>BMAF01000015.1:619727-787227 GCA_014132575.2 Gasterosteus nipponicus
CTAGTACCATGTTAGTACCATGTTATTACTGTACCACGTTATTACATCTTAGTACCGCGTTAGTACCACGTTATTACCATGTTAGTACCACATTAGTACCACGTTATCACGGTACCATGTTAATACCACATTATCCACAGTACCATGTTATACAACGTTTCGCGCAGTACCATGTTAGTACCACGCGTTGATGCGGTTACCATGTTAGTACCACGTTAGTACCATGTTAGTACCGCGTTAGTACCAGGTTATTACCATCTTAGTACCATGTTATTACTATACCACGTTAGGACCATGTTAGTACCGCGTTAGTACCACGTTATTACCATGTTAGTACCACATTAGTACCACGTTATCACGGTACCATGTTAGTACCACATTATCACGGTACCATGTTAGTACAACGTTATCGCAGTACCATGTTAGTACCACGTTAGTACGGTACCATGTTAGTACCACGTTAGTACCATGTTAGTACCAGGTTATTACCATCTTAGTACCATGTTATTACTGTACCACGTTAGTACCACGTTAGGACCATGTTAGTACCGCGTTAGTACCATGTTAGTACCATGTTATTACTGTACCACGTTATTACATCTTAGTACCGCGTTAGTACCACGTTATTACCATGTTAGTACCGCGTTATTACCAAGTTATTACCATGTTATTAACATGTTAGTACCACGTTATCACTATACTAACGTGGTACTAACATGCTAATAACGTGGTACTAACGCGGTACTATCACGTTAGTACCACATTAGTACCATGTTAGTACCACGTTATTACCATCTTAGTACCACGTTAGTACCACGTTAGTAGCATGTTAGTACCACATTAGTACCGCGTTAGTACCAGGTTATTACTGTACCACGTTAGTACCATGTTATTACTGTACCACGTTAGTACCATGTTAGTATCACGGTATCATGTTAGTTCCATGTTATCACGGTACCATGTTAGTACAACGTTATCGTAATACCATGTTAGTACCACGTTATCACGGTACCACGTTAGTACCACGTTATTACCATGTTAGTAGCATGTTAGTACCATGTTAGTACCATGTTAGTACCGCGTTAGTACCGCGTTAGTACCAGGTTATTACTGTACCACGTTAATACCATGTTAGTACCACGTTATTACCATGTTAGTATCGCGTTAGTACCACGTTATTACCATGTTAGTACCGCGTTAGTACCACGTTATTACCATTTTAGTAGCACGTTAGTACCACGTTATCGCGGTACCATGTTAGTACCATGTTAGTTCCACGTTATCACGGTACCATGTTAGTACCATGTTAGTTCCACGTTATCACTATACTTCGGTCACACTTTAACCGGAGCTTCACTGGTTCTGTGTCTTTGTAGTAACACAGTTCATGTGTGTCAGATGTTGTAAATGAATCTACAACGTGCAAGAAATGATTTGAATGTGTCCACGTGTTCATCTACAGGTTTGGCAACAAAGAAGAGTACATGGCCTTTATGAACGACTTCCTGGAGCACGAGTGGGCGGGCATGATGCGCTTCCTGTCAGAGATTTCCAACCCGGAGACGCTGTCCAACACGCCGGGCCATTTTAGTACTACGTTATTGCCTCGGCCCGAGCTAGTACCGTCCTGCACGCTCTGCTGTGGGAGGTCGTCTCTCAGCTGGACAAGGTACAGAGCAACGTGTGTGTGTGTGTGTGTGTGTGCAGCGATGACATCTCCTTCTTTATTCATGGTCTGTTTGACTCTAAATGAACATCATCTGTGTTGAAGAAGACTTGAAACTAGAGACTGAGACCATAAACTCATGTTTACAATGTTTACTGACTTAGAATAAAGTACAAGAGAGAAGTAGAGTCACGTCCTCCATAGACGCCTTATGGGAGCAGAGGTACTACCATTTATGCCCCTGCTGGTCACTACAGAGCAGTTAGAGTCATTTACCATAGACGTCGTTATGGGAGCAGAGTTAGTCGCCCCATGCTGGTCACTTATCAGAGAAGTAGAGTCATTTCCTCATGTTAGTACGCTATCATGGGAGCAGAGGAGTTCCCCTGCTGGTCACTACAGAGAAGTAGTTAGTCATTTCCTCATAGACGTCTATGGGAGCTTCAGGTTCTCGCCCCTGCTGGTCACTACAGAGAAGTGTTGTAATTGAATCATAGACGTGTGGGAGCAGAGAATGTCGCCCCTGCTGGTCACTACAGAGAAAAGAAGAGTCATTTCCTCATAGACGTCTTCCTGGAGCAGAGGGCGTCGCCCCCCTGCTGGTCACTACAGAGAAGTCCAACATTTCCTCATAGACGTCTATGGGAGCAGAGGGAGTCTGCTGGTTACTACAGAGAAGTAGAATGTCATTTCCTCATAGACGTCTATGGGAGCAGAGGAGTCTCCCCCTGCTGGTTACTACAGAGAAGTAGAGTCATTTCCTCATAGACGTCTATGGGAGCAGAAACTCAGTTTACAATGTTTACTGAGGGTCACTCCAGAGAAGTAGAGTCATTTCCTCATAGACGTCTATGGGAGCAGAGGAGTCGCCCCCTGCTGGTCACTACAGAGAAGTAGAGTCATTTCCTCATAGACGTCTATGGGAGCAGAGGAGTCGCCCCCTGCTGGTCACTACAGAGAAGTAGAGTCATTTCCTCATAGACGTCTATGGGAGCAGAGGAGTCGCCCCCTGCTGGTCACTACAGAGAAGTAGAGTCATTTCCTCATAGACGTCTATGGGAGCAGAGGAGTCGCCCCCTGCTGGTCACAACACAGAATGCAGCTTTAACACAAGAAGCATTTTGCTTCACTTTAAAGAACCAGAGACCACATCCTCTATTTTTACTGTCAAATCAATCAGATTGATTATTATGTTGAGTTATTGATCAGCGATGGTGTGTTTGTGTGTGACGTAAATATTTGATACAATGATGTAACGACTTACCATCAGCTGTAAAGATCACTCCGCTTCATCTTAACCACATTACGCCGCATGGTTGAAGGCATGGCCCCCTCCCCCCCCGCCTGCTGTGTCTCACCTGTGCTGAGTTCAGGCTCTGCTGTGTTGCCTGAGGTTCGGTTCAGTAGAAGCATGTTGTTCTAGTTTGAGTTTTTGTTTCCATTAAGTTTCCCTCATGTTTGTTTCCCCCCTCCCTCCCCCTCCCCCCTTCTGTTCACTTCCTGTGCGGCCGACTCCCTCCTGTTGCCATCGCTCTCCCGACCACACCACCACTGCATCCTGGTGCTTTCATTCCAACCGTCCACACACACACAAACACGGCAACCCAGGGTGAAAATTCCTTCCTGCAGGCCACCGTAGCGAAGCTGGGTCCGCTGCCGAGGATTCTGGGAGATATCTCCCTCTGCTTGTTGTCGCCAACACCGGTCCAGCAGCAGCTGAGACGCTTCCAGGACCACAAGATGAGCGGCAGCCTGTCGTCAGGGTTACAGCGCATCTTTGAGGACCCGACCGACAGGTAACCAATCAGAGGAGAGCTCACATACGACCCCGATCGTCACACGTTGAACGAGCAGGACGGTCCTTGAACGCATCATTCCTGACAAACACTAATCTGAGAGTTCACAATAGAGCAAATCATTTAAAATCTCTCCTCAAATAATTCTGTGTCCTTCGGTCAGATTCTGTAAGAAGGTTCTGCGTGATTTTGTGATTGACATGTGACATCACGTCCTGCAGCCACGGCGACGCTCGCAGCCTGCGGTCTGCGTTGGGCGAGCTGATGGGAGCTTCCTCCCGAGGTCAGCGCCCCCTGCTGGCTCAGCAGCTTCCCTCCACCTGCACCAGCCTCTCGGACCAGGAGGAGCGGGACCACCTGCTGCCCAACGGCCGCAGCGTCTCTCTGGTGGACCTGCAGGAGGCCCAGGGCCTTCACCACGAGGCCCCGCCCCGCCTCAGCAGGGCGGGCTCCCAGGCCTCCGTCGGACACGCCCCTCCCCCGCTCAACACCCTCAGCCCGGCGCCGCAGCCGCCCCGAGGCCCGGCCAGGGAGGGCCAGCCGCAGAGCGCGCCGCAGGCCCGCCGGCCGCTGCACCCGTCGCTCGGCCAGCAGCGCGGCCTGCAGCCGCTGTCCTTCCAGAACCCCGTCTACCACCTGAGTAACCCCGCCCACAGCCTGTCCACGCGCTCCGCCCACTCGCCGCGCCGGGACTCCAGCTCCGACAACCTGAGCACGGAGAGCTCGCACAACAGCCACAGCAACTCCGAGGACTTCGGCAGCCAGGGGGGGGTCAAAGGTCGCGCGCCGTCCACCAGCAGCCTCGAGGAGTCAGGGGGGAGGCGCAGTGCGCACAGCGAGGAGCGCTCCACGCCGCGGCGCCACGCCCAGCCCGACCTCCCACCCGGCGCCGCCACGGCGGTTGCCGTCCCCCGGCAAAGCACGACGGCGGGTACCGCCCACATCGTCAAGGTGGAGCAGCAGAGCAGAGGAGGGGGCGGGGCCAGGACGCCGTGCTCCCTCCCTCCCAACGCCTCAATACGCAGCGCGGAGTCTGTGCCGGCCCCCCATCAGCACGCCGCCGGCTCCTCGGAAGACACAGCCCGGCCCCCACGCAGTGCCGCCACGCAGCCACAGCAGGTACTGAAACAGGAAACACGTGAACTCCTCCCCCTCTTCCTCCTCTTTTAACTCCTCCTCCTCCTCCAACACGTCTTCTTCAGGGAGGGGACGCCATCACCTGTGTGATGATGTCACAGGGGGCGTCCCCCGTGGAGGCGGTGGCGATGTCCCCGGTGGAGAGGACGGCAGCCTGGGTGCTCAACAACGGCCAGTACGAGGAGGAGCAGCAGGAGGCGCAGGAGGAGGAGCAGAGGAGCACCAACACTGAGAAGGTAAAGAGCACGCAGATGTTTGCAGGCGTGACGAAGGGTTCGTTCCTTCATGAAGTCGGACTCATTTTCACACTCGTTTCTTTCTCTTCAGAGAAGAAAATGTTTATTTTCAATAAAAAGTCAAAATAGGTCCAAAAATGTGAAGCTCTTCGTCATCCCCGTTCTTCCTCCTCTTCCTCCTCGCCGCCCCCCCCTGCAGCACGAGCTGGAGATCTCCCGGCTGAAGGAGCGCCTGCGGGTGTCCGCCGTCCGTCTGGAGGAGTACGAGCTGCGCCTCCTGGCGCAGGAGCAGCAGATGCAGAAGCTGCTGCTGGAGTACAAAGTGCGTCTGGAGGAGGGCGAGGAGCGACTGAGGAGGCAGCAGGAGGAGAAGGACAGCCAGATGAAGAGCATCGTCTGCAGGTAGGGACGCACAGGGCCCCAAAACAAGCACACCCGGGCACCAGAACTCACTCCTGCTAGCTCAGCTAGTAGTACTAGTAGTACTAATACAACCAGTAGTACTAATAGTACTGCAGTTCCCACAATATCATCACCATATTTCCAGAAAGCTGAGAAATATAGAAGTATGTGTCTGTGTGTGTGCGTGTGCGTGTGTGTGTGTGCGTGTGTGTGTGTGTGTGCGCGTGTGCGTGTGTGTGTGACTGTGTGTGTGTGTGCGTGTGCGTGCGTGTGTGTGTAGGCTGATGGCGGTGGAGGAGGAGCTTAAACGCGACCACGCAGAGATGCAGGCGGTGATTGAAGCCAAACAAAAGATTATTGACGCTCAGGTACGTTCCCACTTTGCTGTGAGTCTGCAGGTGTTTTCCTGTCCAGCAGCTTTAAGGTCCTCGGTTCTCTTCTAGTTCTTCTTCTTCTCATCGTCTCCTCACTGATTTCAGGTCAGTAACGGATGTGAAATAAACCAATCAGGCAAGTAGTGACTGTGGCCCCGCCCCTTCCCTCACGCCACCTGCTACTTTTAGAAGGACGAAAAAAACACCTGAAGAGCCGACATGTTTATTACCCAGCATTCATAGCGCCATCGTCAGCTGATGGTTCGTTTACTCGGTACCTTCTCTTATTTTGAAGCCGCTCTGAACGTCGTTCTGATTATTTGTGCGGTAATTAATCGCGGTGCTTTTTACTTCGTGATGGTCGTCACCGCGTAGCGACGCACCGACGCGTCCGAAGTCACGTGATCGAGCGGCCGCGTGGCCTCTAGTGCACGTTAGTGCATGTGAGCTCGTGGCCGCCGCTCTGCTTCCGGACGCTGAAAACGCCACCGGGGGGTAAAGTCTGTGCTGGTGACATCGTTACCTGCTGGTGGGGTCAGAGGTCACTGGTCCGTATTTCAGAGCGACACAAGCTGGTTTCCATCCTGCTTGGCTGCCCCCCCCCATCACCCCCCCTCACTCCCCCTTCCCTCCCATCACCACTTTGTCAGTTTCTGAGCAGGTGGGTCAAAGGTCGGAGGTTTGATTTCCTGCTGAAAAACTCACTTTGTTCTCTTTTTTGGGACATTTATATTTTCTACTGATCTTCTGTTTTGGGTTTGATGTTGTTTCATCTGTTAAACTCTGACTTTGAGTGTAAAAAAAGACCTTTAGTCTGTTAATTAACAGACTAGTGGATATATATATATA
Source organism: Gasterosteus nipponicus (assembly GCA_014132575.2). Classification (NCBI taxonomy): domain Eukaryota; kingdom Metazoa; phylum Chordata; class Actinopteri; order Perciformes; family Gasterosteidae; genus Gasterosteus; species Gasterosteus nipponicus. The sequence continues at coordinate 626,188 of BMAF01000015.1, forward strand.
TATATGCGGCTCTGAGTCGTTGGATCCTTTAGATGTTTTTATTTTCTCACTATTTCATTGTTTAGCTTTTTTTAAACCTGCGTCTTCATCCAATCAGGAGCGGCGGATCGGCTCGCTGGACGCGGCCAACTCGCGGTTGATGGCGGCGCTGACGCAGGTGAAGGAGCGCTACAGCAACCCCACCCTCCACAACGGCCGCCCCCCCAACCCCACCAAGCTGTCAATCACTGAGAACGGAGAGTTCAAGAACAGCAGCTGCTGATTGGCTGGGGAGCTCGAGAGGCGGGGCCTAAACTCTGAGATAAATACAAGTGTAAATACTAAAGGTTTGATCTGTTCAGAGTGTGTGTGTGTGTGTGTGTGTGTGTGTGTGTGTGTGTGTGTGTGTGTGTGTGTGTGTGTGTGTGTCACAGTGAGGAAGAAACAAACCAAACGCTAAAACGCACTTGAGTTTTGTAACAGACTTTTCTTTTATAGTTTTTATTTGCCAAAGTTGTTTTATTTTATAACGTGTTCTTTTGGGGTTTCTAATTTATTCCTCCAAGTTGTCTCCTTGTTGCTGATCTACTGAACAGACCCGTAGGATCAGGGTCAAAGGTCACACACCTGTCTGGCAGCTTTTATTCTGAAGGCGGCACAGCAGACAGTTTGTGCTCTCATCTCGTCCTGCACATGGAAACGTTTCAGAACTTCATATTGTTTGTGTGAATGAACCTCGACTCCTTTAATAAAGTCAATAATCCCACAAAGCGCACGGCTTCATTAGAGGGAAACATGGCTGCAAACGAGGTCACGGCGTGACGTTTGCACTGTGGGGGGCGACTGGTCAGCGGGTCAGATTGCAGTGAGACGAGGACAAAGCCGATCGGCGTCCTTTCACTCATGCTGCCCACTTCCTCGCTAAATCTGGACTTTTCAAAATAAAAGCGACTTGTGTGTTGCGTCGTTCTGCAGAGCTTTATATGCGTAGATACTTTATGGTTTGTTCCACCTGTCAATCAGCCTGTAGTCCCGCCCTAAAGCAGTCCACTCTACATGGACCATCAACTACTGCAGTGGAAGAACTTCTCATCAGTTTGGCTTTAACGTACGTTTGTTCTGTGCTGAGAAGACAACTCGACGTCTTCAGCAGGACGATACCGACTGGATTATTTATAGCGATGAAGAGAAAAAGACGCTGGTTTGGAACCAGTGCGAAATCTCAAAAGTAAAAGTCCTTATTGGCCCGTCGATCATCATGAGACCAGAAACTCAGTTTTCTTGTTAAGTTTTTATTATGCTTAAAAAAGAAAATTAAAAGACAGAAGGTGGTGATCAAAGAAAAATATATATATATATATTCAAATATCTTTATACTTTTCTATTCATATGATTAAACAAAAGAAATAAGTCCAGTAGTAGTAATGCTGAAGTAAAGTTCAATATAGACTTTTATTATAACAAAATAGGCAGTTTACTGAGGGTTAAATATCTGACACACGTGCACGCGCCTGGAAGAGCCTGAGGTCACGTGACACACGTGCACGCGCCTGGAAGAGCCTGAGGTCACGTGACACACGTGCACGCGCCTGGAAGAGCCTGAGGTCACGTGACACACGTGCACGCGCCTGGAAGAGCCTGAGGTCACGTGACACACGTGCACGCGCCTGGAGGTAAAAGATCTCGCCGAGTCGCGCCGTCTGGAGAGAATATAATAAAACCAAAAGTTATACGAGAGGTGCGATAAATAAATCTGACGAGTTCTTTGAAGTTAATGTTTTACTGTTATTTCTGATTAGATAAAAACATAAATAAGTTAAATATTGCAATGATGATCTGGTGTTTCTTTATAAATTCATGTTAATGAAAACAAAGTCGGGACTTTCTGGTGTTTATGAGCCAGAATTACAAAATAATTGTTTCATTTCCAAGTGAAATAAAAAGCTGAAATATTATTTTCTCTCGCGGAGGCTTCAGATTCCTTTCAGACGGAAACGAGTCGAGCAAAACGACCTTTGACCTCATCAAGGTCCACCACAGCGCCGCCCAGAGGCCGAACAGCAGCAGCTCGCCGACGTCACATGACAGACAGAAGAAGGTTGTGATGTCAGACGCTGCAGTGGCTGATGGGAAATAAACTGACATGCTGCTGAAGCTGAAACGTGCAAAGTTTTGCTTCTTTTCGTGTCTCCGAGGACTCGTCTCCACTTTCATGGTGACGTCCTCTGCTCCTGCTCCTCCTCCTGCTCCTCCTCCTCCTGCTGCTGCTCCTCCTCCTGCTGCTCCTCCTCCTCCTGCTCCTCCTCCTCCTGCTCCTCCTGCTGCTGCTCCTCCTCCTCCCTTCTCCTCCTCCTCCTGCTGCTGCTCCTCCTCCTGCTGCTGCTGCTGCTCCTCCTCCCTTAACCATTAAGGCGCCGCGCTGCGTGTGATCTCATCATACCTCCAAACAACTTCAAAATAAAAGTCAGGCAGTCTGTGTGTCGTGCCGTTAATCAGAAGGAGGTGGGGGGGTGCTTTTCAAAATAAAAGCCTCTGGATGTGAGGAGTTTGGTCCTCATAACTTCTCCTTGGACTGAACCCAGATGAACGGACCAGACTGCTCCTCGATGATCTGCTTCACCTGCTCGTAGATCTCCTCCAGAGTGTCGCCCTGGACGACGGCTGAGAGAGAAGGAGGCAGAAAGAGCTCAGATCCTGTTTGGTGTCCAAACGTTTTGACCCCATTTTGTGGCCAAAATGAGAACAACTTATTTTCATAAACACGTCATTGTTTCTAATAACGCGTCCTGATTCTGCGTTTAGGGGCGTGGCCTCCTCACCTGTGAAGTGCTCGGTGAACTCCTGCTCCAGCTTGGCGGCTCGGTCCAAGGTCTTCCTGCCCTGCTCCTCCGTCAGCCGCTTGTTCATCTCCCTGTGGGAGGAAACACCTGCTGAAAGCCGCTGGACAGGAGGAGGAGGAGGAGGAGGAGGAGGAGGAGGAAGAACACGGGGACTCACATGATGTTCTCCACGGACTTGGGCTTGATGAACACGGCGACGGGGTGAAGCTGCGCCAGCTGCAGCCGCTTGATGGCGTTCCCCGACACGTCCAGGATGCAGTGCTTCCCCTGCGACACCACAGAAGAAGAGACCATTCAGATCCACATGTGCAGGTGTGATGTGATCTCATGGTCTCAGGGTTCTGGTTCTCCCGGGTACCTTCTCAGCCACCTCCCGGACCGACTGCACGCTGGTCCCGTACAGGTGGCCGTTGTACTGCCCCGCCTCGATGAACCGGTGGTCCTGGATGTCCTTCTCCATCTGCTCTCGGGACACCACGAAGTGGTAGTCTCTGGCGTCCACCTCGTAGTCGCGCTTGGGCCGCGTCGTATCTGAGGGGAGGAGACAGGTTCGTCAGGACGCGTCCCGCTGCCGGCCGGCCGGTCTCGTCCGCGTGGACTCACGAGGGACGCAGGATCCAAACTTGTCGGGGAACTCCGAGATGAGGTCGTCGTTGATCCGGTCCTTCATGGGGCCGAGGACGATGACGGGACGGGTGTAGCTCACTGAGAGGGAGAACAGGAAGTGATCAGAGGCACTTCCTGTTTAAAGGAGCTCATCGTGTGACGACGACTCGAAGCTGTTTGTTGCTTCTTATGGACGCGAGGACGTCTCTCACCTTCCTGCTGAGCGACGGGTTCGTAGGACAGAACCAGCTCCTCGGGCCCGCCTGAGACACAAAGGTCAGAGGTCAGGACTTCATACTGAGCTCATCTGAATATTCAGATTCATTTCTGCTGATTTCATTAAACACAAAGTTGAAAATAAAGATCCGGACAAAAGAGCAGCTGTGGAAAGTAAACGTTCATATTTACTTCTGTTCTTTAAATATAAATAATTATAATTATAATAACAATAATAATTATTATTATAATGATTATATATTATAATACATTTAATTATATAATTATAATAATAAATATAATAATAATATTATTGTATTTATAATGATTATATATTATAATACATTTAATAATATAATTATTATTTATAAGAATATATAATGTTTTATAATGATTATATATTATAATAATACATATTATAATATAATGATTATATATTATAATAATAATAATATATAGAGGTACTTTGTACTTTACACGATGCTTCATCTCAGAGGTAAATACAATTTACGTAGAAAACAGAGCGGCGTTTGGGTTCACTAAGTGTGTGTGTGTGTGTGTGTGTGTGTGTGTGTGTGTGTGTCTGTGTGTGTGTGTGTGTGTGTGTGTGTGTGTGTCTGTGTGTGTCTGTGTGTGTGTCTGTCTGTGTGTGTGTGTGTGTGTGTGTGTGTGTGTGTGTGTGTGTGTCTGTGTGTGTGTGTCTGTCTGTGTGTGTGTGTGTGTTCATGCTGTTATCGGGCGGCGTCTCACTTACGGCAGCTACTCTCGCTGTCGCTGGCGTTGGACGTCACGTGTTCTGCAAACAACAAGAAACACAGGACACGCCGGGGGGGTCAGTCAGTCGGTAATTCCCACAATGCTTTGCAACTGGAGGTTGTGACGCGCACACACACACATACATTTTATATACACACACACATAATATATATATATATATATATATATATATTTATATATGTGTGTGTCTCTAAAATTTACGCTTCTGAATTATTTCACTTGAAGCTTCATCGTTTCATCTGAAATCATCAAGTGGAATTTATAGTTTTTATAAAAAGACAAAACTCAAAGTTACTGAATATTTTCAGAACTTCTGTATTCATTCATTCATTCATTCATTCATTCATTCATGTTGAGCATCGTCTCGATTGGCTGAAGAGGGTCCTGCTGGAGACCAGGTGGCTGATGGGACATCGGGGGGACGGGGGTGGGGACACTTACTGTGGCCTCTGGACAGCGTGTCCTCCTTGTTGTCCTGAGGTCAGCGGAGCCGAGTGAACAAACAGGAGAAACAACACAACAAGTTACAGAGTTACAGCGACGGAGCAGAGGGAACGCGGCCGGTCGGCAGGGCTGGGGGGCTTGGGGGCGGGGCTTGGGGCGGGGCCATCTTGGCTCCTCCCAGGAGGAGGGGGGTTTGTAGTGGGACCAAATGTTCTGCCACGTCTCCTGATGACGAAGGAGCATTGTGTGTTTTTTCGGGCGCCTCATTGGTTTTAGCCAAGCTCCCGTTGCCGTGACGACCAATGCGTTCGCAGCGCACCGCCGCCACCAGCTGACCTCTCTTCCTGTCGCCCCCCCATCTGGACGCCGCTCTGGGGTACTTACGGTCGAGGTCGCTGGTCTCCTGCTCGCTCGCCTCTTTGCTCTTGTAGAAGGGAAACTTTCGGGTAAAGAGGTTCTTTCTACGCTTGTCATTGAGAGACTGCTGAGGAGGAAGAGGAGGAGGAAGAGGAGGAGGGGTGATGGAGCAACAAAACAAAAAGAGGAGGAGGAGGAGGTCTGATGTCGGTTTGAACAGAATGAGACGCGAGTCGGTGACGAGCAGCGAAATATGATTCAAAATAAAAGCTGAAACGAAACATTTAGAAACTGAAAAGAAGAAAAGAAAACGTACAAACACGACCTCCATGTTTACTGACACGCGTTGGTTCTCGGCGACAGGATGTAGAGACGGAGTTTAACGCGGTGACAGTGAAGGCAGCAGAGGACGAGGACGAGGAGGACGAGGACATGCAGAGGACACAAACAGAAACCATCACGCTGCTCTGAGGTGACGGAGAAGAAGCAGACGGTCAATGTCAAGCGTTTCTCAGTGGGGGGGCGGGACCTGCATGCGCTCTTTGTCCGTCAGTCGGCCGTGTTAGAGGGCGGCGCCGAGTTGGGGGGGGCGTGGCTTTAGAGCTGCGGTGGCGACGGCTCGCTGCCAACATGCTGTTAGCGGCTTCATCTTCACACACAAAGATCCGGCCAATGAGGTGCTCAGAAAGGGCTTCTACTCCCAGCATGCATTGGGGCGTCTGGTTATTCCTTTTCTCGACATTCGTGAAGAAAATCCTTTAGATTCTCAGAAGGAAACAAAAATACCATTTACGTTCCGCTTTAGTTTTTAACCAAACACAAACTGCTATTTTAAAATGTGTCCGACTTACACACACGAGTAGTGAACGCACACAGTGGCTCAGACTGAGCCAATCAGAGAGGAATAACCAGCTCAGCCACGCATTGCATGATGGGAGTAGGCCGCGTGTATACATGGAGCAGTACTCACCCCTCGCTCTCCAGACTTTGCATTGAACTTCACCGTCTTTAATCTCGCTCGCTCCTTCTTCTCAACGCTGAGAGGACGGAAGGTCAAAGGTCAGCAGAGACTTTTCTGTCTCTAAATAAAACAGCGTCATCATTTATGTTCTGTTATATCATTTTTCTATTAGATGTTCTTAGAATGATTATCTGTCATCATTAATGGTCCTATTTATATTCCTCCGTCTCCTCCCTGGTGCTCCCTGTGTCACATGACACCCCCCCCCCGGGTCACATGACTGCGTGGGACTGACCGTCTCTTGCTCGGGATCACCCCCACCTCCTCCACCTCCCCCCGGGACGTCAGCTGTCGGGCCTGCCACCACTCGTCGTCGGAGGCGTTCACCACGTGGAGGATGTCCCCGAAGCGGAAGTTGAGGCCCTGGCTGGGAAGCCCGGAGTCTCTGGTCTTATCGTAGTCAAACAGGGCCCTGCAGTGGGTCAGGGTCTTCATCATGACCATCATCATCATCACCTCCATCACCATCATCACCATCATCATCACCATCATCACCTCCATCACCACCATCATCACCTCCATCATCATCATCATCACCTCCATCATCATCATCACCTCCATCACCATCGTCACCATCATCTCCATCATCACCTCCATCACCACCATCATCACCTCCATCATCATCATCTCCATCATCACCACCACCACCACCATCATGACCATCATGACCATCATCACCACCATCATCATCATCATCACCTCCATCATCATTACCATCATCATCACCATCATCATCACCATCACCACCATCATCATCACCATCATCACCACCATCATCATCATCACCATCACCTCCATCACCACCATCATCACCATCACCTCCATCATCATCACCATCACCTCCATCACCACCATCTCCATCATCACCTCCATCATCATCACCATCATCATCAGCACCATCACCATCATCATCACCACCATCACCTCCATCATCATCACCATCATCACCTCCATCACCATCATCATCACCATCATCACCTCCATCACCATCATCATCACCACCATCATCACCTCCATCATCACCACCATCATCACCTCCATCATCATCATCACCATCATCATCACCTCCATCATCATCATCATCACCTCCATCACCACCATCATCATCATCATCACCTCCATCATCATCTCCATCATCACCTCCATCACCATCATCACCTCCATCACCATCATCACCTCCATCATCATCATCACCTCCATCATCATCACCTCCATCATCATCATCATCATCACCTCCATCATCATCTCCTCATAACATCCATCATCATCTCCTCATCACCTCCATCATCATCACCATCATCACCTCCATCACCACCATCATCACCTCCATCATCATCATCATCACCACCATCATCACCTCCATCATCATCATCATCACCATCATCATCACCTCCATCATCATCATCACCATCATCACCTCCATCATCATCATCAGCACCATCATCACCACAACAAACAGCGGCACTGGAATAACGAGAGTCAGCTTGATGAAAAGCTCGTTCCCACATTGCTCAACTAGAGCGGCCTTTGATGTGAGAGACCATGTGATCACATGACGTCATGACCAGCAGCACGGCCTGTGTCGTGTGTTGTGTGTCGTGTGTCTCGGCCCGTTACGCTTTGGTCCATTAAAAAACACGAATGTAGGACAACCCTGTTTAGAAATGATGAACCAAACAGCAGCGTCTCGATGAAGACGCTTATCGGAGACACGCGGCTTCACCCGTCTACGTCAGCAGGTGGAGTGTTGGTCTGAGCACATTGTCACTGCGACGGGGGCACGAGGTCTGTGCTTATCTAACAAGTGGCGCTCTCGTGTCCACGCGGCGGCTCACCTGACGTACAGCGACCTCTTCTGACTGGTCCTCAGAGATCCAGAACCGGAGCTGATGCTGCTGTTCATCATCTGCTCCCTCAGGTCGTGGATCTTCGCCTCGAAGCGACTGTACTCTGCACACAAACAGGACGTTTACCGCGCGGCAGCACACGCGGCGAGGCGCTCACAGTCCTGCAGGCGCGTCTCACCCTGCGGCCTGTAGTGGGCGATGATGGTCACCGTCTGCCCGGCGTTCTTCAGGGCGGCGGCCGCCTGCTCGTGCGTGGCGTTACGGAGGTCGACGCCGTTCACCTGACAACCAGACATCAGGCGTTATGCGATAAACAGCAATATTTATCTTTGTCTTTGAACATCTGGATTCTGAAGCTTTACTACAAAATAAAAGTTCCTCCTCTATTGAAAACATCACGACTAGACAAAAAACTGTTCACTTCCTGAAGTTTAGTTTCTCTGGTTTATGGTCACATGACTGTTGGTCTGAGATGAATGTGTGTGTCATGTGACGAGTGTGTCATGTGACGAGTGTGCACGTACAGACACCAGCCGGTCTCCTTTCCTCAGCTCTCCACAGAGGTCAGCTGGTCCTCCAGCGAGGATGAAGGAGATGAAGATCCCCTCTCCGTCCTCGCCGCCCACGATGTTGAAGCCCAACCCGGTCGCTCCTCTGTGCAGCACCACCTTCCTGGGCTCCCTGCTGGAGCACGCAGCCGTCAATCACGGCGCCACGTGACCTCACGCAGCCGTTTATTTCATATTATTTAGTTCCAACCGTGTATGAATAAATCATCCTGGTACTCGTGTCTTTTCTAGTTTGTGTGCGTGTTTGTGTGTAGCGTCATGTGTGTAGCAGCGGGGGGGCGGGGCATCGAGCTGTGCGTTTAGGAGAGCGCTCCTGGTTAAATGCAACATTAATGTGACATTGTGCAGTTTGTAAACTCAAAGGTTCTAAATAAGTTACGTATCTAAACTTTTATCATCTGCAGTCTTTTGGGGGCCTCACCGGGTGACGTCGTCATCTCCCAGCATGCTCTTGGGGGTCGGAGAGAAGCGGCCCGAGGACGCCGGCAGGGGGAGGGGCTGACCCAGGAGGTTGGGGGGGCTGATATGGTTCTCCGTGTGCTGGGAGAATGCTGGAACGGAGACGCACAACAAAGGCGCTACGATGACAAACACAAGGGAGTCACATGACCTTCACGGTGAGAGCGACTCGTCACACGAGGCTCCGCCTCCTCAGAGCCGAGCCCGCGCTCACCTGTCGGCTCCTGTTACCATCTGACTGTGTGCCGACCTTCCAGGGGGTCGTAAAGTAAACCAGGGAGCGAGAAACTCAAGCTGCGAGTCGTCTCCATGGAAACCGTGTTGGGATTTAGGAAAGGTTCTTTTTATGGCATCGAATCATTCGTAATAAATATTAAATTAAACTAAAGCCTCTGAATGAACTCATCCATCACCACAGCAGTGTGTCATGATATTAATAATTTGATTAATCAAATGAGCAAAATATATGAAAAATTATTAGTAACATATTTTTTAAATAACAATAAAATGGTTTAATAACCTGAGCGTAAACTATCGAGAAATTAATAAAATAATAATTAGTAAGGTTTTCTAAATATATGGCAAATTATCAGATATATAGAATAGGTAAAAACATTTTAATCAAAAGGAAAATATCTAAAGATTAGTAGAGAATAAAAGTCTTAATAGGCAGTTAAGTATTATGTGAACACTCATATTCAATAATATAATTATTTGTAAATCCACCAAACTATCGCTACAATTTAACATCCTGCAACGAGGTGAACTAAAGCGCTCGTTTCCTGCATGGAGTTTGGTGGGATGGATGCTACGCTAGCGTTGTAGCATGGGATGGATGCTACGCTAGCGTTGTGGCATGGGATGGATGCTACGCTAGCGTTGTGGCATGGGATGGATGCTACGCTAGCGTTGTAGCATGGGATGGATGCTACGCTAGCGTTGTGGCATGGGATGGATGCTACGCTAGCGTTGTGGCATGGGATGGATGCTACGCTAGCGTTGTGGCATGGGATGGATGCTACGCTAGCGTTGTGGCATGGGATGGATGCTACGCTAGCGTTGTGGCATGGGATGGATGCTACGCTAGCGTTGTAGCATGGGATGGATGCTACGCTAGCGTTGTAGCGTCCACTCACAGTTGGTGAGGTCGGGGGGGGCGAAGCTGTCGTTCACAAAGACACTGTTGGGTTTTGCCACTTTCAAGTAAACCACGTCGGGGGTGTTTTTCAAGGCAGTGACGGCGTGTTCGTGGCTCACGTCCTCCAGGCAGGCGCTGTTCACCTGAGGGGGACGGAGAGGACACGAGAGGACAGGCGTGTTACAGAGGACCCTGGTAGCTCTACCATGCGACAGAGTATTCACTTGTGTTACTGTGGTACTTCCACTAGTACCAGTACTACTACCACACATTGGACGAAGTAGAGGACGTCTTACAGCCAGCAGCTTGTCTCCGATCTGCAGCCTCCCGTCTTTGTGTGCAGCCCTTCCCTCGATGATCTTGGTGACGTAGATGCTGCTATCGCCCGGGATGTGCTGGTTCCCGACTCCACCCGCTATACTGAAGCCGAGACCTGCAACCCAACGAGACCAGAACCAGAACCAGAGCGTGAGAACTGTCCAGAGGACCTCGGCAGGGACATTCGGAGGATATTTTACCTTTGGGTCCTTTCACCAGTTTGATCTCCATCACCTTCTCGGAGACGGATTTCCTCCGGCGGACGTAGAGTCTGACCAGAGAGCCCGCCTCCTTCAGGGCCTCCACGGCTCGGCTGTGGGTCACGTCCTGGACGTCGGCGTCGTTGACCCTCAGGATGACGTCGTTGACCCTGAAACACAGGACGTCCCGAGTGTCAATCGAACAGCCCCAACTTGATTTACTTTATTATTGTGATCATTAGTACACTGTGATCAGCTCCGTGAACCACGTGGTACAAACAACAACAACTTCTTACCTTGATGCTACGTTAGCTTAGCACTGATCAAACAAAACTACATTCAGAAAACAAGCATTTTAAAAGATGTTCAATTGTCAACCTGCATCATTGTGTCGTTTTCTCAATAAAAATTAAAAAAGTTAAATCATAGATCCAATCAATGGTGAGAAGAGAAGGCGGGGCTTAGTTTCTCTGGGTATCTGAGGAACAACAAGCAGCATCAGAGGTTATTGATCGCCGACACGTTGGTGAAGCTTTGTCCTCGTTTTGTGTCCAAACAAAGCGTCTCGAGCTTCCAGTCACATGATCCTTACGGACCACTGACATCATCACACCTGCTGGAATGGCTGCATGATGGATGAAGGGGGGAAAGGCGGCAGGGCACAGCAGGGGATTGTGGGTAACCAGAGGTCTAGATGCGAGGTACTTCTACATATTCGGTGTGCTGCTACGGTCCTCGTTCTGTTCTAGTGTTGGTAATATTTTACCTGAGCCGTCCGTCCTGGGCGGCGGCTCCTCCCGCGATGACTTTGGTGATGAAGATGCTGGGGTCCTCCCCGATGTGGGGGTTGTCCGTGCCGCCCGCGATGCTGAAGCCGAGTCCCGAGTTGCCCTGGAGGAGAGGACCAATCACAGAAGTGCAGCCAGAAAACGGCCATCAGTCATTCGTCCACACTACAAACAAGCTTATCCTCACTACACTTCCTCTACATTTCACAATAAAAGCCTAGTGTTGGCTTTTAATTTGAAATATATAAGAGAAGTGTTCAGTAGCTTTGCTGTTGTAAAGTAGTGACACCACACGGCCGACGTACCGATGAAGGTTTATCAGACATAAAGATCCTTTCACCACGTTACTCCATTAAAGTCCTGGAGCCTTAAACTACTGGAGGAAAACTTACCCTCTCTAGCGTGATCTCCTCGTACTCGTAGTCGGCCTCCGTCCCGTTCACCTGCACACACACGTATGTGTATTCATATACACACATAGTAGGGCAGTTAAATGCATTAACATAGCAATGACCTCATGCGCTTCTTTGTTGTTGAGCAGCTCAACTCACATTAACCGAGGACGAGCAAAGCTGTTTGTAACCACTGCAAACCGGAAGTATCTCATCACCGGAGTACTTTGAGTGCAAAGTACTCCGAGTGCAAAGTACTTTGAGCGTGCTGGTCATGTTGTTCAGAAGAGAAGTTCTTCATCATCTGAAACCTTAAATGACCTTGTGTGTCTTACCAGCTGGTGCAGAGGAGGAAAATGTAAAGTCGACGGAATGAATAAAAAAGTGGACGTTAAGTTTATTTATTTATTGTGTAACTGCTCAACCTGCATCACTGGAAGTGATTTCTTCCAGATATAGATATAGATACATATAGATACACATAGATATTAAAAATATGTATTATCTGCTTCATGTTGTCAATGCAGTAGTAGAAGTACAAGTGTGAACTCACGTAAGGGGGCGTGTCCAGGCTGTCCGTGTTGACCACCACAGGGGGGGGGTTGGCCTGAGGGGAAAAGACACGTCACACAGTCTGAGGAAACGTCGCCTTCACACGACCCTGAGCCCCCCACCAACCAACCACGACCCCCCCACCAACCAACCACACGACCCTGAGCCCCACCAACCAACCACACCCACCCTGAGCCCCCACCAACCACACGACCCTGAGCCCCCCCCACCAACCGACCACACGACCCTGAGCCCCCACCAACCGACCACACGACCTGAGCCCCCCCACCAACCACACACACCCCTGAGCCCCCCACCAACCGACCACACGACCTGAGCCCCCACCGACCACGACCCTGAGCCCCCCACCAACCACGACCCTGAGCCCCCCACCAACCAACCACACGACCCTGAGCCCCCCCACCAACCAACCACACGACCCTGAGCCCCCCACCAACCAACCACACGACCCTGAGCCCCCACCAACCAACCACACGACCCTGAGCCCCCCACCAACCGACCACACCCCTGAGCCCCCACCAACCGACCACACGACCCTGAGCCCCCACCAACCAACCACGACCCTGAGCCCCCCACCAACCGACCACACGACCTGAGCCCCCCCACCAACCACACGACCCTGAGCCCCCACCAACCGACCACACGACCCTGAGCCCCCCCACCAACCACACGACCCTGAGCCCCCACCAACCAACCACACGACCCTGAGCCCCCCACCAACCAACCACACGACCCTGAGCCCCCACCAACCACCCACACGACCTGAGCCCCCACCGACCACACGACCCTGAGCCCCCCCACCAACCACCCGACCCTGAGCCCCCACCAACCACCACGACCCTGAGCCCCCCCCACACCAACCACACCACCCTGAGCCCCCCCGGGCCGCGGTCCCGGCGGGACGTACATGTCGGCGCTTCACGCTGCGCTGAAGCATGAAGCTCTTCCGCTGGTTATTAAGTACTAAAAAGCTCCGCCCCCTTTCCATCGCTAATCCTGCAGCCAACCACCACGCGATGACAACCGGCAGCCAGATGTTACGGACAAAAGGACACTGAGGACCAACATCTGCAGACGGACGTCGCAGAGACACAAAGATGGAGACAAAATAAAGACAAAACAAACAAGAAACCTGTGACGTCGGAGGGATGACGGTGGTCTCGGCTGCGATTGGAGACACGGGGATGACGGGGATTATGGGAGAGGAGGCCGGCGTGGCCTCTGCCTGCTGAACAATAGCATGGTGAAGGGGGGGCGGGGTCAGAGGTTAGACAGCACAGATGAACAGCAGCGGGGCGAAGATGGATGGATGAAGATGGATGCCTGTCCGTGTTGTCTGATCTGTTTGCTTTCATCGTGGCGAGGTGGGAGGAGTTTGACTCACACGGGACAGCAGTGTTACCGGGGTCGGCCAATCACGGGCAGAGGCTCCGTGATTGACAGATCAACCCCCAACACGCTTCCAACTTTTCAGCATCCCGATGTGACAAAACGGCCAAATCTGCTGCTTCGAAGGGATTAAAGTCATCGAGTGTGTGTGTGTGTGTGTGTGTGTGTTAAATCCTGGTCCCTCAGGAAAGTCTAGTTTATGCTTCTGTGTTTTCAGACAGACGCAAGGACACGCAGACGCAAGAGTCCCCTGCGTGTCTTTTCACTCCTCCTTGCGTGCGTCGACCCATTTTCTCGACCAGCGTGTAAAGCGACTGGTCCTCCTGCAGCAGCAGGCTGTGATTGGTCTCTGACTACGTCCTTTAGAGTCTCACGTCTCCGTTTTCACAGCACAATACGGCCGTTATTAAAAGGAAGAACGTTTACGAGAGAACGGATCAGATTGAAGAGCTTTTAAATATGAGCGCTTGTACAAGCCGTCATTGGCGGACGATGAGGACGCCGGATGGCCTCAGATCTCCACCAACGAGGGAACAAAGTCGTGGAGGAAAATACGGGACAAATGTGTCCGTGATGAAAAGCAGCAGTGTGGATGCACGGGGCAATAAAGTCTATGATACATAAATAAAGCAACCAGCGACTTCCACACACAAAGACGTGACTCTCCAGGTCGTCTTCAACAAAACACGTGACTCCACCTGTTGTTCTGGAGGTGAATAGCTCCGCAACACACGCGAGACTTTACAACCAGGAAGTGAAACCAGCGCGTCGACACGCAGACGCAGAAACACGCGGCGGCCTTCAGCCTCAGCAGGAGGCAGATGTTCTCTTTTCTGTGATTTATTGAAAAGCAGCAGACAATTCAATTAGACAGAACAAAGCTATGATCAGCCCTGAGAGGTCTTTAAAGGAACATGTCTGACCCTGTAGGGTTCTCCAAGGGTCTTCAGAGCTCCACCACATCCATGGTGGCCCATTCAGGTCCTGGAGGAAACCCTGGAAATATGAGGGTTCTCTGTAGAACCTCCTGGGTCCTACTAAGCCTCTCATGACCTTAAAATCATCACAGGTCATCCTGATATTAAAGAAACAGTTAATAGTAATTTGCCATCATGTTGTGCTCGTGTGGTTTGTAAATGTCAATAAATGAATAAGTCCCCGTGGAGAGCCCGTCGCCCCCCCCAGCTCGCTGACCTCTATAACAGCGCTGCAGGCCGTAAAATCGCCTCAACCATTAAACAGCGGCACAACTCGGACCCCCCCTGAAAAACACCCTGCCGCTAAAATTAGCCTGCGCATCGACCGGCATCGATCCGGCAGCCCTACTTCTGCAGCGCCGCTCTGCTACCGGTTCATGGTGTGACCCGAGGAGACGACCAGGAAACAACAATACTACTTTCCTTTAGCGTAGGAAAGGCGCTTCAGCGCTTCCTTTACTAGCTCCTTTAGCGTAGAAAAGGCGCTTCAGCGCTTCCTTTACTAGCTCCTTTAGCGTAGAAAAGGTGCTTCAGTGCTTCCTTTACTAGCTCCTTTAGCGTAGGAAAGGTGCTTCAGTGCTTCCTTTACTAGCTCCTTTAGCGTAGGAAAGGTGCTTCAGCGCTTCCTTTACTAGCTCCTTTAGCGTAGGAAAGGTGCTTCAGTGTTTCCTTTACTAGCTCCTTTAGCGTAGAAAAGGTGCTTCAGCGCTTCCTTTACTAGCTCCCTTTAGCTCCTTTAGTTGCTTCAGTGTTTTCCTTTACTAGCTTCTTTTCCTTTAGTGTAGGAAAGGCGCTTCAGTGTTTCCTTTACTAGCTTCTTTAGTGTAGGAAAGGTGCTTCAGTGTTTCCTTTACTAGCTCCTTTAGCGTAGGAAAGGTGCTTCAGTGTTTCCTTTACTAGCTCCTTTAGCGTAGAAAAGGCGCTTCAGTGTTTCCTTTACTAGCTCCTTTAGTGTAGGAAAGGCGCTTCAGTGTTTCCTTTACTAGCTTCTTTAGTGTAGGAAAGGCGCTTCAGTGTTTCCTTTACTAGCTCCTTTAGCGTAGGAAAGGTGCTTCAGTGTTTCCTTTACTAGCTCCTTTAGCGTGCTTCAGAAAGGTGCTTCAGTGTTTCCTTTATGAGCTCCTTTAGCGTAGGAAAGGCGCTTCAGTTTTTCCTTTACTAGCTCCTTTAGCGTAGGAAAGGTAGTGCTTCAGTGCTTCCTTTATGAGCTCCTTTAGCTCCTTTAGGTGGGAAAAGGCGCTTCAGTGTTTCCTTTACTAGCTCCTTTAGCGTAGGAAAGGTGCTTCAGTGTTTCCTTTACTTATGAGCTCCTTTTACTAGCGTAGGAAAGGCGCTTCAGTGTTTCCTTTACTAGCTCCTTTAGCGTAGAAAAGGTGCTTCAGTTTTTCCTTTACTAGCTCCTTTAGCGTAGGAAAGGTGCTTCAGTGTTTCCTTTATGAGCTCCTTTAGCGTAGGAAAGGCGCTTCAGTGTTTCCTTTACTAGCTCCTTTAGCGTAGGAAAGGTGCTTCATGTTTCCTTTCCTAGCTCCTTAGCTCCTTTAGCGTTTTCCTTTCTGCTCCTTTAGCGTAGGAAAGGTGCTTCAGTGTTTCCTTTCCTAGCTCCTTTAGCATAGGAAAGGTGCTTCAGTGTTTCCTTTACTAGCCCCTTTAGCATAGGAAAGGTGCTTCAGTGTTTCCTTTACTAGCTCCTTGAGCATAGGAAAGGTGCTTCAGTGTTTCCTTTACTAGCTCCTTTAGCATAGGAAAGGTGCTTCAGTGTTTCCTTTACTAGCTCCTTGAGCAATACCACAATTTCTGCATGAGTTGGACAGCACAATGACTCCACGGGTCAGAGTTCACGACACAATGAGGACAACAACCCCCCCGCAAAACAGCAACCAAAACAAGTACAATTCAACTGCAAAGTTTGAGAACATCTTTTTCTGAATAAATGACTGAATGAACGAAGCATCGTAGAGACACAGGTTCTCAAAGACAAGCTCACCACACTGTGCACCACCCGACTGAAGTGCACGTATGTTGCACAGTCACGTGGGTCGACACCTCGCCCTTCGAGAAACCCAGAAGAACCAAGCGGAACCGGTCCGACGAGGAGCCAGACACACACCCCCCCCAGGTACCTTGCCGAAGGAGAAGGGCACCCAGGGGATCTGGGGCCTGCTGGACGCCTTGGCCGTGCTCTTGGCGGGGCTTTTCCTCACGCTGTCCCGCAGGTTGAGGAAGCGGCTGCGAGCCCGGCAGGAGGCCGGCACGGTGCAGGCGGTGAAGCTGGACAGGGAGGCCTGGAGCCGGGGGCGACTCGCCTGCCGCTGCCGGTGGAGCTCGATGGCGTGCTGCCGCTGCAGCGGGTGGAGGTGGGCGATGGCGTCCTGCAGGTGGGCGTCGAGCTTGTCGGCGGCGTTGGCCGCACCCGAGGGGAACTCCTGCCAGGGGAGGTGAGCGGTCATGGCGGAGTCCTGGCCAGAGTGATGAATTATGGATGAAGTCCTCCGTGTCCTTACTAGCCCCCCCTTCCCCCTTCCCCCTCTGGTCGTCTCCCATTCTGCTGCCAATTAATGGGCTCCAGTGAGCGAGCAGCATGTCAGCGGGGGGCATGAATAATCAATGTCGCTCTCTGGATACGGGACACGTTTTAAACCCTTTTACTCATCAGAATAAGCTGCATTCATCACAGACGTGTTTATTCTAAGTAGGACGTTCAGAAAACTATCTGGACTATTTGGACCTCGTCTGGGAGTCAAAGTTCAATGTTCAATGGGGGGATCACTGATCCGGTACTGATCCGGTACTGGGGGGTCACTGATCCGGGTACTGTTCCGGTACTGGGGGGGTCACTGATCCGGGTACTGTTGGGGGGGTCACTGATCCGGGTTACTCCGGTACTGTTGGGGGTCACTGATCCGGGGGGGTACTGATCCGGGTACTGTTGTCACTGACTCCGGTACTGTTGGGGGTCACTGATCCGGGGGGGTCACTGATCCGGGTACTGTTGGGGGGTCACTGATCCAGGCACCCTAGATACGATATTCTGGTAAATTCAGATGTTGAACCAACAGTTAATCCGAATAAGAGATAAACAACAAGACGCTGAAGGTCAAAGTGATCAGACCGATTAATGACCCCCGATCGATTCCAGCAGCACAACATCAGGACGTCAGCCAGGTGACCTCGTCCACGCTCTACCTGCACTGACTGTATGACACTGAACTCACTTCAGACCAGCAGGCAGGACTTTCCCTCCCGATCATGATGATTGATTGATGATGATCAGAAGAAGCAGCACAATAACAATGGTCCACTTCCTGTTCGTGCTGCACATCAGATGCTCTCTCTCCCTCTCCCTCCCTCTCTCCCTCTCTCTCTCTCCCCTCTCCCTCCCCCCCTCCCTCCCTCTCCTCCCTCTCTCTCTCCCTCCTCTCTCTCTCCCTCTCTCTCTCTCTCTCTCTCTCTCTCTCTCCTCCCTCTCCCCCTCCCTCTCTCCCTCCTCCCTCTCTCTCAAGGTTTACAACAACACAACAGCAGCACCATCACCGGCTGGAGGCTATGACTCCGCAGCACGCTGCAGCACTCCCCCCTCCCCCCTCACCTCCCCCTCCGGAGAAAATCCGTCTTCAGCGGTGGGGGGACGGGGGACCTACCAGGTGCCGGTGGAGCCGCTTGGTTCTCCTCAGGGTGCCCATGATGCGACGCCCCATCTTTTTAGCGTACCACACAGAGTTGAGCATGCCGCTTGTTGCTGCTGTGGAGGAGGAGGAGGAGGAGGCGTGTGTCACCTCCTCTGCGCCTCCTCTCGCTGCTGCAGGCTGTGAGGTGGCAGAGGGGATGCTGGCTGGCGAGCAAGCGATGGGAGGGAGGATCGGAGGGGGGGCTTCACTCCACCTTGTGTGTCCTCCTCCTCCTCCTCCTCCACCTCACACACAAACAAGCAAGGCTGCAATGACGAGGAGCAACTTGCTCTTCCTCCTCCTCTTCCTCCCTGGTCGCTGAGAGCAGCGGCAGACGGTCGCTGTTAAACGGCAGTCAGACTCTGGATGCGAAGGAGAAGGGGGGGGGGGGGGAGGGGCTCCGGGGGAGGAGTAACCCGACAGGTTGGAGGAGCATGACGGAGACAGACTGCAGCGCAGGCGAGAGGACAGATGTCCTCCTCCTGCTCGTCCACAGCTGTCCTCTGTCCCACCCTGACAACGCTCCGCTCAGAGCTTCTCAACACGACACTGATGCGTCTCCACCATCAGTCTGCGTAGTAAGTCTCTCTTCAGCTGATGATCACTGACATCTGTCGCTCTCTGATCATGTGACATTGTACGAGTGCACACCTAGAGGTAGAAACTAGAGTACAAGTAGAAATGTTTAGTGTAGAATTGTAGTCTGTGTGACGTTAGATACTAGTAATTACTTATTAATGTAGTCAGTGATGTAATTACTGTACACATTAACATTCGGTCACATTGTGACGTTAAAACCTGGGACGGATACTAATTGTCGTCCTTGACGGATTTCTGCTAATTTACTCCCCAAAGAGGGTTTTTGGGGAGTTGTTCCTCCTGTCGGGAGCAGATGAGCAGCTGAATGAAAGACAGACGAGTGTTACATTCATTACGAGTAGTAGAAGTATAGATACTAGGGTTTAAAGGTTTATATTGTGAGGTGGTTTATATTTATATTCAGAGAGGCTGAAACCACCGAGGGACAAACGTGTCGACCCGCATGCTGCATGAATGTCCACCTTGTTGATCAGGTGGACTGCAGTCTAATCACAACGCTGCACATCTACTCGCGTTATAAAAAGTTGGAACCATCTCAACACGTAGGACAAGCAGCTCAGAGCGCTGGGCGCTCCGTGATGACGGCGTGCCGCGCAGCCAAAATATATGTCTTATATATATTAAACTTTACAAACGTACAGGAAACCCCCCCTCCTCCCAAACTCAACACACACACCTTAAACATCCAGGATTCCCCTGAATATTCAAGGCTGTAACTATCGGCTATAAATAGACGTGCCGTCCTCCCAGCATGCTTTGCTGTAGTCGGGAATGAAGCATAGCAGAGGGAGGAAGAGGAGGAGCAGAGGTGCTCCTCCTCTTCCTCCACTAATCATCAGTCTATTCGTCCATTCATCAACTATGTCACATATTAGTATTTTAAATGTAACATTGAATTTATACACAGTGGTATTAGTACTTTTAACAGTATTTCTGTTTCTACTGCGCGGTGTCAGTACTTCTATTGTAGTAGTAGTACTTTTCTTTAGGCTGACTGACGATGATTCATCTGAACAGGTGAGTGTGACTGACACTCGGCAGGGTGACGTCATGGCAACCGTGGGGGTGTTTACCTGGATCAGGGGGTAGGGGTTGGAGGAGCAGGAGGGGAGGGGGCTGTCTTCGGAAGAGAGGGTGGGGGATGTGGGGAAGGGGGGCTGCTGTCCTAACGCTGAGGAACCGTCAAAGATGCACTCCAGAGACGCTACCTACAGGGAGGAGGAGGAGGAGCAAGACTGAGACCAAGGAGGGTCACAATACAGAAAAAAGGAAAGAAGTCATCTTTAAGGACGGCAGAGAGGGACGAGAGGAGGTGAGGACAGGTGAGGAAATGATGGAGCAAGTGAGGAGAGGGACGAGAGGAGGGGAGGGATGAGAGGAGGTGAGGACAGGTGAGGAAATGATGGAGCAAGTGAGGAGAGGGACGAGAGGAGGGGAGGGATGAGAGGAGGTGAGGACAGGTGAGGACAGGTGAGGACAGGTGAGGAAATGATGGAGCAAGTGAGGAGAGGGACGAGAGGAGGCGAGGGACGAGAGGAGGTGAGGACAGGTGAGGAAATGATGGAGCAAGTGAGGAGAGGGACGAGAGGAGGTGAGGGACGAGAGGAGGAGAGGGATGAGAGGAGGTGAGGGACGAGAGGAGGTGAGGGACGAGAGGAGGTGAGGGACGAGAGTACTCTGCTGACGTGTAGGGACAGACAGTGAGACAGACAGACGGACTTGAGGGACAAATTGCAGCTGTAGGTGCAGTTTGAGTGCAGAGACTAACCTGGACAGGTGAGCGAGACAAGAGTGAGAGACAGGTAGTAGGCAGCTGGTATGCGTGGAGGGACAGACAGCGAGAAAGACAGGTACGCGTGGAGGGACAGACAGCGAGACAGACGGGTACGCGTGGAGGGACAGACAGCGAGACAGACGGGTACGCGTGGAGGGACAGACAGTGAGACAGACGGGTACGTGTGGAGGGACAGACAGTGAGACAGACGGGTATGTGTGGAGGGACAGACAGTGAGACAGACGGGTATGTGTGGAGGGACAGACAGTGAGACAGACGGGTACGTGTGGAGGGACAGACAGTGAGACAGACGGGTACGTGTGGAGGGACAGACAGTGAGACAGACGGGTACGTGTGGAGGGACAGACAGTGAGACAGACGGGTACGCGTGGAGGGACAGACAGTGAGACAGACGGGTACGCGTGGAGGGACAGACAGTGAGACAGACGGGTACGCGTGGAGGGACAGACAGTGAGACAGACGGGTACGCGTGGAGGGACAGACAGTGAGACAGACGGGTACGTGTGGAGGGACAGACAGTGAGACAGACGGGTACGCGTGGAGGGACAGACAGTGAGACAGACGGGTACGTGTGGAGGGACAGACAGTGAGACAGAGACAGGGTACGTGTGGAGGGACAGACAGTGAGACAGACGGGTATGTGTGGAGGGACAGACAGTGAGACAGACGGGTATGTGTGGAGGGACAGACAGTGAGACAGACGGGTACGTGTGGAGGGACAGACAGTGAGACAGACGGGTATGTGTGCAGGCTTACACAACGTTATGTTAAGTGTTGATGCTACAATGTTAGCGTAGCGTAGCGGTGATCAAACCAAACTCCATTCAGAAAACAAGCGTTTTAAAAAAGACCTGAGTGAGTTATCAGGTCCGAGTGCTGCGGTGACAGAAACACGAACACAGGATGTGGAAACTACAGTGAAGAATAATCTGTTCGTCAGTGTGTTTGAACACCACATGGGGGCAGGAGTCCTGCACGGGGCAGTATGAACACTTTACCCTGTGGGGGCACAGAGGCCGGCTGGCTAATAATCCACCTGTTCAGGTGGGTGGATTGCCTTCAAAGTGAACTGGTGTGTGTGTGCATGTGTGTGTGTGTGTGTGAGATAACGTCATGACAGGGAACAGGTGTGATGAGCAGCCTCAATGGTTTAAATTCATTAAACTTTAATGAACCACATGAAGGCAACACAGATAAGCAAGGACCACAATCATCATCATCATCATCATCCATCTGTGTGTGTAACAGAAAATCAGACACGGCGTAAATGCACAGAATCATGTTCACTGATAATAATTTAGCTTTATTTTAGTCATGTTTTATCATTATACTGCTGCTCGTGTTTGTACCGTGTAGCGGTCGTGGGACTAATAAAGGAATATCTTAATACATTAGTATGAACAGAGACGGCGAGGGAGGAAACGATCATTCCCATCACACTCATTAGGTTTTACCAGCTTCTAATAAACACAAAGGGAAACAAAAGTACCGCTGAACTATTCAGAGTTTAACTTCGTCACTTTGATAGAATCTGATTAAATAAAACTTAATTGTAATGATCAATATTTTTTAGATATATAACATCCCAGAGCCATTTCTATGAGTAGAAGAGTGTAGTGACTGCGTTCATATGAAAATACATTATTTAACTACACATTCCTGTATTCATTCATTGATTTTATTTACTTATTTGTTGTGATTAAAATTGATTATTTTATTCATTCTTATTTACATATTTGTCTTTATACTCCCGCTCTTGTTTTCTAGGTTTTACTTGTATTGACGCTGCTGGACGGCGCGGAGACGCGTTTAATGACCGAAGCCTCCTCCTACCTTCATGGGGGAGATGTGAGCGTGGCTCACGTATCCGTGCACGTTCTCGATCTGGGAGAGGTTCTTCTCCGCCACCTGGACCAGCTCCGGCCCTCCGGCCTCCTCCGTCAGCTGGGGGGAGCTCTGGTCCTGGGGGGACGAGTCCTCATCCTGGTGCCGGTACTTCTGGAAACAGGAAACGGAGCCTGTCAGGACGGGTCTCCGCCTCATAAACAGGAAGTTCAGCAGATCAATAGAAGATGAGCAGCGCCGCTAACGCTACTTTAACGAAACATAAATATATAAATAATAATAATAATATAAAAGGTGGTTTGCATTATGCGGGTCGCCGGCTGTAGTCACTTCGCCGGCGGACGCCCGACTTATTTTCAGACTCATCGAAGCCGGTCAGCTTTACAGACAAGTAGTGGAATCTAATGCTGACCTTCACATGTTGTCGATTTTCTTCTAATACCAGTTAAAGCTGCATAGACGTCTATGAGGAAATGACTCTACTTCTCTGTAGTGACCAGCAGGGGCTGCTCCCATAGACGTCTATGAGGAAATGACTCTTCTCTGTAGTGACCAGCAGGGGCGACGCTCCCATAGACGTCTATGAGGAAATGACTCTACTTCTCTGTAGTGACCAGCAGGGGGCGACTCCTCTGCTCCCATAGACGTCTATGAGGAAATGACTCTACTTCTCTGTAGTGACCAGCAGGGGGCGACTCCTCTGCTCCCATAGACGTCTATGAGGAAATGACTCTACTTCTCTGTAGTGACCAGCAGGGGGCGACTCCTCTGCTCCCAGCATAGACGCTCTATGAGGAAATGACTCTACTTCTCTGTAGTGACCAGCAGGGGCTTACTCTCTGCTCCCATAGACGTCTATGAGGAAATGACTCTACTTCTCTGTAGTGACCAGCAGGGGCGACTCCTCTGCTCCCATAGACGTCTATGAGGAAATGACTCTACTTCTCTGTAGTGACCAGCAGGGGCTCCTCTGCTCCCATAGACGCGTCTATGAGGAAATGACGCTACTGTGACCAGCAGGGGCGACTCCTGCTCCCATAGACGTCTATGAGGAAATGACCAGCAGGGGGCGACTCCTCTGCTCTACTTCTCTCTTGATTTATTCCCTCAGTAAACATTGTAAACATGAGTTTATGGTCTCAGTCTCCAGTTTCAAGTCTTCAACACAACATGATGTTCATTTAGTGAATTATGGTCCATTTAGAGTCAAACAGATATACAAATATGGTCACTTCCTGTTCACTGGTTTAAAAAAAAAAAGATGGCCGAACTCAAGGTTTTAAAAGCAATGATGTGAGGAAAAATACAAGAGTTAACTGGCCTGTGAGATGTATTAATAATCATTATTCAACACTGAATCAAACATAAAACATGTTAACTACGTATTCAAATTGCCACCTAAAAATAAAATAACAGAAAACTCCCCCTGATCTTAACTGTTGTTACAGCAGAGCGGCTTCAACACAAACAGAGGAAAAAGAAACTGAGGGCAAACGGTAAAATAAAAACTGGGTTCCACTCGGGAGGATTCTGACTCACACGAGCAGCAAAACGTCCTCAACGGACGAGATTCAAATAACAGAACAGAGGGAGACAAGAGGCCTTCGGTGAGAACACATCCTGTCCTTCAGAGACTCAGGAGCGCATCCTCCTCCTCCTCAACAGCTCTCCCAGTGACGGGGAGGAGGAGGAGCGCATCCCTCCTCCTCCTCCTCCTCAACAGCTCTCCCAGTGACGGGGAGGAGGAGGAGCGCATCTCCCCCCCTCCTCCTCAACAGCTTTCCCAGTGACCTCCTCCTCCTCCTCCCCCTCACTGGGAGAGCTGTTGAGGAGGAGGAGGAGGAGGAGGCACAGTGCCGACTCTTGCCTGCCAAACGCTGCTATTAATAGCAGCGTCAGCGCGGAGAGGACGTAGCGTGTTCAGGAGGAGGGAGGTTCATGCATGATTGAGGGCTGTGATGAAGAATGTTATCAAACACACAGCTGTACAGATGTATGTAGCAAACAGGAAGTCATCACGAGTAGCCAATCACATTTGTCCCATTAGTACATAAAGCAAACACTTTATTATTCTTCCAGATTTAGTTCAAGATATCTTCACTAATCAACTTTGACCTTTGTAGTGGAAAGTAGAAAGCTAAGTTGAGGAACCCCGGTCACATGACGTCACGTCAGCTACACACGAGGTCTGAAGGAGGACACGTGTTGTAGTCACGTCTAGTCGTCTCATTCGGACTCTTTCAGTGACATCACGGATGTCTTTCTAGTCTGGTCTCCGATCATGTGACTTTGTAAACAACCAATCAGTGTTCAGATGACCAGGAGTTGAGCTAGTAGCGTTAGCAGCACCGCTAACGGCTTTCAGTTACACTGTGACGCGTTCAGGCTCTGCTGTGAACATGAGAACATATCACCTTATGATGATGTGTTCACGGGTAATCTGTAAAGTGTAGTTTTAAATTGAATAAATGCAGATGTTTTCACATATAACATAAATATTAGAGATGAATCATGGTGTTGAACACTTCATTAATTGTGATGATTAATGTTTTATTTCGTCATCTTCGTGGTTTGTACTAAAATAAAAATGTGTAAGGAAAGTACAACATTTAGTACTTGATGGTCTACTGGCTTCAGACCCGTCCAAAGGGTTTGGGGAGATGACGTCATTAAATACTGTGAATCCTTGTGGAGCAGCTGATATAATCCAACATTGACGAGGCGTCAGAGCTGAAGACACGTGAACCTCAGGATGTTCAACTCGGTTCATGTGAAGGCCTTCCAGCAGAACCCGGTAGTCCACTTAAACACCAGAGCCAGAACCACACCTCCTCAGACCGGAGGCCTGTGTGTGTGTGTGTGGTTTCTTCAGTGGCGTTTCCCTGCTCAGCACATGTTGACCACTGAGGCACGTGCGTGCTGGGTGGCCTCCAACGCTCGGCCAATCAGAGCCTCCGGTTGGCGGGGGGTCACTGAGGCAGAGGGAGGCGACGGACGAGGTGGGCGGGGCCTAACGCGTAATTCTGTGCTCCGGGTTCCTGCTCAGTGTTCACGTCTCATCCGTCACTCAGAGGGAATTCTGTTGATTCTCAGTATTCAGCTTTTAATAGAAATGATTCGAGTCATTCGTCATGTTTAAAGGTCTGATCTCCTGGATGGAAATGAAACAATCACGTCATTGGAAATAAATACAAATCATTTATGCTGCTTATGATGAAGAAGAGATTGAGATCCATTACGGGAACCAAAACATTGACGCAGAGTTAAAGTTTTTTCAATTAAAAAAGTCAAACTACAAGAATGAAAAATGCTCTAAATTATTTTCTGATGTTTTGAAAGCAGCTGATCAGCGACTCCGTAAACCAACCGTGAATGAGACATTTTCATCTTCTGAGCCGTCAACAACATCTGGACTCCCAACGCAGAGGGACACCTCGACCCCCCCGTCCACGTGCAGACGTGTCCACCCACCTTGCAGCCGAACATGAGGGAGACGGTGCTGCCGGTGCAGGCCGCCTTGCAGTGGCACAGCATGGGCGAGAAGCACTCCAGCTTCGTGGAGCCGGGGGACATCTTGTCGGAGCAGTTGGCCGACAGCCGCCGCCTCCTCCGGGAGCGCTGCCGGCTCCCCCCGCACCGCCCGACTCCCCCCGCGCCTCCGCCCCCAGCACCTCCGCCCTCTCCACTGCTGCTGCTGCTCCCTGCCCTCACCATCCACCCTCATTCCTCACGTCGCTCCATCGCAGAGGGGAGGAAACGACTCCCAGAGCTCTTCTTTTAGCGAGCACCTCCCCCCTCCTCCTCCTCTCTTCACTGAGCCTCTCTCTCTCTCCCTCGCGCTCTCCCTCCGTGTGAGGGAGAGAGATTCCCTCAGTGGGGGTGTGATTGGTTTCCGGGGAGAGGGGAAGTTGGTCACATGACTCATCAGAAACGAGGGGGGGAGGGGAGAGGGGGAGAGGGGGGCATCCTCAGGGAAGGTAGAGTGATGTAGGACAGAGTCCGTGATGTGGGGGAGAGGAAGACGAGGAGAGACAAGATGAAGGAAAGAAAGGAATAAAAGGAGGAGAAACAGAAAGAAAGAAAAGATAAAAGGAGGAGCGACTTCAAGTGGATGAATTGTGTTAGAACTCCAAAATGTATTTTATTTATTCATTTATTTTGCAGGTGTACTACAAGTGAGCCGGAGAGGCTCATTTCCATCTGCTGTCCTCAGCCAGATGTTTTTAGGACGCCCTAAAATAAAATACATTCAACTTCAACTCAAAGGATGAGGAACAAACTTCCTCCCTTAATCTGTCCTTAAAGTTGTTATTCTTAACACCAACATTCTAGAAACTGACCAGCAGGGGGCGACTCCTCTGCTCCCATAGACGTCTATGAGGAAATGACTCTACTTCTCTGTAGTGACCAGCAGGG
Source organism: Gasterosteus nipponicus (assembly GCA_014132575.2). Taxonomy (NCBI): domain Eukaryota; kingdom Metazoa; phylum Chordata; class Actinopteri; order Perciformes; family Gasterosteidae; genus Gasterosteus; species Gasterosteus nipponicus. The sequence goes on from BMAF01000015.1 coordinate 653,399, forward strand.
GGCGACTCCTCTGCTCCCATAGACGTCTATGAGGAAATGACTCTACTTCTCTGTAGTGACCAGCAGGGGGCGACTCCTCTGCTCCCATAGACGTCTATGAGGAAATGACTCTACTTCTCTGTAGTGACCAGCAGGGGGCGACTCCTCTGCTCCCATAGACGTCTATGAGGAAATGACTCTACTTCTCTGTAGTGACCAGCAGGGGGCGACTCCTCTGCTCCCATAGACGTCTATGAGGAAATGACTCTACTTCTCTGTAGTGACCAGCAGGGGGCGACTCCTCTGCTCCCATAGACGTCTATGAGGAAATGACTCTACTTCTCTGTAGTGACCAGCAGGGCGACTCCTCTGCTCCCATAGACGTCTATGAGGAAATGACTCTACTTCTCTGTAGTGACCAGCAGGGGCGACTCCTCTGCTCCCATAGACGTCTATGAGGAAATGACTCTACTTCTCTGTAGTGACCAGCAGGGGGCGACTCCTCTGCTCCCATAGACGTCTATGAGGAAATGACTACTTCTCTCTTGATTTATTCCCTCAGTAAACATTGTAAACATGAGTTTATGGTTTCAGTCTCTAGTTTGAAGTCTTCTTCAATACAGATGATGTTCATTTAGTGAATTATGGTCCATTTAGAGTCAAACAGACCATGAAGCAGGGGACGCGTTAGGGCGGGGCTACACATGATTGACAGGTCTCTAATAGACCATAAAGCAGAAGACAAACCACCACCAAGGTTGCTTTAGCTTTAGCTGTTCCAAATGTGTCCGAATTCAAAAATCTCCATGTTGGTAGATGCTTATGGCTCATTACCGTGTGTGTTTGACGGGGTTATAATGCTATATAATATAATATGCACCACATTCACCTGATCGCACCGTGCTAAGTGGAAACTTCGGGGATCCAGCATGGCTGTTGAACGCTACAATTTGGCGTAGATTATTGTTATAATTGTGCGATTTGTATAGAGCCCAAAAGAGCTCGCTAAGCAGAAGTACATCACCTGCGCTACTTGAAAAATATAGGACCTCAAATATATTTAAGTGAAGAAGGAAATACTCATTTTAATTCAAAACTATTCAAGAACTGAATTGATCATTTTCGACCTGAAAGTAGTTCAGTAATAACTTATTTCAGTTAATACATTGTTGTTCAAGACTAGAAGTAGAACTTTCTCTGAATGTGTGTGTTGTTTCTTCACAGCCGTCCTGTAGCTCCCCCTGCTGGTCTTTCAGTTCACTGCAGCTCCTCACGCACTAAAAGTCTTTTCTTCATTCCTCTGGGTTATATTCTATACTATATATTTAGAGTGTAAATGGATCACGCAATTGTCCCTGCACTGTGGTATTTGTCTTGTCCATTGTCTCATTGTCCAATGCACCAATCACCAGGTCAAATTCCTCGTATTTTAACATACTCTTCACTGGCTACCGGTGGCCGCTCGCATCCAATTCAAAACATTGGTGCTCACGTACCGTGCTGCGAACGGATCGGGTCCAGCTTACATCCAGGACATGGTCAAACCCGACATCCCAACTCGCACTCTCCGCTCTGCATCTGCAAAACTACTCGTCCCTCCCTCACTGAGAGCAAAACACTCGACTAGGTCTCGACTCTTCGCTGTCCTTGCGCCGAAATGGTGGAACGAGCTCTCTGAAGACATCAGGACCGCAGAGAGCCTTCACATCTTCCGCCGCAAACTAAAGACACACCTCTTCAGACTCTACCTCGACTAAAGACTAACAAACTGTAGCACTTAAATTGTACTTGTAACGTCACTCATCTATAGCAAATTGTAAATTGGCTTATTTGAGGAAATTGCACTTTCTTGTTTTTGTTCTCCTGAGTTTGTACCCTTTGGTTGAATGCACTTATTGTACGTCGCTTTGGATAAAAGCGTCAGCTAAATGACATGTAATGTAATGTAATGTACTTTGGCAATAAATGCTCCTAATTCCTGAAGAGGAGACGTGAAAGGACGCCATAGACAGCAGCAGGAACCATGTGAACACGTGTGTGTACAATGACCCATTTGGTCCAAAAAACAACTGCAGTATTTACTCCCCTGTGACGTGGAGTGTTGATGCTACAATGTTAGCTTAGCACCGATCAAACCAGACTCCATTCAAGCGTTTTAAAAGGGATGAAGACCCGATGAAGCACAAGCTTTTTTTCTTTATTAGCATAGTTCTTTCTGCATCATTTGCAACATCTGTTTGTTATAATAATAATGTTTTGGGTTCACACAGCTGCAGTAAACCAACCACCGTGCGTCTCAGTAGCTTCAGTATGATGTCATGAAGTCTACGTACACACAGACCAGGTGGATGATGATGTTTTTACTACAAAGAAAACATCCTCTAAACGGTACAAATACACCAGATCTCTGTCACATATTCACTTGTTTCTGCTCAACACACAATGAAAATATGCCAACACAAAGAACCTGAGGAGACTCACAATCGCAGCCGGCACATAAAAACACGTCACCATGAACCGCCAGCACGAAGATCCTGATGATCAGTACAGCTCCAGCCCCTCTGAGGACGGCGTGAACGGGAGTCAACGGTGGACAAACTATTATGTTTGTCAATTCCAAAAAAGAATTAATTGGTTAAGAAAGTCTAATTTTGTTGTATTACATTTTGTGCTGCAGTACCGCTCTCCGCCTGAATGGAAACCAATTGCCGGCAGGGGCGCTGTGTTCACAAAAAGACCCCCAAATTTTATATTCTTGCAAGTTTGCTCATGGACACATGACTCAAGTCTGGTGGACATCCGCTTACTGTGCACCATGTCCATTTTTTGATTTAATACATTTTCATTAATACACTAACATCGTATACGTTATGTTCCATTTACAGTCATGTTATTCTATTACTGTTACCGTCGCCATGGAGATACCCAGGCCGTACACTCGAATTTACTACTTACATCACTCGTAAATCCTTTTTAGGACGAGGGCGACAGGGATTGACATTAAGAACTGAAGCAGAAAGGGTTCATGTGATGTAACAAAGCGAGATGATTTATTTATCTTTATCATTAGAGGTTCAACACCTGCTGTTTTTAACAATGAACTGATGGGGAATCTGTTTGTGTGAAGTTGGACCAAAGTAAACTAGGCACGTATCTGAGGACAGGAGGTGTACTGTTCACACCCGACAACATGATCCAGAACAAAGAAGCACAATGACCCACGGCCTCTGAACGCAGCACAGACCCTCAACATGCCGCTGTGGTTCCAGCTGATCGTCATCGGGAGCCGGTTCATAAACCAGAGGAGGGACGAGCAGCTGATCGCCGCAGAAACAGAGGAGACAAATACACTTTGCTCCTCGGGGTTCTCTCCTCCTGTTAACGCAACTTTTATTCTTACATTCTTACTTTACCATTAACGTTTTAAAGGCCTTACCCTGCAGGAGGTGACCCTTGACCTGTCAGTTATCTTTGTTTATTCAATAATGGTCTGATGCTTTGTTTCAACTCAAAAAACACTAAAATGAAACTCTGAATTTGCTCTGATCTTTTATTTATGCAGATGTCTTAATGGTGTATTACCTTAATACATTGAAGATAATGTTCCACTGGCTGCTTCCTCGTGTCCCCCCTCTGGTTTCAGACTCCGTATCCACGTGAATGGCCTACAGCGACACATTGAGGCCTTTGGGGGCCCAAACTGACCTCTAACCCCAGCCCTCCTCCTCCGCCCCCTCCGATGGTCCAAAAGCACACGAGGACTGGATGGGACATGCAGCGAGGGTGGACGATACACCGACACCACCAACAGGCGTCCAGTACTTACTTGTCCGTCATGGCCGGGGGGGCGCTTGGTTTGTGCCAACGTGTGCAGGATTTCATTTAGGAGGGGGGAGTCCTACAAGCGACCATGTTTGTGTACACGCAGAGAAGAAGAGGGAAGAGAGAGAAGAAGTTCAATGCAAACAGACACAGCCAGCTCACAGCGGGCGCGTTTGTTTCCAGCCTGTGTCGGTACAGGAGACCACCAGTGGCTGTGAAGAAAATGGTTAAACACACTTTCCTCGACAGTTTCCTCGTTACTGCACAGACCATAATGGAAGGTGGAGAACACGGGCAGACAGATAGCGACTCAAACAGGATCCACGCGGGAGACCAGGCAATAGACCAGGTAATACACCAGGCAATAGACCACATGGGAGACTAGGCAATACACCAGGTAATAGACCACATGGGAGACCAGGCAATAGACCATGTGGGAGACCAGGCAATAGACCACGTGGGAGACCAGGCAATACACCAGGTAATAGACCACATGGGAGACCAGGCAATACACCAGGCAATAGACCACGTGGGAGACCAGGCAATACACCAGGCAATAGACCACGTGGGAGACCAGGCAATACACCAGGCAATAGACCACGTGGGAGACCAGGCAATACACCAGGCAATAGACCACGTGGGAGACCAGGCAATACACCAGGCAATAGACCACGGGGAGACCAGGCAATACACCAGGCAATAGACCACGTGGGAGACCAGGCAATACACCAGGCAATAGACCACGTGGGAGACCAGGCAATACACCAGGCAATAGACCACGTGGGAGACCAGGCAATACACCAGGCAATACACCAGGCAATAGACCAGGCAATAGACCACGTGGTAGACCAGGCAATACACCAGGTAATAGACCACGTGGTAGACCAGGCAATACACCAGGCAATAGACCAGGTAATACACCAGGTAATAGACCACATGGTAGACCAGGCAATACACCAGGTAACAGACCACATGGGAGACCAGACAATAGACCAGGTAATACACCAGGTAATAGACCACGTGGGAGACCAGGCAATACACCAGGTAATAGACCACATGGGAGACCAGGCAATACACCAGGCAATAGACCAGGCAATACACCAGGTAATAGACCACGTGGTAGACCAGGCAATACACCAGGTAATAGACCACGTGGGAGACCAGGCAATACACCAGGCAATAGACCACGTGGGAGACCAGGCAATACACCAGGCAATAGACCACGTGGGAGACCAGGCAATACACCAGGTAATAGACCACGTGGGAGACCAGGCAATACACCAGGCAATAGACCACGTGGGAGACCAGGCAATACACCAGGCAATAGACCACGTGGGAGACCAGGCAATACACCAGGTAATAGACCACGTGGTAGACCAGGCAATACACCAGGCAATAGACCAGGTAATACACCAGGTAATAGACCACATGGTAGACCAGGCAATACACCAGGTAACAGACCACATGGGAGACCAGACAATAGACCAGGTAATACACCAGGTAATAGACCACGTGGGAGACCAGGCAATACACCAGGCAATAGACCACGTGGGAGACCAGGCAATACACCAGGTAATACACCAGGCAATAGACCACGTGGGAGACCAGGCAATACACCAGGTAATAGACCAGGTAATAGACCACATGGGAGACCAGGCAATACACCAGGCAATAGACCACGTGGGAGACCAGGCAATAGACCACGTGGGAGACCAGGCAATACACCAGGCAATACACCAGGCAGTACACCAGGCAATACACCAGGCAATAGACCACGCAATAGACCAGGTAATACACCAGGCAATAGACCACGTGGGAGACCAGGCAATACACCAGGTAATACACCAGGTAATACACCAGGTAATAGACCACATGGGAGACCAGGCAATAGACCAGGTAACAGACCACGTGGGAGACCAGGTAATACACCAGGTAATAGACCACGTGGGAGACCAGGTAATAGACCACATGGGAGACCAGGCAAAAGACCACATGGGAGACCAGGTAATAGACCACATGGGAGACCAGGCAATAGACGAGTCGGAAAACCTTCAAATATCTAGAACGACTTTGACGATGTCGGTTTCTGTCCCGTTGGATTGTGCGGCGCTAACGTGAGAGGACGACCCGGTCGATCGTAAGGACGTCATGATGCATTCAAAGGTAAACCTTTAAAACAGTTTCTGGAGAGAAACGTGGAACCCTTTGTTTTGTACACAGTAGTGTTTATTGTCCCCTACTTCCTGTCTTACTTCCACATTGCAAAAGAAACAACCAAAGCAGCGCTTCAGATGAACGGTTAAAAAAAGAAGCTCTCCTTTTGATCGTCTTTTTACAGGATATTAATAATCCTCCACACAGCATCAGGTAAATGAGACTCAACCCTGATGGGATTACCGTGGCCCGGTTAGATTAAATAGATACAATAGATTTTCTTGTTCCACACACCAGATGTTCGCCGACGTTTCCACAGAATACCAGAATCCCAAAAATCACATTTAGCAGATTACTCTAGTTTCTGGTTGATCCCATGAAACGGGTCTGGGATCATTAAGACCTCTGGTGCTGATCGCCGTGTTTGATTTTCAGGATCTCAAAGTGATCACTGCCGGTTCCGATTGCGTTTTCACTAGTTCTGCTTCTCACCATTCATCTGAGACCAAAACCAAAATGTGACAAACCAGAGTGAATCAAAATGCTTAAAATGATCAACCGATCCTTCATTTACATATTAACCTCTAAAATGATGCCAAGATAAACTTCTGACAACTTCTAACAACATTGTCGTCCATCTCTCTCTTTAACGCGGTGACGGTGCATCTTCATCCCGATGCAACATTTGGGTTGGCTGGAAATGCCTTTGGTTGCACTTAGCTCCGCCCTCTCCTGTCACTTCTGGTTGCAAGTAAAACCAAGATGGCGACAGCAAAGTTTACAAGTTTAAACAGCAGATCTGTTAATACTTGCGATTCCCCAGATTAGTGAAGTATTAATCTGAATTAACCAATAATCCACCACGCTGTGACGAGAACACGCGCTGCTGTGACGTGTGGGCGGGGCCTTACCTCGATGCTGGTGCTGAGGCTGGGCAGCGTGTCGGAGGTCACCGTGGTGCTTTGCAGGCTGGAGAAGTCCCACAGGTGGACGGGCGCCATGGGGTCTGCCGCCTTGGACGACTCCGCCCACTTATGGCTGTCCAATAAGGTCACTTCGTAGAACTCCTGGATATCTGAGAGGACGAGACGGAGGTCACTTGATTTGTTATTTTAGTCGGTCACATTTCAAACAAATCAAAATCCTTTATATTATTCGGCAGAAAAAGACGATGTAAACATCTAGCTGTGCTTTTGGATTCAAGTACTAAAAATCAACATTTTAGCATTATTTACCCCCCGCTGATTGAAACTGGCCATATTGAATCAACCCTCACTCACCCACACAACAAGCCAACGCGAATTGCAAGCACACACGGCTGACGCTAATGCTAATCACTAGCATAGAAACAGGTATAGCTAATGCTAGCATTCACATATGCAAGCCTAGCATTCTAAACGCAAGTTCAACCCTTTTCATACTGTATTTAGAATCCACATAACAGTAAACATAAGAAAAGCTCATAAACCGGCATAAACCAGAGGGTGGTTCTACCTGAGGGTGATTCTACCAGACCGTGGATCTACCAGACCGTGGTTCTACCTGAGGGTGATTCTACCTGAGGGTGGTTCTACCTGAGGGTGGTTCTACCTGACTACCTGAGGTGGTTCTACCTGATTATACCTGAGGGTGGTTCTACCAGACCGTGATTCTACCTGAGGGTGGTTCTACCTGAGGGTGGTTCTACCTGAGGGTGGTTCTACCTGAGGGTGATTCTACCAGACCGTGGATCTACCAGACCGTGGTCTACCTGAGGTGATTCTAGAGGGTGATTCAGAGGGTGGTTCTACCTGCTTACTACCTCACCTGAATTATTTGCATCATTTCTGTCAGCTAGCATCATTTCTGTCATAGGAATTGAACGTATTGTTCATCTTCTGCGTTGTTCCTTCTGTACACGTCACTGTAGTCTGTCCATCAGGAGACAGATCCTCTGGTGGGTTTCGGGACAGAGGATGTTGCATGTGTACAGACTGTAAAGCCTTCTGAGGCTAATTTGTAATTTGATTTTGGGTCTGCTTTGCGGTGGCGCGCGCCTGAACACCAACCCTATATTACATGAATAAAATAGACCAGATCGGCTACAACAGCTTCATGCACGGCTTTGATTATTTGCCGTTTCACGCCAATGAAAAGTTCCATGTTCACCAGCACAGCTGTAAAACAGTGCATGTTAATATTAGTTTGAACCACTGAATGAGGCCTTTACTTATCTTTGTGTAGGTAATATGTTGCTCAATAAATTACCTGTACAAGTAGTTCTGTCTCGTATACATTTGTCCTGTTATTGACGCTTAATGCGCAACCAGAATACCCAATATATGTGTTTTCTTAAATGATCCTTTTCGACAGGCCTATCCTTTAAACACACTCATGACTTATCAGGATGAATCCTCCTTTCACAATAAAAGCCCAGCGCGTGTGGAGGAGCCGCTGCAGAAACTCGTCGTACGTCTCATGAACCTGATGAATCAATCGAATCAGATTTCTCACTGATGTTTCTGTCCAAACCCTCTGAAGCCTGAAAATAGCTTAAAACGTGGAAACTAAAAATATCAACTCTTCTGCCTGACTGTTTCAGTCTAGTGAGGCCTATTTTTACCCGCTTGAAGAGGCCGCGGTTGACCTGTGGGTCACAGGAGCTTCGTGGTCAGCAGAGGAACCGTGGAGGTCGGACGTGACCAAGTGCGTTTTATTATTTATGTTTTGCTTTTATCTTACTGGGAATTCTTTGGACTTCTGCCGCGTTCCTCCGTAACGAAGAAATAAACCAACGTTTTACGTCTGAAGTAAAACTATTGGAAATAAACTACACTTCCAAAGTGTAGTTTATTTCTACCACTACACCAAAAGTCAAAGTATCTTTGCGCAAAATGACTAATGACATAATACAATGAGTATTGTATTATAGTTAGATTCATGTACATAATTGTATTCAGGAGATATAGTACTTTCCAGATTATTAAACGAATACACTGATGATTTATTAGGTATAACTAGTGACTCATGATGAATAAATCTAGTGAAGTTAAAACAACATTTCCCTGTGAGATGTAGTTGACTAAAAGATTTAAAGTAAAATGTACAAGTACATGAAAATAGTGGTGAGTACTTCAGTAAATGTACTTGACACAGTCTAAAGACCAAAATGCAAACTTGTTATTTCTGACCTTCAGACATCACATTACAGTCAGACAGCGTAACGACTAAACGTATTTACGCCTAACAAATATACTGCGTGATGAAGCATTCGTTTCGCTAGGTGCTGGTAACGGCGCCCCCTGTGGGCTCAAGGGTCTCACAGTCGGACCCCTCGGTTCTGGTTCTACGGGACCTCCATCGCTGCAAAGGCAACAGGATTCATCCCCTGGGGAGCCTGAATGTCTTTGTTGTTTCATCGCTTCAGGCTTCAGACATTTGAAGACTTTTTGGTTTTAAGAACATTTACGGAGGAAATTCTTTAAACCATTATCTGACCTTTGACCCTTTAAAATCTATTTCTCAAAGAGGAATCAGGCCACTCAGAGACGAGAGCAGGAGACCGAGCCGGTCCCTCAGGGGGGGGATTATGGACTCGAGGTAATCGGCGTGTCCCTGGAGGGATTACACCCGACCAGCTGCAGGCGCCTCGCATCACTGGAGTGTCAATAAAATGATGATCAACCGTTGTCATTTTCTCATGGATTTCAATGGGAGCAGAGTCGCCCCCTTGTGGTCCCGGCAGAGAATGCAGCTTTGACTTCACAGGTTATACTATTGGGGCTGTCAACATTAACGTGTTAATCGATTAATGAGATTAATGCGATAAAATATGTTAACGCAGGAACGCAAAACCGCCGCTAGCTGCTGTCCGTTAGATCGGGAAGAGCGAGACGTACAGCGGAGAACTGTGCAAGCGGACCACTTTACGCACTGCTAGGCTAAGCGAGCTGCTAGGCTAGGCTAAGCTAGCGGCTAAGCTACTTCCATCTCAACATCTCCCCCGCACAGTCTGCAGAGGACCACCACTGTGTCCCCAACAGACCGTGGTTTGAAAACGTCCTGCTAAATGTGGGACATTTGTGGCTCTTCAAACACGTCAGATGGAGAGTTGAGAGCAAAGTGGACGACAGGAAGAGTCGCTGGTTCATCACGTTCATCATCTTCCACCAGATCAAATGTGTGTAGATTTGTGCTTAAAATAACATTAACAATTAAAACGGTTTCTAAAGTGATTACTCATTACTTGTAAGATTCAGTCTTTAGCAGACTATACTGCCATAATGATCTTCTAATTGTGTGATTATTTTTAGTTATTACATAAACATGGAGATGATTAGCTGGTTTTAAGGATATGGCGCCTTGTGAATAGAGTTACTCTTAAAAGGTGCCGTTTATAAAGACTGAGCCAGAGGAGCCTGAAGGGGCCTTCGTACCGATCAGGGCCTGGAACAGGTTGCTCTGGAAGATGTCGATGACCCTCTGGATGGAGACGCGGAGCTGCTGGTCCTCGCCGTGGTGCAGCTTGGTCCGGTACTCCTCCAGCAGCCGCAGGGCCCGCTGGGCATCTGTGTGGGGGGGTGAGGGGGTGAGAGGGGGGGGCAGTGAGCCGGGGCTAAAAACTGATCCGAGTGCAGCTTCAACTCTGCAGGCGAGTCTGAATGAAAAGCTGCTTTAGTGCTGAAATAATCCAGATGAGAGTTTAATACTTAAAAAAAAACTAAACATGAGAAATTCAAGACCGCAGGAAAGGTTATTAAATCCGTACAGAAGAGTTTAATCACATGACTGTGTGTGTACACGCACGCACACGCACACTAAAGGCCATAGACACACGGAGGCCTGATATCTGTCGGTTTAGAAAAGGGTTCTAAGAAGGAGCTGAGAAGAGCCGGTGTGAAGCGGTTATTGATTACAAATAAACCTCATCAGCACATTTTATGCAGTCGACTCATCGCGTTCTTTGAATAATCTGCTGCTGGTTATAAAAAGTTGTGGGTCGAATGGAGAAGTTTGATCGCTGTGAATGATGAAGAGCAGAATCAGGTCAGAAAAACAGACCAAGTGAAAGTGAAAGGACGACGTGAAACCAGGCAAACACACATGAGCTGATGTCATTTAAGAGTTTTAACTTTTAGTTTTAAGGAGCAGATGTTTAAAAGGATGAAGGGATTTTTGTTAAATGAAAAAAGGATTAATCACCAAAACAAAAAGTTACAGAAAAGAACCACAGGAGAGAAATTACTGTTAAGTCACTTATGATTTAAGATTTTACACGAATCACTGAATTGGTTCTTTGAATTAAAGATCCTCATTAAAGCTGCAGGATCGTGTGGTTTGTTTCTTTTAAATCATTGTTGACCTCGAGATCACGTTCACTCGTAATATTGACGTGTCACAGATTAAATGTATGGTGTATTATTATATAATGTACTCGTGGCCGGACAGAAAGTACTACTGTGGGACTCACTTTGTGTAACTTAAACGAGGTATTATTACCATCATGTGAGCGTTATACTTTTATTACAGTTGACCTATTTGACGGGTTGGAAATGACTTATTAATATGACGGTTTATTTATAGACGAGGTGCCCCGCGCCCAACTTGGTTAGCACCGCAAGCTAACCGGCGGCTAGCCCGACTTTAACTCACTTCACCGACCGGCGCGGCTCGGCTCGGCTCGGCCGGGCCGAAGCGAGCCGTTTGGGCCGGCGGCTCCGGCTCACGTTGCGTCCCGCGTTTCGTTGCGCCCGCGCTGCTCTCCGCGGAGCGTCGCGCGGTTCGGTCCCGGTTAGCCGCCGTGCTACCGGGGCGAGAGCGAGCGGGGCTTACCTTTCTTCCTGACCGGCATGGCGGGGGGGGGGGGGGGCGGCTCGGTTCGGACCTGGCTCCGAGTCAGCCGCATGCACTCCCCACTCAGGCCGGCGCCTCTGGCGAACTCTCCCCCGGGTGAACGTCCGCTGTCGCCGCTCCGAGTCCGGAGAACCCAAGTTCTGCTCCGAGGAACCAACTCCCCGTCAGGAGGAACCGACCGGCCGGGAGCACCGGGGGGGGCGGCGGGTGTCCCGGTTAAAAGTGATGTCACGGAAAGCGGGTAGGATCCAGGGGGAAAAGCTCCGGTGCGTTACCGACTCCTCCCCGCTGCACCTCCCCGACAGAGAGCGTCCCCGCCCCGGCGTGCACCGCGCGGGCTCACCGCGAACAAGTGGGAAAGAACGGAGCGTCAGCTGGAACCCGCCGGGCAGAAAACACCCGGTTTCCCGGTGCGAGGCGTGAGCCAGCGGGCGGGCGGTCCGTCGGTGGGTCGGTCGGTCGGTCGGTGGGTCGGGGTCGGTCGGTCGGTCGGTGGGTCGGTAGGGGGCGAGGGGGCTTCCGGTAAATAAATACAAACTTCCAAGTGCAGGAACTCCTGAACTCCAGCTGCGGGCCACCCGGGCTGCTTTATCCCGCACTGGCACGCTCACTTTCTGCGCGTGCTATTCCCGGCGCGGCCTGCGTGCGTGTCAAACTCCCCCAAATCCCTCCTCTCTCTTCCCCGAACCTCCTCTTTATTCCTCCTTCTCCTCTCCTCCTCAGCGCCACACATTCCAAACTTTCCTCCAAAATGGCGTCTGAGGGAGCTGCCAATGTGGACCACGTGACTCCCAAAAGCCTTCCCCGTGTGACCTGCCGCCCAATCAGGGGGCTCACCTCCGGGGAGCGAGGAGGAGCGGGAGGGAGCAGGAGGAGCGGGAGGAGGAGCAGGAGGAGCGGGAGGAGGAGGAGGAGGAGCGGGAGGAGGAGCAGGAGGAGCGGGAGGAGGAGGAGGAGGAGGAGCAGGGAGGAGCGGGAGGAGAAGAAAGGGAAAAGTTTGTGATTAAAGAGAAGGTGAAAGTCTGAGAAGAGAGAGCGAGGACGAGGAGGTGAAGGAGCAAACTAAGGAAAGGAGGAGAGATAGAAATAAGTAAGATAACCAATAGAGGAGGAGGAGGAGCAGGAGGAGGATGAAAGAAAAAAAAAAGAGTTTCCAGCCACTTTTTACCTCAAGAGCAGCCCAACAGAAAGGTCAGAGGTCAGGCTCCCCCAGACGAAGATGAATCCTCCTCTTCCTCCTCTTGTTCCTCCTCCTTGTCTCTCATGTGCCGAGAGGCTCCGAGCCGTGGCCCAGATTAAAGAGCCGCTCCGGCCTTTATTTATAGACGGCCATGTTTAATGGATGACCCGCCGCCAATGGAGGCTCCAGTTAAAGGAGGAGGAGAGGAGGAGAAAGAGTACCTGCTACAGCCGGCAGCTGCTTAGCTTAGCTTAGCATTTGACTTTTTACCAACATGACATGTGAAAAGTTTACAAAAGGTAAATAAATCTGTATATTGGCACAAAAAAGCAGATTGCTAAAAACCAACAAAATCATAAAAAGAATAGATAGAAAAAAGCCTAAAAGAAACCTGGACACGAAGACACGAAGACAGAAGACACGAAGACAAGAAGACACGAAGACACGAAGATACGAAGATACGAAGACACGAAGATACGAAGACACGAAGACACGACGAAGACACGAAGGACAAAACAAGACAAAACAAGAGAAAAGTATCTGAGCCACGTTTCTCATTTCAGAGCAAAGACGTTTCCCTGTTTTCAGTCAGACTGACCACGTTAATGCTGTGTGTGTAGACAAGACAAAACAAGTGTGAAAAGTGTCTGTGTCACATTTGTGCGTGTGTGTGTCTGTTTGTGACGTGTGTGTGTGACCACATGTGTGTGTGTGTGTGTAGATAAGAGCCGTGTATCTGTGTGTGTGTGTGTCAGTCAGTGTGTGTGTGTGTCTGTGTGTGTGACCACGTGTGTGTGTGTGTCTGTGTGTGTCTGTGTGTGTGTGCGTGTGTGTGTGTGTGTGTGTGCGTGTGTGTGTGTGTCTGTGTGTCTGTGTGTCTGTATCTGTGTGTGTGACGTGTGTGTGTGTGTGTGTGTGTGTGACGGTGTGTGTGTGTGTGTGTGTGTGTGTGTGTGTGTGTGTGTGTGTGTCTGTGTGTGTGTGTGTGTGTGTGTGTGTGTGTGTGTGTGTGTGTGTGTGTGTGTGTGTGTGTGTGTGTGTCTGTGTGTGTGTGTGTGTGTGTGCGTGTGTGTGTGTGTGTGTGTGTGTGTGTGTGTGTGTGTGTGTGTGTGTGTGTGTGTGTAGTGTGTGTGTGTGTGTGGTGTGTGTGTGTGTGTGTGTGTGTGTGTGTGTGTGTGTGTGTGTGTGTGTGTGTGTGTGTGTGTGTGTGTGTGTGTGTGTGTGTGTGTGTGTGTGTGTGTGTGCGTGTGTGTGTGTGTGTGTGTGTGTGTGTGTCTGTCTGTGTGTCTGTGTGTGTGTGTGTGTGTCTGTGTGTGTGTGACGTGTGGTATGTGTGTGTGTGTGTGTGTGTGTGTGTGTGTCTGTGTGTGTGTGTGTCTGTGTGTGTGTGTGTGTGTGTGTGTGTGTGTGTGTGTGTGTGTGTGACGTGTGTCTGTGTGACGTGTGTGTGTGTGTGTGTGTGTGTGTGTGTGTGTGTGTGTGTGTGTGCTCCAACATGTGTCACGGCCCCGCTGCCAAAATCCAGATTTATGCCAAGATTAATTATGAGCATGTTGTCCAGATCGGGATAAAAACGGACATGTGCAGTAATCACATTGCAGCCAGTGTACACACACACACACACACACACACACACACACACACACACACACACACGGGCCGAGGGCCTGGTGGTGTTCAGGTGGTGTTCAGGTGGTGTTCAGGTGGAGGTGAACTTTGCTAAAAAGCTTCACAACTGAATCCTAAACACCAACAGGCAGAATTATCAAACCACAGGTGTAAAAAGTGGACTTTCAGCATCGGATGAATCTCAGGCGCGCTCAGCCTAGCTTAGCCTAGCTTAGCACGAAGGCTGGAGCAGTGGGGGGGGATCATGTGACGACGTCCACTTGGGTTCTGCGTTCCCCCTCAGACCTGGATCAGATGACTCGTGGAGGCTTTATGTTTGGAAAAGTGATTGAAGAGGATTCTCCATGTTTGATGAAGCAACGTGTTCGTCGGCATATTTGAGACACGGTCAAAAAGTACCCTGGTCTTTTACTGAAATACAAGACCAGCATCGTAACACTGAAGCTACGATGAGGAACCTCTACGGTCCTCCAGCAGAGACCAGTCCACCGTGGACAGACTCAGGTCCTCCAGTAGAGACCAGTCCACCGTGGACAGACTCAGGTCCTCCAGCAGAGACCAGTCCACCGTGGACAGACCATGATCCTCCAGTAGAGACCGGTCCACCGTGGACAGACCCCGATCCTCCAGCAGAGACCGGTCCACCGTGGACAGACCCAGGTCCTCCAGCAGAGACCGGTCCACCGTGGACAGACCCAGGTCCTCCAGCAGAGACCAGTCCACCGTGGACAGACCCAGATCCTCCAGCAGAGACCGGTCCACCGTGGACAGACTGAGATTCTCCAGCAGAGACCGGTCCACCGTGGACAGACCCAGGTCCTCCAGCAGAGACCGGTCCACCGTGGACAGACCCCGATCCTCCAGCAGAGACCGGTCCACCGTGGACAGAGATGAAGGGAATGTTGAGGACGCAGCACGTTATCTTTAGTTTCAGGTCACATTCCATGTTTTCTGATTTATATTTTGTCAATCAAATCAAATACAGATGAATGACAGCCAATCAGAGCTATGTTGAGTTTGTGGTCAGAGACACTGGGTTAAATCGTGGACAGACCCAGGTCCTCCACACAGAGACCAGTGTGTGTGTGTGTGTGTGTGGTGTGTGTGTGTGTGTGTGTGTGTTACAGACCCCGTGGGATCCTGGTTGTTAAAGACCGCTCCACAGCTGACCGGACAGAGATGAAGGGAATGTTGAGGACCACCTCCCTTATCTTTAGTTTCAGGTCACATTCCATGTTTTCTGATTTATATTTTCTCTCTCAATCTCTCCCTCCCAAATCTCAGATGAATGACAGCCAATCAGAGCTATGTCTCCCTGTGGTCAGTCTCCCTCTGGTCTCTCTCTCTCTCTCCTCTCTCTCTCCCTCTCTCTCTCTCTCTCTCTCTCTCTCTCTCCCTCTCTCTCTCCTCTCTCTCTCTCTCTCTCCCTCTCACACACACACTCTGTGTGTGTCTCTGTGTGTGTGTCTCTCTTACAGAGGTCCCCAGTCTCTCTCCCCTGGTGGTCTGTCTCTCTCAAGCGCTCCCTCTGTCAGCTGACCGCGACACTCGCTGCACGAGCTTCAACGGAGCTTTTGTCCCTCAGAACCACCTCTCTCTCTCTCTCTCTCTCTCTCCCTCTCTCTCTCCTCTCTCTCTCTCTCTCCCTCTCTCTCTCTCTCTCTCTCTCTCTCTCTCTCTCTCTCTCTCTCCTCTCTCCCTCTCTCTCTCCCTCTCTCTCTCTCTCTCTCTCTCTCTCTCTCTCTCTCTCTCCCGGTGCATGCTGGGAGTGAGTGTGTGTGAGTGAGTCGTAACCTTTGTTCTGGTCACTAGTTCACGTGTAATAGTTTCATGTGGTTAGTTAGTTGGTTTAATCTGGGTGGTTTGTGTACTGGGTGTTTTTTCTCCTGCCGGTGTCTCTTAAGAAAATCTGTCCCACCTCACGCGACCGGCTCCCACCAACAGACTGGGACAAAGTGGACCGGGTCCACAGTGGGGGACTTTATTCAAACCTCCCCTCAAGAGACGGACCGCCGCCCTCCAGTGGTTCTTATCTCTGTTATTAATCCCTCTGTTCTGAGCCAGTGACCCTTCTGTGACCTCAGACACTTGATCATGTTTCTACTGTGAGAGACGCATCAGATTATCATGTGTTTATCATGTGAGCGACCTACAAGAAAGCAGAAAAAGAAAAGTGGTCTTTCGGGCGAAGGCGAAATGGCGATTTATTTAAGTAGGAAGGTTGAGTGGACGCAGAGGAGCAGGAGGAGCAGCGCGGTTCATCAGGTCCAGACTCTGGAGCTCCGGTTCTATGAACACATTGGAGACGTAGACACTTTCAAACAACGGCGGTGTTTTAATGATGTCCTGTGTCAATTGTCAACTATGAAGTGATGTTTGCTCCTGTTTTCACGGCATGAATGAGTGTTTGTTGGTTCTCTCCACAGCCAGGAGGCTCCGATGGAACCTCTACGCCGATAAACACCCGTCAAGTTCATAGTGAACTTTTTACCTGAATTAAAACATTTCAACTCATGCGAATCCCTGAATGAACAACAGCATCGTTATGTTGATCCGTGATTAGTTCATTGTTTCACATTTTGTTTTCATCTTTTCAATTTCATTCGAACATTTTGCCTGAAAATGTCTCACTGACGTTGTTCTCAGCTCGACCCTCTCGAGTCCCTGTTTGCAAAAGAAAGAAGGCAAATTATGGCTTCAAAACGTCAACGAACCAATGAAGTCCTGTTGACTGTGTACACGTCAACACACACGCAGAGGAAAACCACAAACCACAAACCTGAACATACAAAAATCTATGAGCAGGTTTTATTACTACTCAAATGTTGTGTTCTCATAAAAAATGATCGTTTCATAACATTTCCATTGTTGAGTGAGAGCAACGTTATTGTTACAGAACAATGACGTAATCAATAAACACCAATAAATGAGAGCTTACGGTTATTCACATTAAAACCATTTTCAAAGATTCAAAAAAACAACTTGACAAAAAGGGAATATTCATAATTAAAAAACCCAAATTAACAACATAAATCAGTGTTGCGGTAATATTTGAATGTAGTAAAATAATATGAGGTTGATAAAGTCAATACGGATCTTGATCTTTTACATCGTCCGGTTTGGTTCTTTGTTGATGATCCGTGTTATGTTTGGATGTTTGGATGTAGATTTAATAATACTTTAATAATAATGCTGCATCCAGCATCCTTCTTCATGCCATCACATTCACCACAAAGCTCTGCAGGTAATGACTGAGCAGGTGTCTCTGAGGGCTCAACCTCCTTGTATGAGATCCAGAACCAGACTCGTCTATTGTGACCGAGTCGTTGACCATCTCTGACTCGTGCGTTTGAACTATTGCAGTTGTCTCTTTTATCTTTTATCAAAGCGATTTCCCAACGGAAGACCTGAAGAATCCAAACAGGCCTTCTAGACCTACGGCCATGAAAACCTTTTGGTTTGTAAGGTATTCAAAGCAACAAAAAACTCTCTTCATGCATTTTCTCCCCATGTTCCAACACATCTGATAGAATTCTCCCTCTTCGTCTTCATCGTCCACATTCACATCGATTGCAGGTGATTTGTTGTCTGCAAACAACGCTGAGTAGTTGAACTTGAAGTGAATTGGCAGCGCACTTTTCGTCTTAGGACACGGGACATCCGTAGACGTCACCAGGTTCCAGATGTTCTCTGCCTTATCCTCGCCAAAGATTGAGAGCAGAGAGTCAAGCACACCCTGCTGTGATTTGGGGAGTTGTTCTGAAGCAACCGGAGCTATGAAGCACAGGGCGTCAATATCACTCACACCATGGTCGGCAGCGAAGAGTTCACATAGATGACGAATCATCTCCTCGCCTCTCTCTGCGTCTTCTGTTTCTCCGAAGCTTGGAGTGTCAATGATGGTCAGAGAGTGATCGATTTTAAACCCCTCCTGGTGGTGGATTTTGTAGACGGTGACTTCAGAGGTCTGGCTTTCAGCTTGAGATCTGGACCGATCATCTTCAACCAACTGAAATCTGAAGGAGTCCTTCCACTCCACACCAACCAGGTAGTTGATCATCCCATTGATCAGAGTAGACTTTCCTGATCCCGTCGCTCCGAAGAGAATAATAGTGCGATTTTGCCTCATGCTTTCTTGACCAAAAGTGATTTTAGTGCATCCGTCTATGTCCACATCTTCTTTCTTCAGTGTCAGTTTGTAAACTGACGGAGATCCAGAATGAATCTTTACGCTCGTTCTTTTGAGGTGTTCTGGGAGAGGTCTAAATTTTGTTGTGCAGACTTTAACAGTGACGCTTTCTTTGCTTCTGTCGGCTGCACCGCAATCACATCGGACCCTGACGACATATTCCGTCTCTGCCTGAAGTCCTGAAATGACGGCCTTTTCAGCCGTTGACATCATTTGGTTCCATCGGAGATCTTCCTCTTTCACCCCGTCTTTGGTCTCTGCGTACTCCACCATGTAGGTCAGAATGAGGACATCTTGTCCGAGCTCAGCAGGTTTCTCCCAGCTGACTGATGCCTCTGTTGAATTGGGTTCAACCTGAGGTTTCCCAGGAGGGCTGCAGGGTAAGGTCCTAATGGAACCACTGACTTCATTGGCTGGTCCAACACCTGCTGAGGTCACCGCTCTGCATCTGAACACATACTCGGTGTTAGGACTCAGACCGCTTACTGGGACTTCTTCATCTCTGGATGCTGCCTTCTGTTTCCATCCATCTTCTCCACTGACACAGTACTCAACAGAGTAGGAGGTGATGTTCTCGGCTCCAAATCTGGGTGGAGACACCTTCAGCGTCACACTGTTGTGGTTTATGTCGCTTACTGTTAACGTTTCAGGCCTTGAAGGAGGCTCAAAGTTCTCACTGACAGAAAAGCCGTCTTTATAAAGGTAGATGCTTGAACCTTTCTGTGCCTCATTTTCTAATCCCAAGGTCAAGAACTTAATGTTCTTGTTCTCCTTGTTGGCCTCTGCAAAATCACTGAAGAGCTTCGCTTTGAGCCTCAATGTATCTGCTATTTTGTTGGAGAGGAACCATTGTTCCTTCTCTATATCTTGAGTGTGTGTATCTTGAGGGATCTCTTCTGTTTGTCTTAAGTAGCTTGATAACGTTGAGAGGTACGAGTCAGGACTTCCTAGTGAGGTGAAGACAAAGCACATCACATGTTCCGAACGGAAAATTTCTTTGTACAGATCATTTTGAGATGTAACGATCTTTGTGTTTTTCATGATGTTGGTGAAAGACTTCAACGTGTGGATTTCTCTCTCTTTACATTCAATCCACTCGTTGAGCTTTTTTCCTGTTGAAAGGAGAAGAATGTCTTTTCTTCAGGATGTCAGTGAGCACAGCTTCCTCTTCTCCTCCTCCTCGGATTGATGGAAGTTTCTTTGCCAAAGTTTGTTGGAGATCCTGTCTGGACTCAGAGCACATCTCTTTAAAGGTTTTGATCTTTTTTTCCAATCTGTGGGAACTTCTGTGCAGTGGTGTTGTTCAACGCATCATTGCACCTCATTTCCAGCTCACTGAAGTCCTCGAGGACGCTTTGGGATTCCTGAACTAATCGTATACTTATCTGACGAACAAGTTTAGCAGCTTTAGAATCTAAACCTGCCAGCGGCAGCAGCCAGACCGTCATTGGTACGGCGTTCTCTCCGTTGGCTCCCAGCAGTCTTGGCAGACTCTGGTAGACTTTTACTGCCTCACTGAAGGACACAGGGTTCTCTTCAAGGGAAAAGTCTCCGTGGAATTTGCAGGAGAATTTGTCAACTTTCTCTTTGTCCTTTTCTTCCATCTTCAGGGAACCTTCACCTTCTATCTTAATGCTGGGGAACTTATCGATCATGACCTTTAGGTCACCCTGAATGTCTTGATGATTCTCATCTTCAGACACGTCACGGTCAAAGATGAAGAAGGCTTGTGCCCCGTAAAGAATAGCTGTGACTACATGGGTTGCTAATCCTTTGTCAAAGACGTACGGATACTTTACATTGTCACTTGCTAGATGGTTCATGGACAGTTCCTGGACCTTTATGGTAGCTTTGTAGTTCAGTGTTACTCTGGCCTGGTTTCTGGAGGTCTTGGTGTCGTTCAGGTATTTGGCGGATCCTCCAACCTCCACCAGTCCACTGAAGAAACTGGCCTTTAGCGATGCATTAACATTTAGTGCTGCAGATTTATCTGCAATAGATTCAGATGCGACTATCTCAAATCCATTATAGTTCTTTGGTCTTTCACCAATATGAGTTTTCAGGGCTTCGCGGTCCCACAATGTCATTCCTGCAAAAGAACGAGCAGAAATCTACTTCAGCTTCGAGAATCAAGCCGGCCGGAGGGTTAGGGTTAGGGTTAGAAGGTGTCCTTACGTCCTACCAGACTGATCTACATATCAGAGAACATTGATGAATCTGACTTTATACTGAATGTTTAGTTATAATACATTAAGTATCATGACATCTACATACTTACCGGGGACGAGTAAGTCTTTGCGGCAGTCGTACAACATCCCGAGACTGAAAGGTCGGCCGAGTGCGGCGACCTCCATCGTGGCTTCAGAGTCCATCGTCCAGCCTGAACCGGATGGAGAGACCAGTTAGTCGCTTCTCTGACTAAAGGGACAATATCAGGGTTCAGCAGGAGAGGAAATGCGGTTTAAAGTCCGTAGCTCTGGTCACTACTTTATGGCTTCATGTCCTCACTGGTAACACGCAGAAAGACGATAGCAGAGACTCTCACAATCACTTCCTGTTGAGCAGCAGAAGGACGTGTTTAAAATAACTCCCCCGCTTGGAAATCAAGCGCTCTGAATGAAACTGTAAGAAGACCACGTAATGTGATGTAATGTAAGAGCAGTGGGCTTAAAGTCCACTCATGCTTCACACGTCATTGGAATGAAACAAACACAAAGAGCCCAAGATCTCTACAATTATGAGTTGTGCATATGAAAATAATATAAAACCCTAAATATCTCTTCATTGAGTTTTCATCTATGATTTATGTTGATAAGTGTCGTGTTCTAAAAATGAAGCAACTCTGGATCATCTTGGATCGACTAGTTGAACCAGTATTTACTAGACAGGCCGTGAACATCTCTGATCCACAGACCTCAGAGAAGTTCAATGACTGTCGGCTTCCACCAACGGATCCAGAACAAAGAGAGAATGCAGTATTTCCACAGATCAGTAAAGGTGTGGAAGGTCCATGAGCATGTGACGTCTCCTGGTGCGTTCAAGGGGACTAGTTCACAGAATATGCTGGTGCAATGGGGTATTTACCCTTGGTGGTGCGTTCAATGTAACTCGGATTTTGAATGTCTCGGGCCAACGTAAGCGGTGCTATCAAGTATCCATGCATGCATTTAGTTGATTACATTACATTGAATACAATCATAGCTGAGCATCGCTATTATTCTATTAACCAGCGTTTGAAAATGACAGTTTATTTACAGAACGATGTCTGTACACTGGTTTACACTGAATGCGTTTAAGTTAGTTTATAACATCCTAAATAAGACACAACAAAGAACTTATTGCTTTTCTTATATTGTGGGACGGCACATAACAAGACGCAACGATTTAAAGCACTCAAACAGTGTTTGTATCTTCTGTAAGATGCACTAAAGAAACATGAACACAGATTAAACATCTTCAGTATCATAGAAACATGAAACGTGTCTAAAGCTTCTTACCTCTCAGTGAGTCTCTGAGGCAGGAAGAGTTCTGCTGCTGCTTTTATACACACACCCTCACACACACACATCCACACACACACACACACACACACACACACCCTCACACCCTCACACACACACACCCTCTCTCGCATGCTTCTGATAAGTGAGACCATTTCCAAGAAGCTGCTCCCTGTGAAAATGAAAGTAAGTTGTTTCAGTTGCTGACAAACATTGTTCGATACTCAAACCACATTTTCAAAACTCTTCACACATTCAGCGACACACAAGTTCACGCACACCAAACTGTGGATCATGTTTCATTGCTTTTGCACAAATGCATTAAATCATGTTTCTGTAAAAGGCAACAGCTTGGAAGGGATTTGTTGGTAAATCTGTATCACAGAAGACGGTCGGTGGGGAAGAGGAGCGACATGAGGAGGACAAAGGAGACGAAGACCAGGATGTGATGAGACGTGAACGTGGTCTCACTGTGAGAAGCCCAAAAAAGGGGCAAAAACGCACACAGGAACCGGGGCAAAAGGCAGAAACATCCAGTCGACAATGACGCGACAAGTGACAAGAGACACACGGCTTAAATACACAAGGGAGGTGCAGGTGATTGGACACAGGTGGAAACAATCAGACAATCACAGGGGATGACAGGACCAGGCAGGAAGTGAAGTTACCCAGGGCGACAAGAAGCAGAAACTACAAAATAAAACCAAGCCGTGACATTTACTGCGTTGTGAGCGACGCTGTATGAAGCTCGCTGTTCCGCATCATTTCCTTCTCTCTTTTGATTTATTTATGTGTGTTTATGTGATGTAATGTACTTTGGTTGTTGCTGCAAATTATTTGTATTGATTTCACGAAGGTTTGTTTGGATTATTTTAGCATGTTAACCCACATTTTATTTGCGGTCAATAATCACGTGCAGCTGGAGGGACTTCATTGGTTACAGGGAACTCTGGCACTGAAGCAACTGGCCAATAGCGTTGCAGAAGGACAGGACCGCCCCGCCCCAATCACCACATCTGCTATTAAAGAGCATGAAGCACAGCAGAGGAACAGCAGCAACTAGAGAGAAGAGCCCGACGAGCGGATGGGCCGGATGGAGCCGGACGGAGCCGACGGAGCCGGATGGAGCCGGATGGAGCCGGATGGAGCCGGATGGAGCCGGATGGAGCCTGGAGCGGATGGAGCTGGAGGCGGATGGGAGGCTGACGGGCGGGAGCCGGATGGAGCCGGATGGAGCCGGATGGAGCCGGATGGAGCCGGATGGAGCCGACGACGGAGCCGGATGGAGCCGGATGGAGCCGGATGGAGCTGGATGGAGCCGGATGGAGCCGGATGGAGCCGGATGGAGCCGGATGGAGGCGGACGGAGCCGGACGGAGCCGGATGGAGCGGAGCTGGCTTCTTACCTGGAGAACTCGTTTCATTTCTTTTAGTTCTTTTTCCAGCTGGACTTTTAATATAATTGCAGTTATTTTATAGTATTTTATGTTTTTTTAGTTTATAATAAAAGCATCTTTTAACCTCGCTTTTATGTCTCGTGATCCATGCTGGTATAAAAGAACCGGTTTAGTCTCCTCAACTGGTGTTGCTGGTTACTTTTAATTCCTATTTTATATAAATTTGTATTTGATTTGCATTGCTAGTTTTTGAGGCGTCCTCACAGGTCTGACATGCTCACAATACGCCGTCCGTCCACACACACACAGCTGCTAGCAACACGCACCGCCATGTGGTCAGTAGCTTAGCTTCCAGCTAGCTCCCTTCCTTATCTCACACACACCCTGTTTAGGGTGGTGCCCTGTTATCTATTCATTTTGTGAATTATCTTAATGATTATTGATGTCAATGATTTAATTTCACACTAGCTATTAAAACAATGCCCCTAAACGCCGCGGCCAACACTCGTTATCTGAGAGAAAAGAAAAGAAAAACATGCTTTTAAAAAATATCGTATCAGGTTCATTTACTGTTTTTTATAAAAAGTTTATAATGAGCCCACATGGCGCCTCTGGAACACACACTCCCTAAAGAGGTGTGTGTGGGGGGGGCTGCTGCTTTCACACCATCTGTTGCTAGGCGAGCCCCTGGTTGCCGCGGCAACGAGTAGGCCCAAAATGCTCTGGTGCGCGTGGGGGTCTATCGGGAGTCCCATTGTGTTTATGTACACATTAAAGTGTAAACATGTCATTCCTAAGTATATTCTACAGTTTCAATATGATCAATATCTTCAGTAAAAGACGCACAGAACAAGTTCATATTGCCACACTGTATTCGTTTATCTATTTGTGTCACTATTGTTTATATTTTGGGATATAGTCACTAAACATTTTCACATTTCTACCCGTCAGTTCTCTTTATACTTGAAGTAGTTGAATTGAATGAATTAGAAAGTTGGTGCTCAGAAAACACGTCACGTGAGGACAGTTTAAAAGATCAGGAACACGTAGAAAACCAACAGGATCCTGAGAAAAAATGCATCTTTAAAATAATAATAAATAAGAAAATAAAACACTCAGTCTGCAGTCTGTCCACAAGGGGGCAGCAGAGGACCACGGAGACCAGATCCCTCCAGAGACCAGATCCCTCTGTAGACCAGATCCTCCCAGAGACCAGATCCCTCCGTAGACCAGATCCTCCCAGAGACCAGATCCCTCTGTAGACCAGATCCTCCCCAGAGACCAGATACCTCCGTAGACCAGATCCCCCCCAGAGACCAGATACCTCCGTCCAGAGACCAGATCCCTCTGTAGACCAGATCCTCCCAGAGACCAGATCCCCCGTAGACCAGATCCCCCCAGAGACCAGATCCCTCCGTAGACCAGATCCCTCTGTAGACCAGATCCCCCCAGAGACCAGATCCCTCCGTAGAACAGATTCTTCCAGAGACCAGATCCCTCCGTAGACCAGATCCCCCCCAGAGACCAGATCCCTCCGTAGACCAGATCCCCCCAGAGACCAGATCCCTCCATAGAACAGATCCCCCCAGAGACCAGATCCCTCCGTAGCCAGCAGAGGGACACACACACGCAGGTTTCACTCATTTTTTCATATAATTAGTTCTTTCAAAAATATATAATAATACTAGAAATGTGGGGAAACAATGTAAAAGTTGCGATTCATTGTAGATTGAAGTCAGAGTATTGCACCCTGTTATTTAAAAAGTACTAATATATGAACAAAGTGCAATAACCTTTGATATGCAAACACTTTAAACAAATAATGTGATTTTTAAGCAGTATTCCTCTTAACACAGAAGCAGCTAAAACATTTCTTGTAAATCAAAATTCAAAGTAATCAAATTCAATATGAAAGCAAAGCTATTTGCAATGGCATTTTCTCTAGTTTGTTATAGAAAAACAAACTGTTAATATTTATCAATCAGTTTTATTTTAAATTCTGAACAGGAACCAGCAGAACATTTCTTTTATCAGGGAACAGAATAAACTCAGCGGTTTTGTTATTTATTACAGATGTTCATAATGCTCATTGCTGTCTATAAGAAGCAGTACATGGAGGGCCTTAGGACCCCGGGGGGTTCAACCTGGGGGAGACCGGCATTGCCGCTTACCTGAGTGCAGTTATAATTAAGAGATGTCGCTGCCTTTCATATAAGCCGAGCAGCCGTCTTAGGCCCGCCCACAAGGCTCTCATTGGTTGAAAAGTCTGATGACGCCACAAAGGTGAAATTATTGCTGAATTTCGATGATTAATGATAAAATAAAAAAACATGAAACTATGAGACTGAACGCAAATGAGATAATTGAATGTACTTTAGGGATATTTATTGATTTGATCACTGTATTGGCAGAATTTCTGTTTCAGCTGCATCATATGATTTGCTCTTTCAAACAAAGTGAATCTTGTTCAGCTGCTCACAGGCGACCTCCTGCAGGGCCACGGCCCTCAGGTTAGGAACCCCTGGTTTCCTCAAGAAGCTCCATGCTCAAACGTTTTTAAAGTACCCTTTTAAATACGAGCTCACTTTAGCTGAAGAGGACAAAACAAGCAGAGATACAAAGTACAACTCACAAAATAAAAGTCCGGTTTATTGTCAAACAACAAACTTTGCACATACATCAAAACAGGCCGTCATAAAACAAAAGGAAAAGCAGGAAAAAGAAAAGAGGCTCTTCTCTTTGGCCTTCAGCCTCCCATACAAACAAACTAGTTATGGTACAGCTAAAGTACATACATTAAATTTACTGGAATGCTCTGAGTTCAACGGCTTTAAGAGGTTTGTTTTCTTTTGAGATATCGTAACGTGGTCAACCAAGTTAAATCTTTCCTTAAAGAAGCACCGATTTGGTCTGACGAGATCGCTGCCGAGGGGGAAATCGACCCCCCCTAACAATATGTACAAAAATATAAAATGTAAATAAAAATACAAACAAATTCTCCTTTTCGTGTTGTTGTTGAAGAAAAGCCGGATTTCTGCGTCGATGCGTTGGCGGGTTCTTCTAGAAAAATGAGTTGAGCGTTTCGATGTTGAACTCTACTTTCTAATGACCATGTGGGGGTTTTATTTCATTTTTTATTATTATTTTCTCCTTTTAAATCAGTCCTCCGGGCCCTCCACCCGTGACACATAAAAACCGTCACAGGTGGAGAACCAGGAAGTGGTTCAGCAGGACGGGGGGCGGGGGCACATCAATCATCGTCGTCGGTTTTCTGCTTCTTGGTTTCAACGTCGTCCTGAAAGAAGCAGAAGAAGAAAATTAGTGAGGTCAGAGGCGAGGTCGTGACCTCATTGGTTGAGGGGCGGCGCCTAACCTCGTCCTCGTCGTCATCGTCATCGGCTGCCCGCTTTGTGCCGCCCTCGATCTCGTCGTCGTCGTCGTCTTCGTCCTCTTCGCCTGTGGCAGAAGAAGAAGAATGAGACTCAGCGAGCTTTTAAACAGAACGCCACGTGAGACGCTACAGGTTTTTGTAGCTACCTTCTCCATCATCCTCCTCGTCCTCCTCGTCCACCTCCTCGTCCTCGTCCTCGTCGTCTACCTCGGGCTCGCCATTCTCGTTCTCCTGGAGACAATATTGACAGAGATGGAACCGGTGAGAAGCTGCGTGGAGCTCAGCGTCCTGCAGAAGACCACAGAAGAAGAAGAGGCTACCTTCCCGTTGGTGGCAGCATCTTTGCCGTTCTCCTTCTCCTCCACCAGCTTCTTCTCTTTCAGCTCCTGATGGACACAAGCAGCAGAATTAGAAACTTGTTTAAAGAGAACATCTGAATAAAACCTCTACAATGCTGCTACCTGCCCCAGTGCATGCTGGGAGCTGCAGTTTTCAGCCCTCTCCTTGTCAGAGTGAAGCCTATTTAACGGCCATACTTGTCCCTGTAGACCCCCCCTCCCCCATCCTCCCACTCCACCCCCTCTAATGTGTTGTAATCTGATACTCTTGGTGTGGCCCGCAAGGCACTCTGGGTAATGTAGTCTTCCCCGTGCTGCCTCCACTGCCATATGTCACGAGACACGCCCGGGAGAGGCACTGCAAAACCCAGAATGCATTGCTCCTTCTAAAATAAGAGGGTGGGAGGCGGCGGAGGCGGAGCAGGGGGAGGGAGGGAGGGAGGGAGGAGGTGGGAGGGGGGACGGAGCCCGGTGCGCGCTGCTGGTAACGGGAGGACAATAGACGACACATGGCAGGCTGGAGCCTTCGGGAGAATCAGCCGGTACCGGAGCGCACAAACCGACTCATAAACCTCGACCTACTTCCACCGGAGACTATTTATAGCGCTGCTTCTATCCCCGCCGCTCGCGCACGAGCCCCCACACATGCACCGTTATTGATTAATTGCTCTCGATAATCTTATTGCTTAAAATCCATTAAGCCGTTTAAGGAGCACCGGCTGCTGCTGAGGAGGAGGAGGAGGAGCTCCGCGAGGAAGGAAACAGGCGTTTGTGCGTAAAAACGCTCCACAACTATAAATAGTGTCCGAACGCGCACACCAAGCGCCTTAACCCCCCCCAACACCCACCACCCACCACCCATATGTTCATTTGTTCTAATCGGTCATAATTACGCAGCTCCGCGGCTGCTCTGATCGTTAAAGAGCTGGATCCCATTCTCTGCTACGGGGACCCCCTCGCCCCCCACAGCGCGCAGACCTATTAAAGTTTTACCCGATGTGATCCAAAGTCCGACTGGCTGGATGATCACTTTTACGCACACGGACGTTTGGCTGCGAGGAGGAAGAAGCACCGAGCGGCGCGCACAAAGAGGGGAAACCGATCAGCGTCACGCGCACACGCGCACCTCCACAGCCCGGACGCACGCGCGCGCACGCACACACACGCACGCACATGAGATGCAGCATTTACAGAAAAGATAAATAGAAACTTTCCCCTGAGACAGGAAGCGCACCGGGAGCCGCTGCGCCGCGTCCAGCTCGTTCAAACGCGCCGACTTGGAGCCCCAGAAGTTGACATGGCGACAATTACGCACCGCCTCCCCGGCGCGTCCTCATTCAAACGGACAAGTTCGCACCGAGAGACGGATTGAGAGAGGGGGGAGACCCCTTTGCTGCTCACAACCCCCACAACAACAAATAAGAGAAAAACAACAACAAATAGAGAAAACAACAACGCGGAGTGGCTGCGGCTTCAAGCAAAACGGGACGCGCGTCTCAACGCGCCTCCGAGGTGCGAGTTCAAAGAATAAAAGCGGGGCGAGCGTGCGTGCGTGCGCGCGTCAGAGCCGCTTGCGTCCGGAACCTCCGTGTGCGCGTTTCTGCGGACGGGGGGACCGAGCCCGCTTTATAAACAAAGAACTCCGCGCGCGTTCGGCTCCGGACAATGAGGACACGACGCGGTGCTGGAGGGGGCGGTCCGTCAAAGACTGGCATCTTCCCCCTTCTTCCCCCATCCAGCGTGACCCGCGCGCCTCCGGAGTCCGAACGCGCGCGAAGCAACGACGAAAAAAATAAATAAATCTAGGTTACCCCCCCCCCGCTTTACCGCGCGGAGGGGGCTCGGACCCGTGTGGCGTCCCTTACCTTGGCAGTGAGGTCCGAGCCGGAGTCAACTTTTGTGTCTGCCATTGTTGTTTCAGTCTTTAGTTGATAAAATAAAGGACGGCAGCGAAATGAAAGGGTGAAGAAAGTAAATCCTCTCCTCGCGGGATCGATCAGAGTGATTTGGTGCCTGTGGACAGCGATGCTACCGGCCGAGCCTTTAATATAGGCTGGTGGGCGGGGCCGGGCGGGGGGACGGCGGCCGCCGATTGGCCCACGGCCCCACAGAGGTGTTCTCCCCGTGCGCGTCGGAGTGGAACAATGGCAGGCCACGCCCCCTCTGCCCGTCTTCCTCCCGTCCGCCACTTGTCCTTTTCTCTGCTGAAACAACGAAATACAACTTGATAAACGCACCGGTTGAACCGCTAAAGGCGCCCGCTAATTTATTTGTCAACAAAACGTTAGTTCGCAACGAGCTGCGCACTCGGTGTGTCAAAGAGGCGGCTTTCCGTTGACGTAAGTGTCAGCGTTTGATTGATTGATGTTCATCCGGTTGAGTCCAGCAGTGACTCCGGAGCGTTTTTCCCGCCTTCCGACGCGACCGGGGAACTAGACGAGTCTCTAAGGGGGGGGGGTCGTCATGGCCGACACGGAGCGTGTTAGTGGATTAGAGTATTTTTACGTCGCGATCACCTCTAATCTCGCCCCCACGAGCACGTATCAATCACATTACAATGGCGTAAGGGACGCCGCCATGTCTAACGGCTCCCGTTTTCAACCACGCCCCCTTCACGGCGTCCATCTTTGAATCTCTATCTGCGCACTTGACGCTTTTAAAATTGTTTTTTTTTTACAAAATACATTAATTGGTGCCTCAAGGTCGATGGCCGGATAAAACACGCAATCTTAATCGAAACGCCTCGCGGGGGGGAGTGGGAGGGAGGGGGGTGCGGTCGGTGCTGGTGGCCTCATTTCCTCCAGTCGCCATTGTTACAAAAAAAAGCCCCGTGAAGGAGGGAGAAAAAAACCCAGTGCGACATAACGAGACATGCGGAGAGACAAGTGCGGAGGACGAAACACGTATGTGCTCATGGACTGACACGCATTCTGATGAAACACACGTTTGCCTTTTTCCTTACCGAGTTGTGTAAACATGGTTTTACAAGCTGAACATGTGAAGGACAAAGCGGCACACAAACAAAAAGCCGCCGCCATTGCTCGCTCGGGTGGGGGATGGGGAAGGAGGGGGAGCGCTGGCAGTCGGGCTCGCATTCACATTCTGCTCCGGTGACGCGCTGGGCCGCGCGAGGACGACTCTGATTGGTCGGCCCGAGCGTAGGATAGACGCGGCTTTGGCGCCGATTGGCTGCGCGCGGACGTCCGTCAGATGAAAGCGAGGCTCCGTCGGCGCTCTGCAAACAGCGGAGCCTGGACCCGGACCCGGAGCGCGTGGACCTGCTTCACTGTGGAGTTCAGTCTTTTCTTTTCTGAGATCTGCGAGAGATCACGTTTGTTTTGGGGGAAGACGAGTGAATGTGTGAGAGTGCAGAGTGACCCTCCTCACCGAGCTTCATCCAACATGGAGCAGCTTTGACCTTAAAGGCCCTCCGTCGCGTACTTCTGTATTTGCACTATTACGACATGTGGAAAACAACCACGTGTTGGTACTCAGCTCGATGTGGCGCGTGGAGTACAGCGGGCGCGCTGGGAACCGTACGGTTGGTGGTCCGAGCCCCGGCTGCTCCATGTCCCATGTTGAAGTGTCCTTGAGCAAGACACCTGACCCCTGAATGTAAAAGCCATGTGTTAATAAGTCGCTTTGGATAAAAGCGTCAGCTCGATGACCTGTAATGTAAAGCAACGCGGCACGTGAGAAACGTTAGTATGGAACCAGTATCAACACTTCCCACAATGCAGTGCGTCAGTGATGTTCACGGCACGCTGCGGCGGGTGGATGATGTCAACAAAAAGGCTTTGTGTGAAGTTGTGTATTTGTGGAGGATCGTAGCGCGTTACCAAAAGAGCCAATTGCAGTTTGGGGCGTCACAAAAATAACCTGCGTGCCAACGTCTATCCAATATATAGTATAATGTTAACACAACCCCCACCGGCCCACCGGCCCACAGGGCCGTAAAGCCACACGTTCACACTGTGGCAACTGAACATAATTTGATTAACTGCAGATTTATGTGTGAATTCACACCATTGACGATGAAATATTGACTAAGACAGGTCCTGGATCAGCACCTAATCCCCCGTCACACGAGGCGGGCGCCAGGGACCCGGGACGAGGGACCGTCGACGTCCATCCGTTCTGTGTGTAAATAAACATATATTTAGGGAAGTCGTCCCCAATGACCAATTAAAGGGGGAAATTGTACCAAACATTTAAATGCTCATTAATGTCCGACACAAACAAACATGACCTACAAATAAAGCTGTGTTTTAACTCAGATGTTACAATCTTTTAATGACGATTGATTGGAATAAATGGAGAAGGAAGGAAGAGGAATAAGGAGAAGGAGGCCAAGGGAAGGAATTAGGAGGAAGGAGGAGGAAGGAGGCCGAGGGAAGGGAGGGAGGAGGAGAAGAAGGGGGAGCAGGGAGCAGGAGAAGGGAGGCAGCGAGGCGGTCCGACCTGTTTGGACCTGCAGTGGAGACGCCTCAGCAGCTCATCAGCGGAATACGAGGAATGTGCACGTGGTCGTGGTTGGCGTTATGGGTCAGGGGTCAGGTAGGGGGAGGAGCCAGACCGGCGTAAAGTGTGACCTCACATCACAGCAAAGATAGAGATGCTGCAGTAGATCAGACGGCACGGAAGCAAAGAAAGAAGAAAAAAACATCTGTAACACCAAAACATCTGTAACACCAAAACATATTCATTTGATCACACTTGAGAACAAATTCACCACAGCATTATATGTTTGATTATATATTGTACTTATTTCTATATTTGATCTCTATTCCATGTCTTGGATCTTCATCACCAACAGATAAAACTTAAAATGAAAAGAATCTGTTTTCATGGTCTGTTAAGCTGATTAAATATTAAGGGGCACATGAGACGATGTTTAATGGATTTGTTGTCACAGGAATCCAACATCAGGAGAACTCAAGGTCACAACAACCCGGCGGGACTCCCCAGCACGGACCACCTAACGGAGGAGGAGGCGAGGGACACCTGGTTTAATCCAGGGGGGAGGAGCAGGTGGACACGGGGACAAACGGAACGGATCCACACATTTGTTTCTGTTCTTCCAATGAATGTTTACTCGACCTTTCGCTGCTGTCGCCCTGAATGAAGCGTTTCTCCTCATGAACGCAGAAACGTCCCTTTGAGGAGAGGAGCTTCACCTGCAGCTCATTCATACACGCTTTCCTTCACTCACGTGTCTCACCGTGTGTCTGTGGTCACACATCACTTCATACTTCACGCAGCACGTCATCATGGACACAATAAAGATGTTTGGGTAGATGTCATACACCCATGTAGATGATTCATCTCAACTCTCCTTCTCTCCTTAACTCATCTTCCTTGGATACAGTAGCAGGTCCCGGCTGTCTGAGGGTCCGCCATCTTCTCCACCTGTAGGTCATCTACAGGCCACCTCATCACGTCTGCTCCACCTGAAGATCATCTAGAGGCCACTTCATCACACCTGCTCCACGTGGAGGTCATCTACAGGCCACTTCATCACATCTGCTTCACCTGAAGGTCATCTAGAGGCCACTTCATCACATCTGCTGAACATGGAGGTCATCTAGAGGCCACTTCATCACATCTGCTGAACGTGGAGGTCATCTAAAGGCCACTTCATCACATCTGTTGAACGTTGAGGTCATCTAAAGGCCACTTCATCACATCTGCTGAACATGGAGGTCATCTAAGCCACTTCATCACATCTGCTGAACGTGGAGGTCATCTAAAGGCCACTTCATCACATCTGCTGAACGTGGAGGTCATCTAAAGGCCACTTCATCACATCTGTTCATCACATCTGCTGAACGTGGAGGTCATCTAAAGGCCACTTCATCACATCTGCTGAACGTGGAGGTCATCTAGAGGCCACTTCACCACATCTGCTGAACGTGGAGGTCATCTAGAGGCCACTTCATCACATCTGTTGAACGTGGAGGTCATCTAGAGGCCACTTCATCACATCTGCTGAACGTTGAGGTCATCTAAAGGCCACTTCATCACATCTGCTGAACGTGGAGGTCATCTAGAGGCCACTTCATCACATCTGCTGAACGTTGAGGTCATCTAAAGGCCACTTCATCACATCTGCTGAACGTGGAGGTCATCTAGAGGCCACTTCATCACATCTGTTGAACGTTGATCATCTAGAGGCCACTTCATCACATCTGCTGAACGTTGAGGTCATCTAAAGGCCACTTCATCACATCTGCTGAACGTGGAGGTCATCTAGAGAAACGTGGAGGTCATCTAAAGGCCACTTCATCACATCTGCTGAACGTGGAGGTCATCTAGAGGCCACTTCATCACATCTGTTGAACGTTGAGGTCATCTAGAGGCCACTTCATCACATCTGCTGAACGTGGAGGTCATCTAGAGGCCACTTCATCACATCTGTTGAACGTTGAGGTCATCTAGAGGCCAGTTCATCACATCTGCTGAACGTTGAGGTCATCTAGAGGCCACTTCATCACATCTGTTGAACGTTGAGGTCATCTAGAGGCCACTTCATCACATCTGTTGAACGTTGAGGTCATCTAGAGGCCACTTCATCACATCTGTTGAACGTTGAGGTCATCTAGAGGCCACTTCATCACATCTGTTGAACGTTGAGGTCATCTAGAGGCCACTTCATCATATCTGCTGAACGTGGAGGTCATCTAAAGGCCACTTCATCACATCTGTTGAACGTGGAGGTCATCTAGAGGCCACTTCATCACATCAAAACGTGAAGTGCTGCATGGAGTAGAGAGGGTTGGCGGTTTGAACCCCGGCTGCTTCATGTCCCGTGTCCAAGTGTCCCTGAGCAAGACACCCAACGTCTTCCTGATCCCCGGACGCCTTTACGCTGCACATCACTGCGTTAGAAGTGTAACGTAATGAGTCACTGTGGATAAAAGCGTCATGTAATGTAAAGTGAGAGTGCTCCACAGATACCTCTGCTGCTCAGCACCTCCTCCTGCACCTCCTCATGCACCTCCTCATGCATTAGTGTGTTTATCACGGTGCAGCTCATTTTACTTACTTTGCTTATCTACAATATGACATCATTTATTTGTTTATTTATGCAAATCATTCACAGTTATCAGATCAATTAAGTGAAGTATAAAAGTACAATATAAAGTACATACAAAGGTGCATCGAACACTCAAGTACCTCCAACACGTATCAAAGTACAGCACTTATTAGAAGTACTTAGCGATGCTGCCTCATAGAGCTGCTAACGTGACTTAGTGCCTTGCTCAAAGGCAACCTCACGCTGGTAATGAGAGACTCTTTTTTTGTGCTCGTTTGGGAATCGAACCGACGGCCCTGCAGCCAGGCGGCCTCGCCAAACTACGCCAATTATTAGTACTTTCCAAATAGCCTGCATGTGTTTTTGTGCAGCGCGCTCATTCTGAAGGTCGGAGGTCAAAAACTGTCAGCTGATGAGAAGCAAAGGAGATAAACAACAGAAGAACCGCCCGGTGAAAGATCAGCGTACGGAAACTGAGCCGGTCCAACATCTGAAACAGGAAGAGGCCGAAGTGAAGCTTCCTGTCGGTGGGACAGAAACAGGGCAGCAGTTCAGCTCCACGCCATCCTCACCTCACCTGTCCACCTGTCCACCTGTCCACACACCTGCCTCCTCTGCCTCATTCACACGCTGCCAGATGGTTCTTCTGCTTCCGTGCCAGACTGGTTTCCTGTTTAACCCGGTGAACCCACCCGCCCGTTGTCTTACCGTCACTCAGGAGCTTTAACTAAAAGGTCAAAGGGTCTCTGGAGTCGTGCGAGTGAATTCAGAGCTTCACCTCAGCCACACAAGTTTAACTTTAGACAAAATGAATTAGTTTGCATTTTGATTCCTTTCTTTAAAGGGAGACGCACAAACTCTTGTCTGTGAGTGTGAAGGTAGTGTCAGGATGTAGTTAGCTTAGCATAAAGACAAGGGGACTCATTTAAAGGACACTGATTAACATGTATATTTAAAATCTGAACGTTTTTGAACAAAAAACGTCAGAGAAAACCAGAATAAAAGGCAGCGAAGGGACGTCCTGCTGTCTGTTACCTGGGTAGCGAGTAGGGGAAGGCTGGCTAAGGCTACTTAGCTACCTGTGGCTAAAGAGGCAGCGCTGGGTCCAAGATCCAATCTGCCTCACTCGAGATGTGGAGATTGACAAGTTAACCAGCTAGTTAACTAACACGCTCTGGAGATGGTCGAGCTAACTAGCGTCCAAGATCTTGTTAGAATGTACAACTTGCTGTAGATAAAACCATTATAAGTCCAATGTAAGTGCTGCAGTTAGTTAGTGTGTTAGTGGAGGTAGAGTCTGAAGAGGTGTGTCTTTAGTCTGAAGATGTGAAGGCTCTCTGTGGTCCTGATGTCTTCAGAGACCTCCTTCCACCATTTAGGAGCAGGACAGCAAAGAGTGGAGATCTAGTGGAGTGTTTTGCTCTCAGTGAGGAGGAACAAGCAGTTTATCACATGCAGAGCGGAGAGGTCAGAGGTCGGGATGTCGGGTTGGACCAGGTCCTGGATGGAAGCTGGACCCCATCCATTCACAGCATGGTACGTGAGCACCATGTTTAGAACTGGATGAGCCACCGGTACCAGTGAAGAGAGCGGAGGAGCGGAGGAGTGAGGGAGAACTTAGGAAGGTTAAAGACCAGAGTGAGAAGAGGACGTGTTCTCCTGATGTTGTAGAGCGAGTATCTACAGGGTCGTGTTGTAGTGATGGTGGCGTCAGGGAGAGTCGGCTGTCGACGTCACGCCGAGGTTCCTGCTGTCAAAGTGGACGTTAACATGGAGTTAATAGTCAGGTTCTGGGTCGGAGAATCTTTTCCTGGCAGGTAGTTCAGTCTTGTTGAGCATCAGCATCAATGTCCATCATCCATCGTCAAACCGCTTCTCCTGCACAGGGTCGCAGGGTCACAGGGTCACAGGGTCACAGGGTCGCAGGGTCACAGGGTCACAGGGTCGCAGGGTCACAGGGTCGCAGGGTCACAGGGTCACAGGGTCGCAGGGTCGCAGGGTCACAGGGTCACAGGGTCACAGGGTCACAGGGTCACAGGGTCGCAGGGTCACAGGGTCGCAGGGTCACAGGGGTCACAGGGTCACAGGGTCGCAGGGTCACAGGGTCACAGGGTCGCAGGGTCGCAGGGTCACAGGGTCACAGGGTCACAGGGTCACAGGGTCGCAGGGTCACAGGGTCACAGGGTCGCAGGGTCACAGCAGGGTCACAGGGTCACAGGGTCGCTGGGTCACAGGGTCACAGGGTCACAGGGTCGCAGGGGGGATGGATTCTGTCCCAGCCAACTTCGGGCGAGAGACGGGGTTCATCCCGGACTGGTCGCCAGCCAATCGCAGGGCATCAATATTCATATAATATAAAGTATACAGACTGTAAAGCCCTCTGAGGCGATTAAACAAAATAAAATTAATTTAATTTAATATTTCAACCTGATGAATGTGGTGTCTGCAGGGTCAGAGGTCAAAGTGAGGCTCTGACCTCTGACCTTATGATCAGACTGAACGAAGCATGTTCAGTCTGCCCCCACACACACACACACACACACACACATACACACACACACACACACACACACACACACACACACACACACACACACACAGACACAGACACAGACACACACACAGACAGATGACCCTGGCTGCAGCCCATTAGCCGTGTTTAATTATTGATCTCTAATGAGTCCTGCAGCAGGCAGATGGACACACAACCAGACACACACACACACACACACACACACACACACACACACACACACACACAGGCACACGTGGTGATGTCACCCGTCAGCGTGTCGTGTGCATCTGATGAGGATCAGCTGTGATGTTCTGTCACAAAGTATCATAACGACTAAACGTCCTTTGGACATTTTAGCGTCACGTGGTTGAAGCAGATGTTCATCTCCATGTTCAGTTCTCTGCCTCCATCTGCTGGCAGCAGGAAAGTACTTTATCATTGAATCCATCTTTTTTAATATTTCATTTATTTTTTCTCTCGTGAGCGACTTTCCCCAAATAATGTTCTTCTGTTTACTCAGCTGTGTGAAGAGCGTCGTACCAACAACGTGTTAATATTCATATTGCTGTTTTCTCATAAGAAGAAATGAGTGTTGATTCAGTTTTATTTCTGAATCTTATTTGTTTTTCAGGATCAGGAAACATTTATTGCCAAAATATGTCAAACATACAAGGAATTTGTCTTGGCGGTTGGTGCGTGACAGCAGACAGTGTAACAATAGACAACAACAACAACAAAGGCTCAGATAGTTTTTCTATCTATGTCTTCTATTTGTTTTGTCTAGATTTATTTATTAGCGTAGTATTGTTATATTTTGGATATTTAATCATTTGAAGTTGCGGGAGATCTTTTTTATTTTGTTATCATTAGTAGTATGACTAGTACAACATGCAGTAGTAGTAGAAGTAGTACTACATGTACTGCTAGTAGTAGAAGTACTTTCAGGAGTAGGTCTAAAACAACTACAGACAATCTCTCTTCTTCCCTTTTTGTCCAAATCTCTTGAACGTGTGATCTTTAACCAACTCTCCTCCATAACAACCTCCTGGACCCCCACCAGTCAGGCTTCAAGGCCATTCCACAGAGACTGTCTCCTTGCTGTCTCAGAGCTCCACACTGCTAGAGCTCCTCTCTCTCCTCTGTCCTCGTCCTTTTGGACCTCTCTGCTGCATTTGACACAGTCAACCACCAGATCCTTGTCTCCTCCCTTCAGGAACTTGGTGTCTCAGGCTCTGCTCTCTCCCTTCTCTCGTCCTACCTCGACGGACGCACCTACCGGGTAACCTGGAGAGGATCTGTGTCGGAACCTTGTCCTCTTACTATGGGAGTTCCTCAGGGTTCCGTCCTGGGTCCCCTCCTCTTCTCGCTCTACACCAACTCTGTTGGCGCTGTCATTCGCTCGCATGGCTTCTCCTACCACAGCGAT
This sequence comes from Gasterosteus nipponicus, assembly GCA_014132575.2. Classification (NCBI taxonomy): domain Eukaryota; kingdom Metazoa; phylum Chordata; class Actinopteri; order Perciformes; family Gasterosteidae; genus Gasterosteus; species Gasterosteus nipponicus. Next base: position 691,786 of record BMAF01000015.1, read on the forward strand.
GCTGATGTCACCCAACTAATTCTCTCCTTCCCTCACTCGGATCTCTGCCTGTCTGACTGGTGGAAGGAGGTCTCTGAAGACATCAGGACCACAGAGAGCCTTCACATCTTCAGACTAAAGACACACCTCTTCAGACTCTACCTCCACTAACACACTAACTAACTGCAGCACTTACATTGGACTTAAAATGGTTCTTATCTAGAGCAAGTTGTACATCGGCTTATTTGATGAAATTGCACTTTATTGTTTCTTGTTCTTCTGAGTTTGTGTCCTTATGGTTGAAATGTTCTTATTGTGAGTCGCTTTGGATAAAAGCGTCAGATAAATGACATGTGATGTGATGTAATGTGATGTAATGGACTCTAAATGTATCTGCTGCTCTCTGGTGGTCAAACTTTGCCTCAAACGGCACAATGTTATTAAAATGATTTTATTTCATTTAAAATCAACAAATCAACTCGAGTAAATATTTTTTACTATCCTAAGTTTTTTTATTTTTTTATTTTTTCACTCTATTGTTTACATTTATTTCTTCCATGAAGGTTCCTTCACAGTACTTTTATATACTTCTACAAGTTTCCCTAAAGTGTATTATTCGCAGATTGATTCCAGCTTCAATGTATGTTTTTAACAGTAATAGGTGGTCGATACAGACTGTTACAATAATAATAAGGCGACTTTAGACATGGACGGACGGACACAATGCTAAATTGATTGATGGTGATTTAGTGTGGAAATAGGTTGAAGTGCTGCAGTGACCCACCTGAACTCACCTTATGGTAAAAATATCAGTATTAACTATTTAATATTTTGTTTTAATAATCTGAATCTGTGAAGTAACTGGTAACCAAACTGATCAAATGAATGTAGCATAGTACAAGCAGAGGTGGAAAGAGTACTGAAAATTTGTACTCAAGTACATGTACTGTTACATTGCTTAAATTGTACTCAATTACAAGTAAAAGTACTAGTACTCTAGTACTAGTAAAGTAAAAATACAAAGTACTCTTCTCAAAAACTACTCAGAGTACAAATTGCTTTTTAACCGATGGATGTTTTATTGCATCATCAATAGCAGACATTCGATGTATAACATTAAAATTCAAAGTCTCAGACGAACAATATAGAAACATTACAGGCAATTTTACGGTGGCCGACGCGTCGCAAACATATAAAACAAATCCAACAGCAAAACGCTGCAATCACAAAAACGACCGGCGCACACGCGACGCAAACTTCAAAACGCAACGGAAGGTCGCCAGGACACGAGGGGGTCCGGACCTGTGGGACGGGGACGGGGGGAGACGACCAAAGTAACGACGGAGAACAACGTTAATGTCCTTTATGTCTTTTTTAAACACTTGGCCGTAATCATAATCATCATTCTTTCTTTTCATAACTTTCTTCTCCTTCCATTTCTTCCTCAAATTCTCCGTCAGCTCTTTACACCACTGTATATTTGACCTCCTGAAACATCTGCCTGCTGCAGCAGCGAGTTGGCCTTTGCTTCTATTACGTCTTCTGATCTGACAGCCAATAAGGATTTGCATTGAAAAAAAATCTGACGGTTTGAATATTATTTTAAATTGTGGGCTGCAACTAACGATTATTATTATAATCAATTAATCGGTTGATTATTTCTTCGATTAATCGATGAATCGGAAAAAAAAACAGCAATAAAAAACTTTAATTTCCAACCCAAAAATACTACAGGTTGCTCCTTGAACGTAATAATTTTAAAAAAAATAAAGGAAAATACAAATCAGAAAATGTAACAGGATTTGTTTTAACGTCAGAACTTGTTTTCTATACTACAATCAAGAAGCTTATTCATTAAATTATCACCATCATTGTAGTGCAAGTTAAGTAAATGTACACACCACATCTAAGTACAGCTAAAAAACAACCAAGCGCTATGAGATGAATTTAAAATGGCATTTGTAAATAAATGCATTAGAGGCTTCTTAGTTTAATGAATCACCGTGTTTCCCTTTACAGGCGTAACATCAACTACCGTAAAACCCACAAGCGCACTAGACTACCGTATATGACAGCGTTAAACACACACAAATATATTTGTCAACAATAACCGATATGAGACAAAGCACGAAATACAAGACAACAGATTGAAAAATGAATGTTCCAAAAGAGGCGAGTCTACGTCGGCTCGGCGCTTTTACTTTTGCTCGGCGCGACACAACGAATACACTCAACAGCGACTTTTGATTTTAAAAGTAGTGAAGTAGATTACATGGTGTAAATTGTACACAAGTATGAGTAAAATTACACACTCATAAAAGTACAAGTACCCAAAGAATCTACTTAATTACAGTAACGTGAGTGTTTGTAATTTGTTACTTCCACCCCTGAGGAGAAGGATGAAGAAACAAAATGGTAGCTCCCATTTGAATTGTGGATCATATTTCTTGTATCATAAACACATAAATATTACATGTAGAATAAATATAATTATATAGAATAAATATTTAATATAGAATAAACAGTAATAAATATAATACATGTTTAATGTAGAATAAACAGTAATAAATATAATACATGTTTAATGTAGAATAAACTGTAGTAATATAAATACTTAATATAGTATAAACAATAACTCGGGAATTAAATAGGTAATGTGGAACATACTGTAATGTATAAAATAAACATTTTTTTAGAAATAACAGTAATGTATAGAATACATGTCTAATGTAGAATACACTGTAATGTATAGAATAAGTTGATGTAGATTTTATTCCTAATACTTACAGTACATGTACTGTAAATACTGTACTTTTACTGTGAAATACATCCACAGATGTGTCTCCACAGTAACAGGGAGGACAGTGCTGGAGGACATTTAGAAAGTACAGAAGTACTATCAACTTCATGAAGTTAAAGTACTAATATTAAAAGTAGTCAGACGGCAGTAAAAGTACACATAGAGCAGTCAAATGTATCCTGTGACTGAAATAGTATAAAAAAAATACATACAACATTGTTATTAATGAATGTTTGTTTGTTTTACTTCTAAAGACTAACTCTTACAAGTAATGAGTAATTTAGCAAGCATTTATTGTAGTTGTTAATGCCTAGCAGCTAGCTTAGCCTAGCAGTCCTACGGTGGTCCTGTTTCACGTGTGGATTCCTCTGCACATTTTTTCTCTTTGTTTTACTTCCAATGTAAAAGGCTTCGTTTCCGGGGTCTATTGTGTTTACTTCCGGCACACCGGTAGACTGAATCTAAACAAAATTGCGTTGACTGCGTTAAAATACTTTATTGCATTAATCTCGGCCAGATTAATCGCATAGATTAACGTGTTAATGTTGACAGCCATAATAATTACATATATATATTTATGGCTGTCAACATTAAATAGATACATGTGTGTGTGCAGTGACTGGTGAGGCCTCTAGAAGGCGCCATCAGAGCTGCACACGTCTCCTCTGTGGTCACAGGCCGGTTGTTGATGCCTGTGTGGGCTGAAGTACATGAAGTACACTGTTACCATTCAGGGTACTGGGACACTGTAGGTTTGGTATTCCTACTGTTTACCCCCCCAAACCCACCCGGCCCACAGCCACCGACATCAAACGCTCCTTTGATACAAAATGGCCTTTGCGTGTGTGTGTGTGTGTGTGTGTGTGTGTGTGTGTGTGTGTGTGTGTGTGTGTGTGTGTGTGTGTGTGTGTAAAACCTGAGATGGATTCAGGTTAAAGAGCTGAAGAGAATGTTTGATTTAAACAAACTACTTTATCAAATAAAGACGAGACCCTCCAGAGGAACATTTCATTATTATTCATTATTCATTATTAAGTCACTTTAAAGACAAACTGAACCCGTGGCTGAATATCTGGAATCATTTTGGGATAAAGTTCATGATCAGTAAACAAATGTGCAGGTGTAGATTATGTAGTTTAATCCTTCAGAATAAAAGTCTGAGATTTGCACACTGTGTGTGTGTGTGTGTGTGCGCGCGTGTGTGCATGTGTGTGCGCGCGTGCACGTCGCTCACTGTAAGCCTGCACGTGAAGTGGAGCTGCAGACAAAGACACAGCAGCTTTTGTTCCTCAAATGGCGGCCGGCCGCCCGCAGGGGGGAGGGGGGGGGGGGGGGGGAAAGCCCGGAGCGGAGCGCAGCAGCTCGGACCGGATCCGGACTCCGAGCAGGTTTCAGCTTGAAACTCCTCGTCTCCTCCTGCACTGAGACACCATTGACGTTCACTGCAAACAAATGCACGTGGAATGTTTTGCATGTTTTCTGCAGTTGAAGATAAATAGAGTTTCATAAACCAAATAACCTGGTTTCCTTCATTTGTTCTCAAAGTTCTAAAACCTTCCTTCAGCGCGATGAGATGAAGGACGAAGTGCAGATCATCTCTTTTTGGGGGAATTCCCTCGCTCAGATTTAGAGAAAAAAGAAATGAGAACCAGAACCAAAGAGAGAAAAATACAGAAGAGAAAAGAAGGATGTGAATCACAATATTTCATGTAAAACGAATGTCTGCTTCTTTAAATCACTCTGTGAGGGTCACACAGACGAGAAGAAGCAGAAGCTCTTCTCATGAAGACATGACGGGACACGAGGACCATCATCAGCACACACACACACAGAGATACACACACACACACACACACACACACACACACACACAGAGATACACACACACACACACACACACACACACACACACACACACACACACACACACACACACACACACACACACAGAAGCCAGTTAGTCTGTGTGTCTAAAAATAAGAGGACTCGCCCTCTGAGACTCCAAGGAGGCTCCTTGATCCTCGCTGGAGGTTCTCTGGTGGAAAGAGACTCTCTGGAGGCTCTGTGGAGGCCCTCCGGTGGATGGAGGTTCTTTAGTGGATGGAGGTTCTCTGGAGGTTCTCTGGAGACGCTTGATGTACAATAAACATTAGCTTGTTTAAATGTGAAGCTCAGACAAAACATTTAGAGAATGAAGTTTAGCAGGAGACAGAAGCTAAAAAGGACCTGGCGTTGGTCTGATGAGGTAGGAGACCAGAAGGAAGACAGCGCCTCCTGCAGTCTCTCCTCGCTCCTTTTCTGCTCAGGAGGAAAAAAACACAAACATCAGGGTTAAACATGTGAAGAATGAGGAAGTGGTGGTTCTGTTTGTGCCCAACGGCGGGAATCGGCCCTCCGGCTCTGAGACACGTCGGTGGGCCGAGACCACTCGGCACACTTCCTGTTTTTCTCTGCAGCTTCACGTTGGTTCTGCATGGAGACAATCACTAAATGAACATCATGCTGCATTGAAGACGACTTGAAACTAGAGACTGAGACCATAAACTCATGTTTACAACGTTTACTGAGGGAATAAATCAAGAGAGAAGTAGAGTCATTTCCTCATAGACGTCTATGGGAGCAGAGGAGTCGCCCCCTGCTGGTCACTACAGAGAAGTAGAGTCATTTCCTCATAGATGTCTATGGGAGCAGAGGAGTCGCCCCCTGCTGGTCACTACAGAGAAGTAGAGTCATTTCCTCATAGACGTCTATGGGAGCAGAGGAGTCGCCCCCTGCTGGTCACTACAGAGAAGTAGAGTCATTTCCTCATAGACGTCTATGGGAGCAGAGGAGTCGCCCCCTGCTGGTCACTACAGAGAAGTAGAGTCATTTCCTCATAGACGTCTATGGGAGCAGAGGGAGTAGAGCCCCCTGCTGGTCACTACAGAGAAGTAGAGTCATTTCCTCATAGAGAGCAGCGTCTATGGGAGCAGAGGTCGCCCCCTGCTGGTCACTACAGAGAAGTAGAGTCATTTCCTCATAGACGTCTATGGGAGCAGAGGAGTCGCCCTGCTGGTCACTACAGAGAAGTAGAGTCATTTCCTCATAGACGTCTATGGGAGCAGAGGAGTCGCCCCCTGCTGGTCACTACAGAGTAAGTAGAGTCATTTCCTCATAGACGTCTATGGGAGCAGAGGTAAGCCCCCTGCTGGTCACTACAGAGAAGTAGAGTGATTTCCTCATGAGACGTCTATGGGAGCAGAGGAGTCGCCCCTGCTGGTCACTACAGAGAAGTAGAGTCATTTCCTCATAGACGTCTATGGGAGCAGAGGAGTCGCCCCCTGCTGGTCACTACAGAGAAGTAGAGTGATTTCCTCATAGACGTCTATGGGAGCAGAGGAGTCGCCCCCTGCTTCTAGTATTCAGACTCTAAATCAGAAGCTCGTGTCTCAAATAAACGTTTTGTTCTGCTGCAACTCCATCATCCCTTTGATCTACAGCGCCCTCTGCTGGTCACGTGCCAGCATCAGTTTATTGCTGACGACACTGCGGAGAGCTGCAGCCCCCCACGCTCCGCCCTCCCCCCCGGTACAGTACGGCACCGGCAGCCACGTCGCCATGGCAACCGGAGCCACATTACCGGTCAGCACGGTGTGAGGTCAGTGTTTCCATGGTGACGAAGCAGATGAACAGTAATCTGTCCTTGTTCTTCTGCACCGTAGAAACAGAGAAGGGGGCGGGGTCAGTGAGGGGGGGGCTCCTTCTTCCTGTCCTCGCGCTGCAGATTCAGCAGGAAGATTAAAACTGAAACCACACGAGGCGCTGCAGCGCTGCAGGACGCAGATGCAGCAGAGGACACGTGAGGGACGAGCAGAAACTCATTCAGCTCATTTTGTTCATAGCTTCTATTTGCTTTTTTGTGGCCTTTCAAACGCTTTATAGGGAGGGGGCATATAATGATAATATTAATAATAATATTTACACCTGGTTTCTCTGGCCTTTAAAACATCTGGACCAGCAGGAGGTGAACAGATCAGGATCAGGATCAGGATCCAGATGTTACTTATGTAGATTATATGAATAGAATATATATATTATGACACGTGATATATAGTTATTTTATATCTGAATATTATATATAAATGATGCTCAGACAAATAAAACCAAACTGCAGCTCGACAGCAGCAGCGTGTTCATCTCCCCCCCTCACCCCCCCGCTCCGTCTTGGCATCTTTCAAACGGAGGGGAGGCTCCTGATTGGCTGGCAGACGAGCCCGTTCGCGTAAGGGGGCGTGGTGTGGCAGCCAATCACGTGCCAGCTTCGTCTCCCAGCCCCCCTCGCTCTTTTGTTTTTTCAACCCGTCATGAATATTCACCGCCTGTAACCCCCCCGAGATTTACCCCCCACGAGAGATTTACCCCCCTCTTCCTCTTCCTCTTTCTTATGTAGAGGAACAGCAACGTGCCCCCCCGCAGAGTTAAGCATAGCAGCGCTCAGGCTAAAAATAACTCAGCAGCCATCTTATCTTCTAGCTGTCGTTTTGGGCTGTAAAACGGTGGAGGAAGAGGAGGAGGAAGAGGAGGAAGATGGGAGGAGGAAGATGGAAGGAAGAGAGGAAGAGGAGGAGAGGGAGGTGACATGGGATGAGATGAAGGTCATGTGACCTCCACAGTGAGCTGAGGCCTCAGATCTTCAGCATCAGCGAGTGGTGAGCAGGTGAACGACGGCTGGTCCCGTTTAGCTGCTCTGGTTTCAGGGGCCTTGTGATGAAGATGAGGGACATTTAATATATAAACTATTATATAAACTAAACTATAAAAGACTTTAAGAGGATCTTAAAAGGTTTGACGTGATTCAAAGCGCCGTCTGACCGGCAGAGGACAGACTACAGGAGGACAGGCTCAGTCCCCCGTGTCCCCTCGTCCCCTCAGGGACACACGGGTCACCTGATCAGGGCGTTAACGTGGGAACGTGAGGGGGCGGCACTTTGCTCACGTCACCATGACAACGTTAAAATGCATTTATACTCCTACTATTGGCCATGAATGACATAAAATATTTAATAAAAAACAGATTTCCATCTTGAACCCTTAACGTTTGAACGTGTACATTTTAACTGTTAACCTCAACGTTCATATTTATTGATCGTTACACACAAACCGATCAGCAGATATTTGGATGATCTGTCATGTTTCTAGAGTGGATCCACTGTTGGAACAGACGAGTTTGATCAGAACCGGTAAAAACAAACTGGCTTTAATGAACCTTTTCCTTTAAAATCATTAAATCTCAAACTACGGCGTCGTGATCGATCCGAGGACAGAAGTCATGTGACCGTTAATCTCAGGCGCGCGAAAATAGTTCAATAAAAATTGATGTGGAGCTGCGAGCTTAGCTTAGCTTAGCATGAAGACTGGAAACTGAAGCTAGTTACTAGTGAATCAATCAACGTCTGCAACATTTGTTTGGTTTATTACATTTCTTTAAATACTAAAAAAACAATGAAAATCGTAATAAAGTATAAAAATATAACCAATGGAAAGTTAAAGAAAACCTTTTTTTTAATTCGTCTGAGCTCTCTAAAGTATTACAACTTATTCTTTCATAATTCTACCAGTGAAGTTTATTATTTTGATCAACTTTAATGAGAAGGTGAAAGTTTAACTACTAACATTCGATTCTTTATTCTTGTATCTGAATCTTATTGTGAAAGTCGCAGCAGCATAAATATTTTCTTCAGGGTGAAACACGACTTTAAACTCGACTCGTCGCTGAGAAGAAAAAAACATTTCAACAAGTGAAACTTTTATTCACAAAAAAACAAAAACATTTTCCTGCGGCTCACAGATTATAACAAAAAGGACAAAGCATCGAGACTTTTACCGACACGAGGAACCTTCAGAATAAATCCTCTGCAGGTTAAAGTCTGAGTGATTCTCGGGAACCAGACGAGGAGGAAGAGGAGGAGTCTCAGGAGGAAGAGGAGGAGCCTCTCAGGAGGAGGAATGGAGAGACGTTCTTACTTCCCGAGCAACAAACTGAAAGAAACAGAATATTAAAAAACAATTCTCTCTCAAACGCTGCATTCAAGGACCTCGTGTTTGTTAAGTTTTCATGAGGTTCAATAACTGCAGAATGTTTCATGATCTGACTCATGGTGACGTCATCAGAGGAACTACATTAAAGCACAAACCATCATGATTGACAGGTGTTTCTTTTTGAATCACATCCCGTTAAAACAAACTGAGCTGCTCGGTGAAACGATGACGTCGTGATTGATTCATGAGTCACGTGACTGAACACGTGACAGAGGTTAGAAACATACTTATGAAACATGGACTGCATTTTATTTTCCTAACATGTAGAAACTTTGGGATTTAGTTGTTTCCCAGTTTTTGGAAACTTGTTTTAGTTCCTTACTTCTGATTCCAAAGAGTAGAACTTTTGTATCAGAGGAAATCAAACAGCCAACTGGTTAGCTTAGCTTAGCACAAAGACTGTAAACGGAGGGAAACTGCTAGCCCGGTTGGGCCAAAGCAGCTAGTGAGACTCACTTGAAGTTGTCTTTGTCCTGCAGGTTGAGCACCAGGCTGTCTGCGTTCAGGTACACCTTGTTCTGGGACTGCGCCACCTGCAGGCAGAGCACACGCGTGTGAGGAGAGAACACGCATGCGGAGGCCCAAAGGGAACATCGGCACACGGGCATCGGGGACACGCAAGTCCAGTTAGTGGAGAAAGGTCTCACATAACTTACCGTCTTGGCGATGTTCTGCGCCGCACGAATCTTCCTCAGCTTCAGGTAGCCGGGGTTCTTCGTCAGGGCCTGACCCAGCTGAGACACACACACACACACACACACACACACACACACACACACACACACACACACACACACACACACACACACACACACACACACACACACAGTCAGTGCGTCGTGGTCTATAAAGGTTCCCCTCTAGTTCAATCTGCTCTATTTAGACGATTTCTGGTCCAATAATCGGAATATTACAACATTTAACGCCTCCTTTTGTACAATACATTCAAAATAGAGTCTGAGTTGCTTTAAACTTTAAAACGTTTTGTTTATCTGCTGCCTCTATTATCTCGTATATTCAGCACATTGTGGGAGACATTTCCTGATTGACAGGTGTCTTATGAAGCGCATTTGTATTTTCAGGAGGACGTCTCCGTCCTGGAGAGAACTCACCATCTTTGCAGCCTCAGCTTCTCCCTCCGCCTGGATGATCTTGTGCCGTTGGTCCTGTTTGGCCTTTTCCACGTAAAACTGAGCGCGCTGCGCCTCCTGCTGGGCTGGAGGGGAAACACGATCGATCGATATAATGGATCTAATGCACATCAATGCAAAATGTACAATAATGAACACAGATGTTTAAAGTAGGATACAAGATGTAAAAGATTCTCTCCTGTCAACGATGTAAAAGTTCTAATATTCAAACTTCACCCACGACGAACGATCTACTTTATAAAAAGTGCAGGAAGCAGAAGTTAAACACATTTTAAAGTACTTCTTCCTCCTTGTGGCTGCGGCCTCTCGCCACTCACCGACTTGCTTGGCCTCCACGGCGGCGGTGTACTCGCGGCTGAAGCTGAGCTCGGTGATGGCCACGTCGTCCAGGATGATGTTGAAGTCCTTCGCCCGCTCAAACAGCTCTCTGCGGATCAGCAGCGACACCTTGGGGGGGCGGGGGTCAGACATTCCTCCACTAAAGAACCCATCGCCTCGTTTCCCATCTCACTAAAACGCCTTCTTTCACTTTTAAAATGTAATGAATCGTCAAAACGAGGAAATCTGACGTCGACCAATGAGCTGTTTCCCTTTGAAGATGATGTCATCGGTCAAAAACACATCGCTGTAGTTTCGTTGATATTTATTTGCCATTAAGACAAATTAAACCTGCAGAATAAACATATCGCCTCTTTGCACAAACTTAGATACACAACAGCACTTGTGTGTCCTTGTGTGTCTGAAGCACTTTCACACTTCCTGTCATCTCTCCCATCAGTGACAACGTTCACACCCCGTAGCCACACCTACAGGAGCAACGTTGGGTTGAGCGCCTTGCCCAAGGACACGCGGGCACGCTGGGATGGTCTGATGGGAGGACGACGCGGCGCGCTGCGTTCTGTACCTGCGCTCTCTGCGTGATGAGCTGCGAGGCGTTGAACTTGGCCACGACGCTCTTCAGCACCTCGTTGACGATGGAGGGCAGCACGCGCTCGTCGTAGTCCTTCCCCAGCTGCTGGTAGAGGGCCGGCAGGTTGGAGGCCAGCGGCCGGGACAGAACCCTCAGGGAGATGTTCACCATCTGGAGGTCTGAGGAGATAAAGTCTCACAGGTAAACGGATGGAAATATTCAGATCCTAAAGGTTGCTTAAAGCTGCGTTCTGTGTAGTGACCAGCGGGGGGCGACTCCTCTGGTACCATAGACGTCAATGAGAAAAGGACTACGTCTACACAGCGATTGGGGTCTCTACCAGGGACGTCCTACGCAGTCCATATATGGTCCCCTGCTTCCTGGGAGTCTGACCTTTGCTTCCAGTGAGGGAGGAGATCTTGCGGGGTCTGGCTCTGATGTCGTAGATGATGGGATACTGAATCCAGGGAATCCTAAAGACAGCGACACGCGTCAGACGCTTGTTAAGGACCGTTAGGAATCCGTCCTCAGCTTCTCTCTTTCTGATTAAAACATGTCTGGCAAACTTTTACAACTTTGTTTTGCACTCGTTTCAGTTTTCCTGCAAGATTTTATGCAACACCAAATGAAATTATGTACAAGAAAAAAGATTCAATTATAGATAGTTAGGAAGGGTCTTTCAAAATGCATTGATAAGCACAATATTTCACCTCCTAAACTTAAGGTTTCAAAACCAACAATGACACGTTACTTAATTTCACTGAGACTAATGGTGAGCCGCTGTCCCAGCTTTTATTTTGAAGGGCGGTGGTCAAACAAGACGAGCACTTCCTGTGGTCGGGTTCCTACCTGAAGTGGAGTCCCTCCGAGAGGACGGTGTCCATCTGCATCCCTCCGATCCGGTTGAAGACGACGGCTCTCTGTCCTCCTTCGACTGGAGGACACAAAGACATCTCAGCATGTGTCCTTTGACTCGCTACTTCTCTTAACCTCCTCCTCTGCTGCTGCTGCTTTTCTACCTTCAACCCCATAAACCACCCTGGTAATCTCATTGCACGAGGCCTCTAAACGGCTCAGACCACCGGCATCAGGGGCAGAAACAAAGCCCAGAAAACATCCACGTTCCAGTTTAAACAAGGAGTCACGTAAAGGCCGCAGCATCCACACTGCTGCTTTTCATCAAGGACACATTTGTCCCGTATTTTCCTCCACGACTTTGTCCCCCTCGTTGGTGGAGATCTCCCTCCATGAATCAGAGGCCATCCGGCGTCCTCATAGTCCGCCAATGACGGCTTGTACAAGCGCTCATATTTAAAAGCTCTTCAATCTGATCCGTTCTCTCGTAAACGTTCTTCCTTTTAATAACGGCCGTATTGTGCTGTGAAAACGGAGACGTGAGACTCTAAAGGACGGAGTCAGAGGACCAATCACAGCCTGCTGCTGCAGGAGGACCAGTCGCTTTGGACGCTAGTCTACAAAAATGGGTCGATGAACACACAAGGAGTGAAAGGACACGCAGGGGACACACGGGGGGGTCTTACGTCTGCGTGTCCTTGCGTCTCTCTGGAAACGCAGAAGCATAAACTAGTCTTTAGTCTCCTCGGTCCTCTTTCACTGCGATCGTCAATTTTTACATCAACTGTTCCATCAACTATCCGACTTGTTGGAAAAAGATGGCACAGAACCTCTGAGTAACATGATAAACAGCTTTTCATTGTTCTGCTGAAGTAAAAGTATTTTTCCATTTTTATAGAAGTTGCTTTATTTTAAGTGCACTTTGACTGCGTGTATAAACGAATGCCGATCAAAGGAGAACCCTGACATCCAGCAGGTCACTGCCATGTTGAGTGACGGGTGAACATGTTCATGCATCGTGCTGAACTACCGGTGTACGTTGCCTCCTTCACGCCGTAAGCCAGAGCTCCGGCGCCCATCAGCAGCTTGACGCCGAGTCCCGCACCCCGACTTCCTGCGGCCATCCGGGCTGCGATCTGCCGCAGCTGCTGCAGAAAACCCTGAGGAACAACGATGACGTTTAGGGCCCAGATGCTGACAAACAGACTCCAGCATGAAACAGAGTCCCTCTGCAGGAGAAACCCTCCGCACGCTACAGCACCAGACTGCGTCCACAAACCCAGTGGTTCTACTAAATGCTGCGGATTTCCACAGTTTACGCATAACGCGTGATCCTCCTTTAACGTGGGGACAGTGAGATTTAATTCGGTTTACAGATTAACCTACAAATCGGAATTATAATGACGCAATAACTCGTTTATCTGTAAGACATCAGCGCATTGAGGTGCAACTCTCTCTCGCGGAGGCTGCTCGTGATACCTGAGCAGTGAACTAAGTTACATGTTTGCCGAATAGAAGCAGAGATTCTATAAAGAGACCAAACGAGTTTAAAGCGGTTTCATAACGCGATGGGACGTGTGGTAACGTCAGATTTGCGGGATCACGTAATGACTGAACTATTCCTGCTAAAACACAAGTTACGTGTCACACAACCACCGTTAATACACTTTAAAAATCCGCGCATCTTTAGTATCCGTCTTCATATTTGGCCTGAAGCGGTCTGAAGTTAGCTAACGTTACTTTAACGGAGAGCTAGCTTAGCGCTAACGCTAGCTTACGTCAGGCAAGCCCGACTCACGTGCACGACTGGCTCTTTTAAAGGACGCTAATGTCACGAGCCGGCGTCCAAAGGGCGGGAAACGGCACGACGGCTTGAACCGACATGAAGGAACGAAAGTGACCTGCGCGCGTTTTAAAACGGGGGAAAGAAGCACTTACACCGGGGTCTTTATTCGCCATGCTCGTCCTCTCAGTCTGCTGGGAAAACAGGTGAAGAAGAGTGGCAAGGTCAAGCGTGATGACGCACTTCCGGCGGTACGGTGCAACATGGGAAATGTAGGATTTCGCCTGGGTTGTGTTTGACAGTTATGGAAGTCGATCACTTTCTATTTCAATTCGGGAAATTAGCTCTTTGGTTTTTAAACATCTGTAAAAACATGGAAAATTAAAAATTAAAAACATCACACATTCACTTCCCCCGTGCTTCCTTCCATCATTGTTTCCTATACCATAATTCCTATCTCCTTTCCTATTCACTTACTCCTCGATCTTTTCCTAAATAGTTTCCTTTCCTTTTTCTCAATTCCTTATTTCCTTGCCTCTTTCCCACTTTTCCTTTCTCTTACTTTGGTTACCTTCTCCACCCTTCCTTCCTATACTTACCTACTATTTTCCTTTTATACTCAGCTTGTTCTCTCTGCGCTACCTTGCTTTTTACTCACCTCTGTCTTATAGTAAATAGAATTGCGAGTTTCAAACTCAAGATTACAAAACAGAGTGAATTTATTTACTTTTAACATGACAGGATCGTTAGATTTAAAAAAAAAGTAATTAAAAAGTATTTTTTTAAGATGTCGGATGGAACGTTTATCATTTGACACTTTTAAACTAGATTATCCAAATAAGAATAATGTGGGGTTCGTTTAATCCAATCTGAAGGAACGAGGTGAATGGCTCCTGCTCGGCACTAGTGGCCCTCCATACCGCGGGTCGCAGATGCTGCTCGCTGATTGGCTCCCGGCTCAGTTGCTCGAGAGGAAATCACTCCTTTTATGGTTAACGCAGCGCGCGCGGCCGCTTTTCCGGGTTCACGCTCGCGCGGCGTGAAGAAGGAGGCGGGAGACACGCGCACACCGGAGCACCGACGCACACACGCAGGGTATCGATCCGAGGATATCGATCGGCGATCAGTGAAGGTGAGGAGGCGGGAAAGGGGGGGTCTGGCGGCTCGGGGGCGCGGGTTCTCTTCGGGTGGATCCCGGTCTCGGATCAGACGTGTCAGGTCCCGCAGACTCAGGAACCAGAGCGAGACTTCAGGCTTCCCCTCGTTACTCCCTCTAATAAGATAACAACAATAACAAACAACAACAACAACAACAGTAATAACAACAGTAACAACAACAATAATAATATCGGTGTTGAGTCTCTGATCAGAGGGTTCGATCCTCTCCCTGAAGGCGTGTGACGTCACACCGTGTCTGTGAATAAACTACAACACCTTACACACCCGAGTACAGCTGCGAGGTACTTGTACTGCAAACTTTAGACACTGTACTTCCAATTACAGAGACGACGCAAAGAAAAGTATTAATACATTGACTCAGTACATTTTGAGGTACTTGTACTTGAGTTGTTTCCATTTCCTGCTGTTTCTCAGAGTAAACATTGTACTTTTTACTGCGTTCTGCATATTTTTCACTTTACAGATTCTGATGATTAATCAGCTAATAAATGATGATGTATTAATAAGAGAAATCAATCAATGATTGTGCTTCGTCAATACATTTGAAAGTATATTAATATGAAGGATAAATATTCCTACACCGATACTTTCACTTTAGTCCTGCGTATAAAAATACTCCATCACAAGTAAATGATGTAAAGTAAAAGTACAATATCCTCTAATGTTCTTGTGTACTTGTGTACAGTTATCATTATATCAATACTAATTTGGTTATTATATTCATATAAATGATTTAAATTAATCACATTATTTATATCATTATATTAATAAAGTATATATACATATATACATATGTACATATATACTTATATTACTATAGTTTTTCCCATTTCTGGCTCCTGGCAGCTTTTCACTTTGTTAAATTGACAAAATCGGAGCTCAGACTTGTGGCTGAGTAGAAAACACGGTACACGCGTGATGAGGTTTGAATCCCTGTAAACGTCACACAGTATTATTTCATTTGTGTTTGAGGACGAGTCAGAAGGCAGTACTGGCCGCTGTGTTTGAGGCCTGAAATACTACTTGTATCTCGACAGTTTAAGCGGTGGAGTATTTCCTCTCTGCGTATTATTCATTCGCTTCACTTTACTTCCTCTGTTTTCAATTTGGGCCAAACTTTCAGACACTTCATCACTTCCTCTTTCCTGAGCTTGTGTCTGAGAAGAACGACTGTTCCGTTTCGAGGGCCGAGGCGGAGCTGCGTTTACATCCCGCTGGCCAGCAGGGTCCGGTCCACGTAGGACGTTTAACAAACTCACAACAGCTGATTGGAGTCGGTCAATCAGCTCGAGTCGGTTGACTCAGAGTTGAGCGCGTGCAGCATCACAGTATGAAGGCAGCATGAATGGAGCCACGATACCACGAGCGTTACCATGACAACCACCACAAACAGTATATTCACCTGCAAATATTAATGCAAGAGAACGAGAATGAACCCGTAATTAGACAGAAAACGCCGCTGCTGCAGAAGAGAAACTGTAAGTTCCACAGAGAAACTGTGTTCAAGTTCCACTATAATGTTACGTGAAATAATATTCAGTTAATAAACTTTGGTGTTGGACCTGTGATGTGTTTCCTTCAGGTGCGTCCTGTGGGACTCCTCTTTAACGTCTCACTGGTTTGTGTCCAACAAAAAGGTCTAAAAGACGTTTCTCACGGCTCTGCATGCAGCAGCTTTACTGATATTCTACTGTTGTAAAGGAAAACACGTGATACTACACAAACAATGTGCTCGTATGTGAGAGCACGTCCTCCATGGGGACGTTACTTCTATGAGGACGGGTGAGGTCATGGACATATTTGATGGACTGTGAAGAAAATCGATAGCGTTCAAACAAGTAGTCATCTGGAAACGACGATACATCTAATCGGCCTCAATATTCTCTCCTGACGTGTTTAACGAAGTAAAAGCGCTTCTTCATCAACAGGATCGTCCAGAAAACACTTTAGTCTTTAACGTAACATCTTATTTTTTCATATGTGGAAACTGATACAGAGTGAATGAATGAATGAGCAAAGCGCGCTGTGTGATTGGCTGGGCTGCTGTCAGAGGGAGGAGCCTGTGGAAGGAGAAAGAAAACCTGCTCCCGACCAGGTGATGTTCACAGGCTCAGTTACCATGGAGACTGAGCCTGAGCTTTAGTTACCATGGAGACCGAGCCTGAGCTTTAGTTACCATGGAGACTGAGCCTGAGCTTTAGTTACCATGGTGATTCAGCCTGAGCTTTAGTTACCATGGCGACTGAGCCTGAGCTTTAGTTACCATGGTGACTGAGCCTGAGCTTTGGTTACCATGGCGACTGAGCCTGAGCTTTAGTTATCATGGAGACTGAGCCTGAGCTTTGGTTACCATGGAGACTGAGCCTGAGCTTTGGTTACCATGGCGACTGAGCCTGAGCTTTAGTTATCATGGAGACTGAGCCTGAGCTTTGGTTACCATGGAGACTGAGCCTGAGCTTTAGTTACCATGGAGACTGAGCCTGTGCTTTAGTTACCTCCCTTTGTTAAACAAGCCAGAGTTTCCCTCATCTCAGGGTGAACAAACTCTGAGTTTACACTAAACCCGCTTCTTGAAACGGACTCCAGGTCAAAGGTCAGTCTGTGGTCGTCATGACGCTGTCGATTCTACACATCTTAAATAACACAAACAGTTGACTTCTCCTTTTTTGTCTTCTTCTTTCTGCTCTTCGTCTTCTTCTTCTTTCACCTCTTCTTCTCGGCCTTCAGCTACGTCAGGTTCACTTCCTGTTGTCCGTGCTATAAAGACACACAACGCCTCCAAAAACAGATCTGCAAGGCTCCAAGTAGAGGACACGCCCACTGTATGACACGCCCCTCACATGGCACGCCCACTGTATGCCACGCCCCTCACATGACACGCCCCTTGAGACAGTGTTCATCTAGTTCAAACTTTGTTTGGTCAAAGAGCAATATTGAAAAATACTATCAAACTATTAGATGTGGTAAATACATGAATTAAATATTAAATTATTTGCAAATATATATATTTTTACAATATATGAACAAATACATTTGAAAATGATTGGAACTATTTTAATTAATATATTTTTTACTGGACTGGAAACTAAGTCCACGGGACTGAGGATGCTGTTGTTATGTCCACGTGGACTCATGTGTGTCTCGTGTGTCTCAGCATGGGGAACCTGATCAAGGTGCTGACCAGAGACATCGACAACAACGGGGGGAACTTCTTCCTGGACTTTGAGAGTGAGACACACACACAGACACACACACACGCGCCCGCGCAGCGACCGAGCCGTGTTTGACCTTTGACCCCCCTGTAGACGCCCAGCCCTCGCAGTCGGAGACGGCGGTGTGGGAGGAGGTGAACCAGACGCTGACGGAGGCCCGGCTGGTCCTGGACCACCTGCAGGCCTACAGAGGAGCGGGGGAGGAGATACGACAGGTGCGTACTTGTACTGCAGTGCACGGCGCTTCTCAGGTACTTGTACCTCACGCGAGTACTTTTACTATTTAGACGGTTACACGAGTTTAAAAGAATCTGATGTTTGTGTTACACAAGAACACCTGAACCCATCAGTCAATTAATCAATGAAACAATGAATCAATTATTAAATTAATTAGACGGTGAATCAATGAGTCTGTGGTTCGGTTGGTCAACACATCAATGACACTAAACACTTACTGGTTGCATTTATATTGTTTCCTGTGTGGAAGTACTTTTACATTGTGGTAAAGTATATTAAGGTATTAGTACTTTTACTGTGGTTGAGTATATCTGACAGTGTTATGTAGTTCAGTAACAGAGTACATACTGGTACTTTTACTGTACTGCGTGTGTCTTCAGGCCATCCAGAGTCCCGGGGTGGAAGGCGTCCAGGAGAAGGCCTGGTCCGCCGTGGTTCCTCTGGTCGGTAAACTCAAAACCTTCTACCAGTTCTCCCAGAAACTCGGTAAGAGCCCGAAGACTACGTTTCCCTTCGAAACGACTTCCTGTTGTAGTTCAGAGAATATAAAGAGACATTTTGTTATGACGGACCTGAAGGATGAGAACCAACTTCTCCACCAGGAGGTCCTTCAGCGGCCTGTAGGGGGCAACGGTGTCACGATGTCTCATTCAGGTCTCCTGGTCTCCTGTTGCTGATGTGGTCTCTCTTGTCCCCCTTCTTGTCTCCTCCCCTCTTCCCCCCCCAGAGTCCAGTCTGCGGTGCCTCCTGGACGTCCTCACCACCTCCACTCTGACTCCCACTCAGCATCTGGAGCAGAAACAAGCTCTGGCTCGTCAGTTCGCTCACATCCTTCACTTCACGCTGCGCCTCGACGAGCTCAAGGTCTGCTCACCTCCTCCTGCACCTCCCGCACCTCCTGCACCTCCTGCACCTCCTGCACCTCCCGCACCTCCTGCACCTCCCGCACCTCCCGCACCTCCTGCACCTCCTGCACCTCCCGCACCTCCTGCACCTCCTGCACCTCCTGCACCTCCCTCCTGCACCTCCTGCACCTCCCGCACCTCCTGCACCTCCCGCACCTCCCGCACCTCCTGCACCTCCTGCACCTCCTGCACCTCCTGCACCTCCTGCACGTCCTACACCTCCTGCACCTTCTGCACCTCCCGCACGTCCTACACCTCCCGCACCTCCTGCACCTCCCGCACCTCCTGCACCTCCCGCACGTCCTACACCTCCTGCACCTCCTGCACCTCCCGCACCTCCTACACCTCCTGCACCTCCCGCACCTCCTACACCTCCTGCACCTCCTGCACCTCCTGCACGTCCTACACCTCCTGCACCTTCTGCACCTCCCGCACCTCACCTCCCGCATCTCCTGCACCTCCCGCACCTCCTGCACCTCCCCCACGTCCTACACCTCCTGCACCTCCTGCACCTCCCGCACGTCCTACACCTCCCGCACCTCCTGCACCTCCCGCACCTCCTGCACCTCCCGCACCTCCTGCACCTCCCGCACGTCCTACACCTCCTGCACCTCCCGCACCTCCCGCACCTCCTGCACCTCCCGCACGTCCTACACCTCCTGCACCTCCTGCACCTCCCGCACCTCCCGCACCTCCTGCACCTCCCGCACCTCCTGCACCTCCTCACCTCCCGCACCTCCCGCACCTCCTACACCTCCTACACCTCCTGCACCTCCCGCACGTCCTACACCTCCTGCACCTCCCGCACCTCCTGCACCTCCTGCACGTCCTACACCTCCTGCACCTCCCGCACCTCCCGCACCTCCTGCACCTCCCCTCCCGCACCTCCTGCACCTCCCGCACCTCCTGCACCTCCCGCACCTCCCGCACCTCCTGCACCTCCTGCACCTCCCGCACCTCCCGCACCTCCCGCACCTCCTGCACCTCCCGCACCTCCTGCACCTCCCGCACCTCCCGCACCTCCTGCACCTCCCCTATAACCCTGCTTGTCTTTGTTCCAGATGACGAACCCGGCCATCCAGAATGACTTCAGCTATTATCGGAGAACCATCAGCCGCATGCGAATCAACAACCTTTCTGTGAGAGGAAACAATTAATCTGAAACAATTTTAATGTTGAGCCTCAGAACAATCGGCTGGAAAGGTTCTGAGATGTTTCCGATCTCGTATCCATGGCAACCTGTCGCCCCAGGCCGACTCAGGGAACGAGGTGAACAACGAGCTGGCCAATCGGATGTCTCTGTTCTACGCCAGCGCCACGCCGATGCTGAAGACGCTCAGCGACGCCACGTCAAAGTTCGTCTCTGACGTGAGTCCTGATATTTATATTGATGTTTATAATGTATTAATGTTTACCTTTACAATTCAGTTTAGTTTATATTCATTTTAATATTAACATTTCATATTATGATTATGTTTGTCAACATTTTCTGTTTAATTTGATGTTATTATATATTATTTTATGTCTGTCAATATTTTTTCGTTTACATTTCTGTTTATGCATTATGTGTTTAACTGTCCTGAAAATATCTAACAGATATAAATACAAGAATAAATAAAATAAGATAAGAAGAAAAAGGACAACCTGCTGAGCTACAACCTCCCAATAATATAAGAAATAAAAGGCATTAAAGCGACACAGACTTCCAATTCAATTTAAAGAAAACATTTCTTTATATTAAAGGCGACGTCACCACATAATAAGATTATCTGCATGATTACGATCTTTTGCTGCCTTTCACAAGGAAATATTTATAACATTTATCTGAATTACTGATTCATATTTTACACACAAAGATCGTAATGTAAAACGTGTCACAGATTAAATTTGTCAACAATATGAAATAGAATCAGCGTAATAATTAAAAATAAAACAATACAACAAACTTTAGCATTAAGCTGTATTTTTAATATTTAAATGTTTCTGATATTAATCTCATGCTACAGTGTTTTTGTAAATTAAATAAACCTTTATTGTCCCTTTCGTCCAGAATGTGGACGTCCCGATAGAAAACACGACCGACTGTCTGAGCACGATGGCCAGCGTGTGCAAAGTGATGCTGGAAACACCGTGAGTCCCTGAACGCACCATCACATTGTGTGTGTGTGTGTGGTATTGTGTGTGATTTGGTGTGTGTCTGTGCAGAGAGTACCGCAGCCGCTTCGCCAGCGAGGAGACGGTGCTGTTCTGCCTCCGCGTGATGGTCGGCGTCATCATCCTGTACGACCACGTTCACCCGGCCGGAGCCTTCGTCAAGACCTGCAACATAGACGTAGGACACACACACACACACACTCACACACACACACACACACACACACACACACTCACTCACAGACTCACACACACACACACACACACACACTCACACACACACACACCACACACTCACACACACACACACACACACACACACACACACACACAGACAGACACACACACACACACACACACACACACACACACACACAGACTCACACACACACACACACTCACAGACTCACACACACACACACACTCACAGACTCACACACACACACACACACACACACACACACACACTCACACACACACACACACACACACACACTCACAGACTCACACACACACACACACACACACACACACACACTCACAGACTCACACACACACACACACACACACACACAGACACGCACACACACACACACACACACACTCACTCACTCACACACACACACACAGACTCACACACACACACAGACACACACACATCTGTAGATTATTATTATCATCACTTCCAGATGAAAGGCTGCATCAGAGTTCTGAAGGAGCAGCCGCCCAGCAGTGTGGAGGGATTACTCAACGCTCTCAGGTCTGATTGTCCTCAAACGCACCACACAAACCCACAGGACATTAACATCGTTCTCCTTTTGATTATCGTCCGATCATTGTTTGTTTTGCTGAGCGGTTGTTGAACTCGTCCCTGCAGGTATACGACCAAACACCTGAACGACGAGGCCACGTCCAAGCAGATCAAAAACATGCTGCAGCCCAATTAACAGACAGAAGTATTGTGGTCCAAATTTCAAGAAGAACTACTGAACAAATGTTTAATATTTTGTTGTTTTTGTCCTCAGTGTTTTTTTTACTCTCATTTTAAAAAAGGGAAGTTTTTTTTGTTGTTGTTTTTTAAAAAGTTGTTTGATCCAAGAAAATTGTGCTGGAGCTGCGTTCACGTCTCCTCAGATTAATCAGACGGCTCAGTTCATGTTCCTCGCTGAGGAGCATTCCCATGATGAGATGATGAGATGACGAGATGACGAGATGACGAGATGACGAGATGACGAGATGATGAGATGACGAGATGATGAGATGATGAGATGATGAGATGATGAGATGAGATAATGAGATAATGAGATGATGAGATGATGAGATGACGAGCCCATGAGGCGAACCTCAAACCCCCTCAGAGACTCACGGCTGTCGTTTAGGTGACTTCCATAACGGAGGCAAACTGCTGTGTTCTCTCTTACTGGTCTACGCGTTCAGCGCTTGTGGTCGCCGGTGTTCTGGTTTAATCAGTTACCGTGTTAAACGGAGCCTCTGAGCTTCCTGAGTGTTCGTAGCGACGGAAAAACATTTAACCTTAAGCACCAACAGAAGCCTTCAATGACCTTTAAATGTGTGTTTGTCATTTAACGTCAGTCGCTGTGAGACTCTTTCTGTCACCAGTTAACACGGCGACGGCTTAAAGCACAACACCGCCGCTCTCAACTTAATCAGTTCTATCAGTACTCTGTACTCTGTAATCAGTACTCAGTACTCTGTACTCTGTACTCTGTACTCAGTACTCAGTACTCTGTACTCTGTACTGAGTACTCAGTACTCTGTAATCAGTACTCTGTACTCTGTACTCTGTACTGAGTACTCAGTACTCAGTAATCAGTACTCTGTACTCTGTACTCTGTACTGAGTACTCAGTACTCAGTACTCAGTACTCTGTAATCAGTACTCAGTACTCAGTAATATGTACTCTGTACTGAGTACTCAGTACTCAGTACTCTGTAATCAGTACTCAGTACTCTGTAATCAGTACTCAGTACTTAGTACTCAGTACTCAGTACTCAGTACTCTGTACTCCCAAAGTAACTTATTCCTGCGCACCGCTCGTGTTGATTGATTAGTCCTCCCTCAGAATACCCAACTTTTAAGTGGAGGATGTTTGTGAGGGAACAGAACCTGGAGATCGATATCTTCTATCATCAAACCGTCCTGAGCGGCGTGAACGCGGCTCACGAGCGGCGCCGACGGGTTCTCCAGATCCTTTTCCAGAGGAGGATCTATTTCCTCTGGAGGAACCTGGTTCTCGGTCGGTTCCTCGGGCTGAAGTTCCTGCCTCAGATTTCAATCAAAGGTCTTCGAGCTTCTCAGCTTCGCGGTTTTCGTCACATGTTTGGGAGACGAGTTTAAAACCGTTTGCCTGTAGATTCACTGTCAGTGCCTCAAAGGACGGATGATGAATGTGTCGTAGCTTCTGTCTTTTCTTTCTTTCTAAAGTTCACACCGAAAAACGAGCGACTTCATTAAGTTAAAATAAAATAAGGTCAAACGTTTCGCTTCGCTGCCCCCAAACTCCACTAAAAAACAAGCATTTTAAAGCTGTTTTCTTGTCGTCTTGTGGAGAAATCCGACAAAAACAATTCAAACTTTTCACACATTTGCATCACTAAGCGATTATTTCATCATCTCTTGTATGGTTGTTAATCAAAGCTAAATGTTCATTTCGGGATCGTAGAAGAAGCTCCTGAATGTTTCTTCCTTGTTTCTGGATTCTCTGGTGGAAAAAAGGGTCCAAGACTCTCAACCTTCAGTTAGTCTTCAGGTGGAAATGAAGTCTGGTCTCGGACGGTTCCCATAGCAACCAGTCGCCCTCATCCTGAGTGGCGCGTCCTCTCGGCCTCGTTTGGTTCCTCACCATCAGGTTTATAGATCAATTTACTACGAGACACAAACGAAAGAGAAACCTGAAACACTTCCAGAAACCGAACAGCCGCTTGTTGATTCACCTCAAGATGTTTTGGGAAAGAGAAAAAAAGACTGAGCGGTTGTTTTTTGGCACATCTGGTGAAGCTCGACCGGCCGCCATGTTTCTACAGGAAGAATCTATTCAACGAGGCTCCTGGAACCAACGCAGAGTCTTCAGATCGTCGGCGACCTTCTCCAGCGGCCGTGGTTCTGTTGATCCGGTACTTTAAAGAGAACCCCAGAGGACTCGAGTGTATTTAAGCTGGATGGATAACGTGTTTAAGTCACTGTGACGGAGGTACGAATACGAGAGGAAGCGGATCTGACTGGAAACCTTTTTGTTGTGCTTTGCGGCGTCAGGGATAATACGGCATTAAATGTGCTCAGATCATGTTTCTGTTGGCCAAATAAAGATTTTACATTTTTAAGAAAAATTGAGTTCATTTTTATTTATTCTGCCAGTATTTTTGAAAAACTGTAATTAGATGTTTTCTGTCCGTATGCGACGACGAATCTACGAAACACGAGTCTGAGAATAAAACATCGGTTTGCTTTTGCTGATTGAGGAACCGTTGTTATTTTTAAATCCCTCTTTAGACTCGTTAGTTTCACTTCTGCTTTTCACGACGTTTATTCCGTCTGATGTGTTTCTGCTCATATTGCCTCTGAATCAACATTTTACCAAGAAATGGGCAAACATTAAACACTGGAAGTTACATACAAATGACTTTAATCGTAGTGAGATGTTGAAGTTCTCCAACGTGACCCGGTAGTACTTTGCAGCTTTAGGGTCGGAAGCTTCTGCTGCAACGCAATAAGAATAAAGCTAAAACCCAAAAGATGGTGAAAGGAGGGACTGTGTCCTCACAAACAAGGACTATATGGTCGTCACAAAGAGGGAAGACACACACACACAATCTGCAGGGCGCCACTAGAGGCCCCCAAACACCACGAGACCGTTACAGCGTCTTCATGGGGGGTCGTAGGTCCACATCTCCTCTCTCTGACAGCTCGGCCCACAGACGCTCCCTTTGTTCGTTTCCTCTCAGACTGACAGAGATCAGGTGTTGAGTCAGATAACTTTATTCTTGTATCTTCTCTGCAGAAGAATCAGGCCTTTAGTAGGATCTGCACCCCTGATCTCTGAGGAACAGTGAGACAAGGTGCTAACGGCCAGTTAGGTCTCCAGTTGTCTCGCTTCATCCTGAACCAAAATGTTTTTTTGTGGACACTGACGAGCTGCAACTTATGGCATCAATAACTACATGTCGATGGAACCAGTAGGTGACGTTGGTGGACTCCATAGTTCAGCTGCTTTGGGACTTTTCATAGTTTTGCTCACCAGGGTTTGAATCCAGGTTACGATCTTTCAATAGGTGTAATCTCTTGAATGTATTTCTTCATCGTGGCGGTGATGTAGTGCTCACTTATACAACCGTTACCACTGCACTGAATGTGAGATATGTGTGATATGTGTGATATGTGAGATATGTGTGATATGTGAGGTATGTGAGATATGTGATATGTGTGTGTGATATGTGTGATATGTGATGTGTGTGTGATATGTGTGTGATATGTGTGATATGTGTGAGATATGTGTGATGTGTGATATGTGTGAGATATGTGTGATATGTGATGTGTGTGTGTATGTGTGTGATATGTGAGATGTGTGATATGTGTGAGATATGTGTGATATGTGAGATATGTGTGTGATATGTGAGTGTGATATGTGAGATATGTGTGTGAGATATGTGAGATATGTGTGATATGTGTGATATATGTGTGATATATGTGTGAGATATGTGTGATATGTGATGTGATGTGTGTGTGATATGTGTGTGATATGTGTGAGATATGTGTGATATGTGAGATATGTGAGATATGTGTGATATGAGATATGTGTGATATGTGTGTGATATATGTGATATATGTGTGATGTGTGATATGTGTGAGATATGTGTGTGAGATATGTGTGATATGTGTGAGATATGTGAGATATGTGTGTGATATGTGTGATATGTGTGATATGTGATATGTGTGATATGTGATATGTGTGATATGTGAGATGTGATGTGTGTGATATGTGTGATGTGTGTGATATGTGTGATATGTGAGATATGTGTGATATGTGAATATGTGTGATATGTGTGAGATGTATGTGTGATATGTGTGATATGTGTGTTATGTGATATGTGTGAGATATGTGAGATATGTGTGATATGTGTGAGATATGTGTGATATGTGTGATATGTGTGAGATATGTGTGATATGTGAGATGTGTGTGTGATATGTGAGATATGTGATATGTGTGATATGTGATATGTGTGATATGTGAGATATGTGTGATATGTGAGATGTGTGATATGTGAGATATGTGTGATATGTGTGATGTGTGATATGTGTGATATGTGTGTGATATGTGAGATATGTGTGATATGTGTGAGTGTGTGATATGTGTGAGATATGTGTGATATGTGTGATATGTGTGAGATATGTGTGATATGTGTGTGATATGTGGAGATATGTGAGATATGTGTGATATGTGAGATGTGTGAATATGTGTGATATGTGTGTGATATGTGAGATATATGTGTATGAGATATGTGATATGTGTGATGTGATATGTGTGATATGTGTGATATGTGAGTGTATATGTGATATGTGTGTGATATGTGATATATGTGTGATATGTGTGATATGTGTGATATGTGTGATATGTGTGATATGTGTGTGATATGTGTGAGATATGTGTGATATGTGTGATATGTGATATATGTGATATGTGTGATATGTGTGAGATATGTGTGATATGTGAGATATGTGAGATGTGTGATATATGTGTGATATGAGTGATATGTGTGAGATATGTGTGATATGTGTGTGAGATATGTGTATGTGATGTGATATGTGTGATATGTGTGATATGTGTGATATGTGTATATGTGTGATATGTGTGATATGTGTGATATGTGTGATATATGTGATATGATATGTGAGATATGTGTGATATGTGTGATATGTGATATGTGTGATATGTGATGTGTGTGATATGTGAGATATGATATATATGTGTGATATGTGTGAGATATGTGTGATATGTGTGATATGTGTGATATGTGTGATATGTGTATATATGTGTGTGATGAGATATGTGTGATATGTGTGATATGTGAGATATGTGAGATATGTGTGATATGATATGTGTGATATGTATGAGATATATATGTGTGATATGATATGATATGATATATGTGTGATATATGTGAGATATGTGTGATATGTGAGATATGTGTGATATGTGTGATATGTGTGTGAGATATATGTGAGATATGTGTGATATGTGAGATGAGATATGTGTGATATGTGTGATATGTGAGATATGTGAGACATGTGTGATATGTGAGATATGTGATGTGTGTGATATGTGTGATATGTGTGTGATATGTGAGATATATGTGAGATATGTGATATGTGAGATGTGTGTGATATGTAGAGATGTGTGAGATGCTTGTGATATAACTGTCGGGGAGATGCTTGTAACTGTCGGTGGCTCCTGTGAGAACGTCTCTGCAGAAACCACACAGCATCTGCTGCAGGAGAGGAAGTGGTGACGGGCTGTGAGCAGCTCGTCATGAGAGCTAATAACCACAGAGAACGTCTGCCACGCTCACCAGCTCCTCTTCCTCTCCTCTCTTCCTCTCTGGAGGCCTTTTGTGCACCCAGAGACCTCCGCTGACGACCCACCTGGAGGTCTTCACCGTGGGGACGAGACCCAGAATCCTCTGATGAAGCTTCTGGTCGG
Source organism: Gasterosteus nipponicus (assembly GCA_014132575.2). Lineage (NCBI taxonomy): Eukaryota > Metazoa > Chordata > Actinopteri > Perciformes > Gasterosteidae > Gasterosteus > Gasterosteus nipponicus. Next base: position 719,744 of record BMAF01000015.1, read on the forward strand.
AGGTCCGTGGTCCAGGAAATAGATCCTCCTTCAGGTGGAGACACTGGAGTGACTTTAAGAGTGAAAGCGTTAAAACGGGAGCAGCTCTGAATCAGGAGCTGTGGTTTGTTTCTGTATTTCCATCATTGAAGGAATTAGTCCGGTAACATTGTGTCTGTGTGTTTTTATTTATTTCATAACGTGTTCAACACATGAAGAAACAAACACAAAGAACATCAACAGACTTCATCAATATTCCGTATAAAAGCAACTCAACAAACAGATAATCAACATTCATTTGAAGGAGAAGAAGAATATTTAACAGACAGCTGATGATTCAGCATCATGTTGTTTTATATCAGATATTTAAGTAGAAATACTCCAACTAACACGAGAAATGATTTACACGGATCTCCTGCAACTATTGGTAGAATACACACATGTATGTGTTCATGCCTTTAGGATGATGGTGTTCAACATGTGAAGATCAGCAGATGTTTGCTGATCAGAGGGACAAACTGATGGGAGGAGATGAGGAGAGAAGTCCTACATGTGAGCCGTGTTCCTGAGGACCATCACCAGAGAGACTCCACAGCAGAACACCAGGCTCTTCACTATCAGCACGACGTACAGCCGGCACAGCAGCTTCACCTGGTACGGAGACGGGCCCGGAGCTGACGGAGGAGCTGCCGGAGGAGCTGATGGAGGAGCTGACGGAGGAGCTGCCGGAGGAGCTGATGGAGGAGCTGACGGAGGTGCTGATGGAGGAGCTGATGGAGGAACTCTGTCCTCTGAAACAGAAAAGCAGGGACTGGTTGTGAGTGAGAAGCATCAGGAGGAGCCTCCTCTGCTCCTCTGCTGTCTTTACAGCAGCGTCTCCACGTGAAGATGAAGATGATGACCTCTGGTCACCTTGTTCGCTCGGGGCCTCCACCTTTCCCCCCTCGTGGTGGACGTAGCAGCGGTATCGATAGCGGCTGGTCTCCTGCTGATGGAGCAGCAAGATGGAGGCGGTGCGTCCGGACTCTGTGAACTCCAGCTGCTCTGCATCATCAGGGAGCTTCTCCTCCAGAGAACCGTGCTCCTCACGTCTCCTCCAGGAGAACCGGACCAGAGGAGGAAACATGGAGGAGGCCACACACAGCAGGGAGCTCCTCCCCTGCAGGTGGGCGCTGGATGCTGCTGGGTACACGCTCACCACGGGCTTCACCACCGGCTCACCTGAAGACATAAATAACACGACGTCATGTGATGTAACCTACAAGAATATGATGTAAAGTAACGTGAATGATGTAATATAATACAATGTAATATAATACAATGTAATATAATACAACGTAATACAATGTAATATAATACAACGTAATATGATGTAATATAATACAATGTAATACAACGTAATACAATGTAATGTAATACAACGTAATACAATGTAATACAATACAACGTAATATGATGTAATATAATACAATGTAATACAATGTAATACAATGTAATGTAATACAACGTAATACAATGTAATACAATACAATGTAATATAATGTAATATAATACAACGTAATGTATTATAATACAATGTAATATAATACAACGTAATATAATGTAATATAATACAACGTAATACAATGTAATATAATACAATGTAATATAATACAACGTAATACAATGTAATATAATACAATGTAATATAATACAACGTAATACAATGTAATATAATACAATGTAACATAATGCAACGTAATACAACGTAATATAACGCAATCAAACAATATGTTTTAATACAATATTACACTACGTTTGTCAACATTGCATAACGTAATGAAACACAGAACACACACAGAATGTGTTCACCTGAATTCTATTATTAAAAATTCTACATTACAACAAAATATAACTAAATGATTTTCTTCATTTTTCTGTAAAATGATTTTACACAAAATATAACAGATCATTTAAAAATGAAATGTGTCATAAAAACTGTAATCCTTTATTAATATAACATGTATCAAATTTGACTAATATCTTTCCCAATTAAATAATAATTATAATAATAATAATGAATATTGTGACGCTTAAAAACAAGAGTAAAGACACGACCCTAAAAATACTTTTTCTTTTCTTACCATTCGGACAGTTGAACCAAATGAGTAAAAAAACACATTCTCTGCTGTACGGAGATAAAATAAAACCTAATTTATCATCAGAGGGAAACACACGTATGATCTGATGATTTACGGTCACGCTAACAGAAAGCCAACAAACATTCTAATGAACTGCATATTTTAGTCTTTTCCTAAAATACAATCTTGATTTCAGTTACTGTCGTTATAACAATACTATTTATTTAGCCAGCTTACAATTTACTCTTGTTACTACTACTACTACTAATAATATTTAATACCTCGATTAAAAGACTAACAAATTGTAGCACTTAAATTGTACTTATGTCACTTATCTATAGCAAATTGTAAATTGGCTTATTTAATGAAATTGTTATTTCTTGTTTCTTGTTCCTCTGAGTTTGTGTCCTTATGGTTAAAAGCACTTATTGTAAGTCGCGTTGGATAAAAGCGTCAGATAAATGACGTGTGATGTGATGTAATGCTAATAATAATACTAATAATTTGTCTTCAAAACAATATACCGTCACTTAAAATATTAACGGCAAGGATTTACTAATTCTATCATAGTAGATTATATTATTATTAGAGTATATATATATTTAAAGTAATACATTTACAGTTTGAAAACAAGGATCATTTTTATTTAATATACTTTCTGATTTAAGATGAAGCTCAATAACTGAAAGGATCAGATTCTGTATATTTTAAATACATTTAAATCACTTTAATCTTCTGCAGGAATAAAGAATAACTTATTTTTATCATTATTGATGCACAGCAGCTGCACAGGATCAATATTTGTCTACTAATGATGAAAACATTAATATGTGAAGCATCGTGAACTCATTAAAATCACATTTTCAACTTGTTCAGGGAAACAACTGAAGGAATTAAACGTTTATTCTTACCTGTTACGTACAGTTTGGTCCCAGAGCCAAAGTAATAACCATAATCCCACAGTGAAAGAGAGCGAGACAAAAACCTGCTGAGGACGAGGGACACGCAGACAATAAGTATCCATGAGGGAGGTGAGGGAACAGGTGGAGACAATCGACAGGAGACACCTGAGGAAGGGCAAGGCACCTGAAACGAGAGGGTGTTTAGACACGAAGGGACCTGGGCAGGCGGAGGCGTACAGCAGCTGGGTTGATCACTCTGGACACGGGGAACGGGCCGACGAACCGTGGGGCCAGCTTGCGTGACTCCACCTGCAGGGGCAGTTCTTTGGCCGCGAGCCACACTCGCTGGCCGGGCTGATAAGCCGGAGTCTCCGTCTGCGTTCTGCTGCCCTCTTGACCCTGTCCCCCTGTCTGATCAGCGTCCGGCGAGCTGCTGCCCAGATGCGGCGGCAGCGGCGGACCAGGGCGTGAGCAGAGGGCACAGACACCTCTGATTCAGACTCTGGGAAAAAGGGGGGTTGGTAGCCTGTTACGTACAGTGCTCTATGGGTATAGGTCTACAGATATGGTGTTCTTTTTTGTGTTGTTGGTTTGTGTTTTTGTCTCCCCCTTCTGTTTCCATTCTCTCACTTCACAGATGTGCACACCTGGTTCCCCTCGTCCAATCACCACACCTGTTCCAGATCTCCCATCAACCATTCCCCTTTATATAGTCAATGTTTGTTTTCAGTGGGGGAGGGCTCTTCTGTGTTGAGCTGGGCCCTCGGTTTGAAGAGCACTGTCTTGTGTTAAAATTGAATTAGTAACAGCCTACTGGTGTTTTTGTGATATCTTTTAGTTGTGCGCACAGGGTCAATGAGGACAGGTAAGATACTCCGGGGTTTACATATTCCATACACGTAGGTGTACCTGTTGTTAGTACCCTAGGCTAGAGTGAGCACCACCCACCGGTCAATGGGAGGGGGGGTTGTTTATGTTATTTTCTTTGGTGCCACTGACAGTCCTTGTTGATCCCTGTGTTGCTCTTTTGAAAAATAAATACTTTCTTGTTGCGTTTTGGATTTTGTGTGGCTGGCGCCTCACTTGCCTTGACCTGTTGCCCTTATGTTGCGCTCCAGGTCGAGCCACCAGGGAGCGTAACATAGCCGAACACACATTGGAAGGGGGACATACCAGTGGCGGAAGTGGGGAGGGAGTTATGGGCGAACTCGACCCACGTCAGGTGCTTGCTCCAGGCTGCAGGGCACTGCGCCACCAGGCAGCGGAGGCCAGTTTCCAGCTGTTGGTTGAGGCGCTCCGTCTGGCCGTTAGCCTCAGGGTGGTACCCTGATGTAAGGCTCGCCGTGGCTCCGATGAGCTTGCAAAACTCCTTCCAGAACCTGGAGACGAATTGTGGCCCCCGATCCGACACAATGTCCTGGGGTAAACCGTGAATCCTAAACACACTGTCCATCATCACCACTGCCGTCTCCTTAGCTGATGGCAGTTTAGGTAGGGCTATGTAGTGCACCGTCTTGGAAAATCTGTCCACCACAGTCAGGATAGCGGTGTTACTGTTTGACGTCGGGAGCCCCGTGACAAAGTCTACCGATATCTCGGCCCATGGCCGGGACGGAATGGGCAGTGGCTGCAGCAAGCCTGCCCGGGTTCTGGAGGAGTTCTTGTTTTTGGCACAGATGGAGCATGCCTCCACGTACTCCCGGACCTCCGTCTCCATGGCGGGCCACCAGAACCTCTGCGCGATGGCAAACATGGTCCGCCGTACGCCCGGATGCCAGGTGAGCAGGGACGAGTGAGCCCAGTGAATCACCTGAGGGCACAATTCCACGGGGACAAACAGCCGATTATCAGGACACCTACGAGGTGGAGGGGTCACACAGTTCAGTGGGAGGATAGGCTCAGGTGCCCTGGCCACCGACTCAGGACTGAACAATCGTGATGGCTTGGTGTTCCTCGCCCCCGGTCTGTAAGATAAAGAAAAATTAAAGCGGTTAAAAAACAATGACCATTGGGCTTGACGCGAATTGAATCACTTGGCTTTCCTAATATATTGTAGATTTTTGTGATCTGTCCAAACCAAAAACGGGTGCTGAGCCCCCTCAAACCAGTGCCGCCATTCCTCCAATGTCGCCTTCACTGCCAGTAGCTCCCGGTCCCCCACGTCATAGTTCCGCTCTGCTGGCCTCAATCGGCGGGACAAAAAGGCACAGGGGTGAAGCTTGTGGTCCCCTTCGGCTCGCTGGGAGAGGATGGCCCCGATCCCCTCGCTGGAGGCGTCCACTTCCACCACGAACTGACGAGCCGGGTCGGGGAGTGTGAGGATGGGAGCTGTGGTGAATCTCCGCTTGAGCTCCCGGAAGGCTGCGTCTGCGTCGGCCGACCAGCGGAACGGGACCTGTGTGGGAGTGAGAGCATGGAGCGGGGCTGCTGTCGCGCTGAAGCCTCTGATAAACCGCCTGTAGAAGTTCGCAAAACCGAGGAATTGCTGCAACTTCTTGCGGTTATCAGGTGTAGGCCAATCGGCTACCGCACTTACTTTAGCCGGATCCATCTGAACCTTTCCAGGAGCTACGATAAAGCCCAGGAAGAAGACAGTAGTGGCATGGAACTCACTCTTTTCCGCCTTGACATATAGACAATTAGGAATCAGGGGAGACAATCGACAGGAGACACCAGAGGAAGGGCAAGGCACATGAAACAAGAGTGGGTTTAGACGCCACAATAAAACAGGAAGTATCAAAATCAGACGTAAGACGGGACACAAACACAAACTTCACCAACATGTATGACAGATGTGATGGTTCTGGTTCTACAAACTGAACAGACTGAAAGTCCTCTGAGGTTCATTTGTAATCTGCCATTTTGGGTTTAATGAATGAATTTAACTGAAATACCAAACGAATCGATCAAAGTCATAATGACAATAACAATAAATAATAACAAACAATAATAAATGTTTCATTTACAGGAGTAAAATTTACAGGTGGAATCTGTTTAGCTTTTATTGTGAAGGAGAAACAGGAAGTGTTAGATGATCATTGTGAGGAGATATTAGACTTTATTCCTTAAATAGGACTTTAACCTTCATCAAAATGTTGAAGCTTGTTCATGTTTTAATATAAATTTCTTTAACTTGTTTCATTCTTGTTCTTCCTGAATGAAGCAACAACAAACTGCAGGAATCTTTGAGGCTCGTGTGAATAAAGACGAATAAATCATGAGTCGTGTTTGTGGCTCAGCTGGAGGAGGAACGTCCACCTGAGATGTGGTTTTAGATCTTTGTCAAACGCTTCCTGTTCTTCTGATGGTTTTTGTTCAGGCTGCAGGAAGCTTTGCTCACTGTGGATCCAACAGGCGCAGTAGTAGGAGGCTGAATGAGTGAGATCAACCTTCTGGATCTCCAAATCAAAGCCCAACTCTTTCTTCACAGCTGTGAAATCATCTTTCTGAGGATGATTGTACCCGTTATATATGTCACCATTGCTCCTATCAATAGCAAGAATCAGTGTGAATGTTCCTGTGTCTCTCTTCTGGTACCAGAATACATAATCAAAGAAGCACTGGTCAGTTCCTCCACAGCTGAAGGAGACTTTCCCACCAACTGTCCTGGTCAACGTCAAATCCTCCTGAATCAGCTGTGCTGCCATGGCAACCAGCGCTGCAGACAAACAGACAGGTGATGAAGGTGCGTCGGAGGCGGAGCTTGTCGAGTGGCTGCAAACACTCACCTGAACTCAGGGCGCACAGAGCAGCAGCAGGGAGGGAAAGCATCGCGTGCATCGTGTTTCCTCTGGTGAACACGAGCAGAAGTGGAGCTCTGAAGCAGCTGGAGGACGAGCTGAGAGGAGGGAGGCGGGTCCTCACACCTCCACCAGCATCCGGTCAGGTGCTAAAGCTGCTCCTCACACAGAAGAACCAGAGCAGCTCAGAGACGATCTGGGACTCTGTGAGGAGGAGGAGGAGGAGGAGGTGGAGGAGGAGGAGGAGGAAGAGGAGGAGGTGGAGGAGGTGGAGGAGGAGGGGGAGGTGGAGGAGGAGGAGGGGGAGGGGGAGGAGAAGGAAGAGGAGGAGGAGGGGGAGGAGGAAGAGGAGGAGGAGGAAGGGGAGGAGGAGTGGGAGGAGGAAGAGGAGAAGGAAGAGGAGGAAGAGGAGGAGGAGGAGGAGGAGGAAGAGGAGGAGAGGAGGAGGAGGGGGAGGAGAAGGAAGAGGAGGAAGAGGAGGAGGAGGAAGAGGAGGAGGAGGGGAAGAGGAAGAGGAGGAGGAAGGGGAGGAGGAAGAGGAGGAGGAGGGGGAGGAGGAGGAGGAGGAAGGGGAGGAGCAGGAGGAGCAGGAGGAGGAGGAGGAAGAGGGGAGGCGGGACGGGAGGCGACTGTCACGGAGGGACGTTGACTTTGTATTTGGTGAAAATCATTTTAAAAGCAGCAGCACTTTACTTTGTTTTCATGTTGTTCCTGTTTTATTAAGAACCACATGGAGGGCTGCTGTGTGGACATGAAGAACCACTTTCTACGTGCACGTAACGTTAGCACGCGTTAGCCCGCAGTGGGCTAACAGCGGCTACACGCGCTTGGACGTGTCCCCGTTAGCTAAGCTCAGCTACGCATCAAGGACACGTTGGAATGGACCCCGTGGGCCTGGTTCTCTCTGACTGAGGGACTGTGGTCGACACCAGTCAGCGGGCGATGATGTTCCCCACTGAAGCCACTAGAGGGCGCTGCGCTCCCAGGACAGCTAGCGACACGTGACGAGGGAAACAGGAAGTGGCGTTGTTCTCTGCATGTGACTGTGCAGCGTAGCATGTTGAACGTCGTCTGTGTGCAGAACAGAGAACGTACATTGAACTGTGTGTGTAAACAACATAGTTTGACGCTAAAGGTGTCGATGTTGTTTCGGTCGATGATTCCAGATGTTGTTCACGTGAGAGCTGCTGATGACGCTCTGAACCTTGTACCACACTATGCATAGTCATCATTTTAAGGCTTTGACTCCAGTTTGTTTTCTCCCCTTGATCATATTGGCAGGACGGTTACTACTGCAGGTGTTTGTGTGCAGAAAATATGCATCAAGTTTACTTGTGAAACGTTGAAAGGGATAAAGGGATAATCGTACACTGGAACTAGTTGATAATCACAAAATGGAACAGCTCCATCAACTCTGCTCTCTACCCAAGGAGTAGTCACGGATAAGGAGCCCTACATTTAGTGTTGTGTCTGCTGTCATTACATCTCACCCGCCTACAACAGCTTTGGAGGATTAAGACGCTGCAGGTAACTCACCTGCACCTGAAGCAGGAGGTACTGTGTGTACATTCCATGTAGCACAATGACAAAGAAATGCAGTTTAACGTGAGCTATTTATTCATCTGATGAATCACTCCGACCTAAATGAAGACATATTAGCAGGAGATCGTCTACAATACGTGAACAAACGAGGCAGTAGCGATAATCATAATGAATGTGTTTGGTCTCAGATCCTCCAGGCAGAAGAACACGATGAGGACACAGATGTTCCTTCATAAGAGCTCAAGCGCCATCTTGGAACGATGAAAGGTGACGAAACATGTGACCAAGACCGGATTGAGCGACAGGCAGGCGTCTGCGTGTGGTTGTTAGTTGCGTCCGGGCGCCGCGCCGCGTCCTCCCACGCAGCTCCCTACACCCACCGACCCACGTACAGTCCCATCGCTTCACGACCCCCAAATAAGATGGTTGAACACATCCATTTGGGGGCGTGGTCTCTGCCAGCGAATCGTTCCCGTAGTACAGATACACAGACATGTCCAGTAAGACGAGAAGGGTTTACGAGCTGAACGCCGCTGCCCGACACGGAGGAACCGGCCTCAGAGGGGCCGAGGTCCTGAACCCGGCGTGATGGAGGACGCATTGGAGCGTCTTTGGACGGAGCGATGCTGCGAGGTGACTGATCTCCATTGAGGATGCGTAGGGCGAAGTTCAGGTGTCCCAAAGGGAGAGAAGCTGGCGTTTGTTACCACGTGCGGCAAGAAGGAAGCTGAGTGCTAAAACTCAAAGAGGAAAATCACGGTCGGGAAGTAGTACGTCTTTAAGGGGTGTGGTTTGGGGAGGAGCTTGAGGAGCGGTCTCGGCCAATCCCTGAGCTGAACCTGCTGAGGACGCAGTCGTGTTGAATATCGTTGTCTGTTGAATATTTTTTCAATGTTTCTATGAATTCTCCAAGATCTCTTTTGGATTGAAAAAAATATTTCTTTGAATATTATTTATGTGACAACATATTATCCCACTGGTTCCCTCAAAATAACATTTTGATTTCTTCCCCCGGAATTGAGAAAACCAGATAAGATAAGTTTCTGTTTCCATTATTTCATGTCATTATATTGGTAAGTATTGTCTTTTTATGTGGCAAACACAGATTTCAGCTTACACTTATTTCATCGCATAATTTTTCTAATATTTTTTTAATATTCTTTTGAATATTTTTCTATATTCTTTTAGTGGTTGAATATTTTTAAATATTCTCCTGAACATGTTTCAGAATATTTCTCTGAATATCCAGCATCTTCTGCTGAATTCAAACAAGCTGTTATTGACTCACTGTCATAGTTGGTAAAGTCTTCTGATGTCTAACTGAAGATCACGGAGCGATGGTCCACCAGAGGAGATGCTTGTAACTGTCGCCGTGTGGCTCCTGTGAGAACGTCTCTGCAGAAACCACACAGCATCTGCTGCAGGAGAGGAAGTGGTGACGGGCTGTGAGCAGCTCGTCATGAGAGCTAATAACCACAGAGAACGTCTGCCACGCTCACCAGCTCCTCTTCCTCTCCTCTCTTCCTCTCTGGAGGCCTTTTGTGCACCCAGAGACCTCCGCTGACGACCCACCTGGAGGTCTTCACCGTGGGGACGAGACCCAGAATCCTCTGATGAAGCTTCTGGTCGGAGGTCCGTGGTCCAGGAAATAGATCCTCCTTCAGGTGGAGACACTGGAGTGACTTTAAGAGTGAAAGCGTTAAAACGGGAGCAGCTCTGAATCAGGAGCTGTGGTTTGTTTCTGTATTTCCATCATTGAAGGAATTAGTCCGGTAACATTGTGTCTGTGTGTTTTTATTTATTTCATAACGTGTTCAACACATGAAGAAACAAACACAAAGAACATCAACAGACTTCATCAATATTCCGTATAAAAGCAACTCAACAAACAGATAATCAACATTCATTTGAAGGAAAAGAAGAATATTTAACAGACAGCTGATGATTCAGCATCATGTTGTTTTATATCAGATATTTAAGTAGAAAAACTCCAACTAACACGAGAAATGATTTACACGGATCTACTGCAACTATTGGTAGAATACACACATGTATGTGTTCATGCCTTTAGGATGATGGTGTTCAACATGTGAAGATCAGCAGATGTTTGCTGATCAGAGGGACAAACTGATGGGAGGAGATGAGGAGAGAAGTCCTACATGTGAGCCGTGTTCCTGAGGACCATCACCAGAGAGACTCCACAGCAGAACACCAGGCTCTTCACTATCAGCACGACGTACAGCCGGCACAGCAGCTTCACCTGGTACGGAGACGGGCCGGAGCTGAGCTGACGGAGGAGCTGATGGAGGAGCTGACGGAGGAGCTGACGGAGGTAGCTGATGGAGGAGCTGATGGAGGAGCTGACGGAGGAGCTGACGGAGGAGCTGATGGAGGAGCTGATGGAGGAACTCTGTCCTCTGAAACAGAAAAGCAGGGACTGGTTGTGAGTGAGGAGCATCAGGAGGAGCCTCCTCTGCTCCTCTGCTGTCTTTACAGCAGCGTCTCCACGTGAAGATGAAGATGATGACCTCTGGTCACCTTGTTCGCTCGGGGCCTCCACCTTTCCCCCCTCGTGGTGGACGTAGCAGCGGTATCGATAGCGGCTGGTCTCCTGCTGATGGAGCAGCAAGATGGAGGCGGTGCGTCCGGACTCTGTGAACTCCAGCTGCTCTGCATCATCAGGGAGCTTCTCCTGCAGAGAACTGTGCTCCTCACGTCTCCTCCAGGAGAACCGGACCAGAGGAGGAAACATGGAGGAGGCCACACACAGCAGGGAGCTCCTCCCCTGCAGGTGGGCGCTGGATGCTGCTGGGTACACGCTCACCACGGGCTTCACCACCGGCTCACCTGAAGACATAAATAACACGACGTCATGTGATGTAACCTACAAGAATATGATGTAAAGTAACCTGAATAATGTAATATAATACAATGTAATATAATACAATGTAATATAATACAACGTAATATAATGTAATATAATACAACGTAATATGATGTAATATAATACAATGTAATATGATGTAATATAATACAACGTAATACAATGTAATATAATACAACGTAATATAATGCAATATGATGCAATAAAACAATATGTTTTAATACAATATTACATTACGTTTGTACAACATTGCATAACGTAATGAAATATAATATAAGTTTACATTACATTATATTATGTAGCATAATAGAACACAAAATAATGACTAAATTGATAATCAACACAGCACAGAATACAATGTTATTGTGTATAACACTGCTTTCTTGTTTCTTGTTCCTCTGAGTTTGTGTCTGCTGTACGGAGATAAAATAAAACCTAATTCATTATCAGAGGGAAACACACGTATGATCCGATGATTTACGTCACGCTAAACAGAAAGCCAACAAACATTCTAATGAACTGCATATTTTAGTCTTTCTGAAATACAAATTTCAGTTACTGTCGTTATAACAATACTATTTATTTAGCCAGCTTAAATGACTACTGACTAATGTGATGTAATAATACCTATATTAAAAATACTAATTGTTTGTCTTCAAAAACAATATAAAAGCCAGCTAAATGACACTAATAAAATACTAATAATTTGTCTTCAAAACAATATACCACTTAAAATATTAATCGTATTTACTAATTCTATCATAGTAGATTATATTATTATTAGAGTATATATATATTTAAAGTAATAGATTTACAGTTTGAAAACAAGGATCATTTTTATTTAATATACTTTCTGATTTAAGATGAAGCTCAATAACTGAAAGGATCAGATTCTGTATATTTTAAATACATTTAAATCACTTTAATCTTCTGCAGGAATAAAGAATAACTCAGTAATTTTTAACATTATTGATGCACAGCAGCTGCACAGGATCAATATTTATCTACTAATGATGAAAACATTAATATGTGAAGCATCGTGAACTCATTAAAATCACATTTTCAACTTGTTCAGTGAAACAACTGAAGGAATTAAACGTTTATTCTTACCTGTTACGTACAGTTTGGTCCCAGAGCCAAAGATAAAGTAAATATAACGGTAATCATAATAATCCCACAGTGAAAGAGAGCGAGACAAAAACCTGCTGAGGACGAGTCGATGAGCCGGAGTCACATTTCATCTCCAGGACGAGTTTCTCATTTCTTCATATTAACGGTTTCTTCTTTTCTTTCTTCTTAAACTCAGTAAAACACAACGTCTCCGAGGACACGTTCATGGTCCTCAGAGGACGAACCCAGCGCACTTTGGTGAGTTTGTAGCTGTTTAGGACAAAAACAAATAACGGATCAACAAGGACACATTTCTGTTTAACTTTGATGTATTAAAGCTTGAATAAACATCATTGGTGGATTTATTGACATTTAAACATGAATATTGTTTAAAAGTGATTCTGGTGATTCTGATGTTTGTAATTAAGTTTTAACTTATTTAACTTAGACATTTCTCTGTTAGTTCACAGGTATTAATATGAGGATTCATCCTCTGGGGACCACGAACATCTTCTGCAGATCAAAATCAGACCAGAACTTAAGCCAAAGGTCCCACAGAGAAAACCTTCATTAACCCGATGTGACGGTTCTGGTTCTACAAGCTGAACAGACTGAAAGTCCTCTGAGGTTCATTTGTAATCTGCCATTTTGGGTTTAATGAATGAATTTAACTGAAATACCAAACGAATCGATCAAAGTCATAATGACAATAACAATAAATAATAACAAACAATAATAAATGTTTCATTTACAGGAGTAAAATTTACAGGTGAAATCTGTTCAGCTTTTATTGTGAAGGAGAAACAGGAAGTGTTAGATGATCATTGTGAGGAGATATTAGACTTTATTCCTTAAATAGGACTTTAACCTTCATCAAAATGTTGAAGCTTGTTCATGTTTTAATATAAATTTCTTTAACTTGTTTCATTCTTGTTCTTCCTGAATGAAGCAACAACAAACTGCAGGAATCTTTGAGGCTCGTGTGAATAAAGACGAATAAATCATGAGTCGTGTTTGTGGCTCAGCTGGAGGAGGAACGTCCACCTGAGATGTGGTTTTAGATCTTTGTCAAACGCTTCCTGTTCTTCTGATGGTTTTTGTTCAGGCTGCAGGAAGCTTTGCTCACTGTGGATCCAACAGGCGCAGTAGTAGGAGGCTGAATGAGTGAGATCAACCTTCTGGATCTCCAAATCAAAGCCAAACTCTTTCTTCACAGCTGTGAAATCATCTTTCTGAGGATGATTGTACCCGTTATCTATGTCACCATTGCTCTTATCAATATCAAGAATCAGTGTGAATGTTCCTGTGTCTCTCTTCTGGTACCAGTATACATAATCATAGGGGCACTGGTCGGTTCCTCCACAGCTGAAGGAGACTTTCCCACCAACTGTCCTGGTCAACGTCAAATCCTCCTGAATCAGCTGTGCTGCCATGGCAACCAGCGCTGCAGACAAACAGACAGGTGATGAAGGTGCGTCGGAGGCGGAGCTTGTCGAGTGGCTGCAAACACTCACCTGAACTCAGGGCGCACAGAGCAGCAGCAGGGAGGGAAAGCATCGCGTGCATCGTGTTTCCTCTGGTGAACACGAGCAGAAGTGGAGCTCTGAAGCAGCTGGAGGACGAGCTGAGAGGAGGGAGGCGGGTCCTCACACCTCCACCAGCATCCGGTCAGGTGCTAAAGCTGCTCCTCACACAGAAGAACCAGAGCAGCTCAGAGACGATCTGGGACTCTGTTCAGGTCCTTTAATCATCATTTCATCATCGAGTCCCGCAGGAACACACACATCCGTGTGTCTGTGGAAACTATGAAACGCTTTATTTCATTTACTGTGTGAGATCTTCACTTTGCAACCTTCTGTTTGTGTTTCCTGAATCCATGTTGTTTAAAACAAGATACATGTTATTATTATCTTTGAATCTGAAATGAAGACACTGTGTATTTATTGAGTTAAGAGAGTTATTAATAATGTAAAATACCTTTTTCAATGTAAATGAACTCTTCCAACATGTCGCCGTGTGACTAAATGAAATCTAAACTTCATCACGTGGAATCCTGCTGTTTGATGACGTCACAGAGTCGCAGCGCCCCCCTGTGGTGAGTCTCAGCAGGTCTCCACTGGTGTTACTATGGTTACTGTTTGTACTGCTACTACCGGTGTACTACTACAGTATTAAGTACTAAGTATTACCAGTGTTTCTACCTGCTCTGGTAGAATACTGAGGGAATCAGGGACGGGAACTCTAGAAATAAGAGGGTCTGTTTTATTATTTATATAGCTGTTTGCATTTGTATTTTTAATATTTCACTTTGTCTTTAAAGCCCTTTTGGATCATTTGCACAAATCTAAAGTGTCTAATACTGTAACTACATGTACTGCTACCCCTGCGGTAATACCTCAAGTACTACTCCTATAATAGGATATCGTGGTAGTATTTAACACCTTTAAACGTTCACAACCTCAATTCAAAGCCTGGTAAGACAAATACTACTAGTAAGTAATATGCTACGACTGATAATATATACTCTTATCAAACAAAGTGTGTCCTAGTATTACTAGATTACTACACGTTGCAAATATATGTTTGTGGTTTAGAGAACAACAGTTTTAACAGTTCTGTTTGGTTCAATTCATATTTATTGTAATTGTTGCAGTACTTATACCACACAGATATATTACAGTGTTACAATGAAAGTACTCCTGCCACACAGATTTAATACTCTCATTTTACTATTTTTTCTCAACATAGCTCATTATATTAACATTATTAATTTTATTACATTTTAAACAACTAATATTTGTACGGGCTTGGAATGAAGTATATTTTTCAACTGTCCTCTACCTTTGTTATTTGATGTATTTTGGGTCAAAGTACCTCTCGTGTGTTCTTAAATCCGATACTTTAGTAGTTAAATGACGATACTTTAGTAGTTAAATCCGATACTTTAGTAGTTAAATGACGATACTTTAGTAGTTAAATCCGATACTTTAGTAGTTAAATGACGATACTTTAGTAGTTAAATCCGATACTTTAGTAGTTAAATGACGATACTTTAGTAGTTAAATGACGATACTTTAGTGGTTAAATCCGATACTTTAGTAGTTAAATGACGATACTTTAGTGGTTAAATCCGATACTTTAGTAGTTAAATGACGATACTTTAGTGGTTAAATCCGATACTTTAGTAGTTAAATGACGATACTTTAGTAGTTAAATCCGACTTTAGTAGTTAAAATGACGATACTTTAGTGGTTAAATCCTTTAGTAGTTAAATCCGATACTTTAGTAGTTAAATGACGATACTTTAGTAGTTAAATGACGATACTTTAGTGGTTAAATCCGATACTTTAGTAGTTAAATGACGATACTTTAGTAGTTAAATCCGATACTTTAGTAGTTAAATGACGATACTTTAGTAGTTAAATCCGATACTTTAGTAGTTAAATGACGATACTTTAGTGGTTAAATCCGATACTTTAGTAGTTAAATGACGATACTTTAGTGGTTAAATCCGATACTTTAGTAGTTAAATGACGATACTTTAGTGGTTAAATTACGATACTTTAGTAGTTAAATGACGATACTTTAGTGGTTAAATCCGATACTTTAGTAGTTAAATGACGATACTTTAGTGGTTAAATGACGATACTTTAGTGGTTAAATACTTTAGTGGTTAAATGACGATACTTTAGTGGTTAAATCCGATACTTTAGTAGTTAAATGACGATACTTTAGTGGTTAAATGACGATACTTTTGTAGTTAAATGACGAGCAGCACGTAGTTTCTTCACTAAATCGACATATTTCTGAATGCAGTTTGGCGTCAGACTTCTCTCTCTCGAAGCTGCAGGTCCGAGCAGCAACATTAACAAAGTGTTTTTCCCGCAATAATAAAAGTACACAAAACCACGAAGACGTAGAATCTCGCGGAGCCCCTAAAGGTACTTTTATTACACTCGCATGTTTATGAGATCCTTCGGTGAAGGACGCGTCCACTCGGCACGACCCGCCATGACTCTCCGGTTCTCACTTCCCCACACAACAACACGTCACAGTGGCGCGTTGCATTCTGGTAAATGTAGTCGATTGAGCGTTCACGATGCAGTTTTGAATCTTTAACGTAAACTTCACGTTAATTTAAATCGATATTCCCTCGCGTTCCAGGGACGGGGTCTCAAAGCAATAGTAATAAGTGGTCGTTTGGCGTATTGTGTGAAAATAAAAAATAAATAACCACACACGAAAACTACAAGTCCCACATCTGATGTCGTGACGTCATGACGTTTAGCAACGGCCAGTTGCTGAAGGAGAAAACAGCCGCTTCCGTGTTGTTTCTTGTGTTTTTACCAGCCGTTGGTCGTTAGCGCGTCCGAGGTCGATGTCATGATTCAGTGAAGCCGACACGCACTCTCTGTTTCTCGGCTCCCCCGCGCCGCCATGTCGCTGCTGCAGAGCTCCAGGAAGAAAGACAAGCGCATTCTGTCCGGTACCTGCCCGGACCCGAAATGCCAGGCGAGGCTGTTCTTCCCGGCGCACGGCTCCGTTAGCATCGAGTGCACCGAGTGCGGCCAGCGGCACGAGCAGAGGCACCTGCTGAACGTCGAGGAGGTGACCGACCCGGATGTGGTGCTGCACAACCTGCTCAGAAACGCCCTGCTGGGCGTCACGGGGGCCCCGAAGAAAGGCACGGAGCTGGTGAAGGTGATGGGTCTGTCCAACTACCACTGCAAGCTGCTGTCTCCGGTGCTCACCAGGTACGGCATGGACAAGCAGACCGGCAAGGCCAAGCTGCTGAGGGACATGAACCAGGGCGAGATGTTCGACTGCTCGCTGCTGGGGGACCGGGCCTTTCTCATCGAGCCGGAACACGTCTCCACCATGGGCTACGGCAAGGACCGGTCCGGCAGCCTGGCGTACCTCCACGACACCCTGGAGGAGGTGAAGAAGGCCAACGGCGGCGGGGAGTGTCTGATCCCGGTCCACGTGGACGGGGACGGGCACTGCCTGGTGCACGCCGTGTCCCGGGCGCTGGTGGGCAGGGAGCTCTTCTGGCACGCCCTCAGGGAGAACCTGAAGCAGAACTTCAAGCAGAACGTGGACCGCTACAAGGCGCTCTTCCAGGACTTCATCGACGCCGCCGAGTGGGAGGACATCATCAACGAGTGCGACCCGCTCTTCGTCCCGCCGGAGGGCGTGCCGCTCGGCCTGCGCAACATCCACATCTTCGGCCTGGCCAACGTCCTCCACCGGCCCATAGTGCTGCTGGACTCGCTGAGCGGCATGCGGAGCTCCGGGGACTACTCGGCCACCTTCCTGCCGGGCCTGGTGGCCGAGGAGCGGTGCCGGGGGAGGGACGGGACCCTCAACAAGCCCATCTGCATCGCGTGGAGCAGCTCGGGCCGCAACCACTACATCCCCCTGGTGGGCATCAAGAACGCGGTGCCGCCCAAGCTGCCGGCCCGCCTGCTGCCGAAGGCCTGGGGCGTCCCGCAGGAGCTGATCCGCAAGTACGTGGAGCTGGAGCCGGACGGGGGCTGCGTGATCGGCGGAGACCGCAGCTTGCAGGACAAGTACCTGATGCGCCTGGTCAACGCCATGGAGGAGGTGTTCATGGAGAAGCACAGCATCCACCCCTCGCTGGTGGCTGACGTGCACCAGTACGTCTACCGGCGCACCGGCGTGATCGGCGTCCAGCCCGAGGAGGTGACGGAGGCGGCCAAGAGGTCGGTGACGGAGAACCGGCTGCACCGATGCCTGATCTGCGGCGCCCTCTCCGAGCTCCACGTGCGGCCGGAGTGGCTGGTTCCCGGCGGGAAGCTGTACAACTTGGCCAAGTCCACCCACGGGCAGCTCCGGCCCGACAAGAACTACAGCTTCCCCCTCAACAACGTGGTCTGCTGCTACAACCCGCAGAGGGACGTCCTGGCGCCGGACTACAAGCTCAGCTCCCTCGCCACCTGCAACTGGTGCCACGGCACGTCGGTGCGCCACGTCCGCGGCGACGGGGCGGTGGTCTACCTGGACGGGGACCGGACCAACGCGCGCTCCCAGGGCGGCAAGTGCGGCTGCGGCTTCAAGCACCACTGGGAAGGGAAGGAGTACGACAACCTGCCCGAGGCCTTCCCCATCACGCTGGAGTGGGGCGGGCGCGTGGTGAGGGAGACGGTGTACTGGTTCCAGCACGAAGTCGAGCCGGCGCTGAACAGCAACGTGTACGACGTGGCCATGAAGCTGGTGACTAAGCACTTCCCCGGGGAGTTCGGCAGCGAGATCCTGGTGCAGAAAGTGGTGAACACCATCCTGCACCACACCGCCAAGAAGAACCCGGACGAGTACAACCCGGTGTCCATCGCCGGGGCCCACGACCAGCGGCTCACGGACGCCACAGAGACGCCGCCGCCGGAGGCCCGGACGCCGCCCACCAAGATCATCCTGACCGGTCAGAAGGCCAAGACGCTGCACAGGGAGGAGCTGACGATGAGCCGGGCGGAGCGCGGCGTCCAGCAGAGCATCGGCGAGCAGGCGCCGGTCAACCAGAAGAGGCGGACCGACCGACTGCGGCAGGAGGAGGAGAAGAGCCGCACGTCTGTGCCGGAAACCTCCTCCTCGGCGCCGGCCACCCCGACCAAGTCCTCTGCCGCCGCCTCCTCCTCCTCCTCGCCGTCTAACAAGGAGAAGAAGATCCGCGTGACCACCAGCGACGGCCGGCAGGCCATGCTGACCCTGCCGGTCCACACCACCTTCTCGGAGCTGCAGAGGAGCGTGGCCGAACAGTTCGGCGTGCCGCCGGCGCGGCAGTGCATCCGGCACGGCTTCCCGCCCAGGGAGCTTCCGCCACCCAAGGACGGCGAGGAGAACGAGCCGACAGCGCTGCAGCACGGCGACCGGGTGACTGTAGAGATCCTGAGGGCGCCCGAGGACGAGGGCCCCGCCCCCTCTGCGGCCACCGCGCCGAGGGCCTCCGGCTCGCACGCGGCGAGGAGCGAGGAGGAGGCGCCGCCCGGCAGGGCGAGCAGCCGCGGCCTCCAGGAAGGCATCGACCTGGAGATGTCGTCCCTCTGTCTCCTAGCAACCCTGATGGGTAAGAAGGTCCAAGCTGATGAATGTTTCCATTATTATTCATTTATTTTGGTTTTAGTCAGCTGATGAGAGAAAACAAACAGGTGGTAATATTTTCTCTGGTTTAATAACAAATTACATTTGTTCTCCTCAATTATTCATTTAACTGTTAATTGATCAGTTATTTATTATTTTCCTCATAAATCACATTTAAGAAAATGAAATCTTTACCTTTTTCCTTCTTGAAATAAAACTACTGAAACCACTTAATTAATCTTGAAAATAGCTGATTGATTAACATGATATCAATGAATATGAAATTAATTAATTTCTGCAGCTCGTTGAGAAGTAATAAGAATAATCTTTGAAATTAATACTTACTGTTGTAACTCGTCACATTGTGGAAGAAGAACCGGGTGATGAAATGGAAGGAAGCTGCTTTATTTCCACGCCAATGTCCTCTGATGGTCCGCGGTGCGTTCAGGGTCTCGTTAAATCCGCCTTCTCTCTTTCGTTCCAGGTGAGGACGTCTGGTCGTATGCGAAGAAGCTGCCTCACTTATTCCAGCAGGGCGGCGTCTTCTACAACATCGTGAAGAAGGACATGGGTACGTGCAGGTTCTCTTCCTGGGGGGTAAAGATGCAAATGTAGAAGAATTAGAACCACGTCATGAAACTCACAGTTCAGATCTTCATACGGTTTCACAGTATTCATGACAGCGTCCTAAAAATCAACTGAACACTCTGAAGTCAAATATCCCAAATAATTTTATACATTGTTTCTTTATAAAATTGCTGAGGCAACAAAATATTAAAGTTTAGTCTTTGTAGGTTAAACAGATGATAATTCATCTCTAATATTATTTTTTTATATTCATGTGAAAACATCGGGATACATTTTACAAATTACCTGTGAAGATCACAATGTTGTAATGTTCTCATTTTCACTGAGCAGAGCCTGAATGCATCATAATGTAACTCTACTAGCTCCGCCTCCTATTGATCTGAACACTGATTGGTTGTTTAAGATCACACATGATCAGAGACTAGAAACACATGACACCACTATTAGCCCCGCCCTCTACATGGGATCCGATTGGTTCCCCGTTGACCTGCGCTGGTCCCGTTTCAGGCCTGATGGACGGGAAGCACTGCACGCTGCCTCACCTCACGGGCAAAACCTTCGTCTACAACGCGGCGGAGGCTCGCCTGGAGCTCTGCGTGGACGCCGCCGGCCACTTCCCCGTGGGCCCCGACGTGGAGGAGCTGGTGAAGGAGGTGCTGGTGCAGCTGCGCTCCGACGGTACCACCAGGGGCAGCAGAGAGGGAAGCCCCTCCCACGGCCTCCTGCGGCTGGGCGGCGGCGGCGTCGTCCACAAGAAGGAACGTCTGCAGAGCGTCACCGCCTTCCAGGGCAAAGGCCACTCCTTGGGCAGCGCCGGGGGCTCCTCCCCCCCAGAGCACCGGCCAATCACGCGCCAGCACAGCAGCGGGGTGGACCTGAGCGCCAGCGTGTCCCGGGACCCCCCCGACCTGTCAGACATCCCCGAGGACGCCACCAGGGAGCTGGTCCGCATGGCGCCGGGCTTCGTCACCACGAAGGAGGGCCGCGGCCTGGACCCCGGCCTGATGGAGCAGCAGCGCAGGAAGCTGCAGGAGATGGTGTCCTCCATCCAGGCCTCCATGGAGCGCCACCTGAGGGAGCAGCAGAGCGACGCTGCTGCAGGGGGCGGGACTAAGACGGGGGCCGGCCAACCGCCGTCTACGCTGGTCGTGGAGGAGGAGCAACGTCCGCCCGCGGCGGTGTCTGGCAAACCGGAGGGGAAAGGGGCGGAGCCGGAGGAGATGGAGAGTCAGGACGGCGAGCAGACCAACGCCACCGAACCCATGGACCACTCCTGATCGGCCCCCCGGACCCTCCGGCTTGTGGTGGTGTGTCGTCGTCTTGCTGCATGACTGGGTGGCGAGCGGAGGGCCCGCCTTCCACTGGGAGCCCTTTCTATTTTTTTACGTCTTCACAACCCCCCCATGTTTACTCGCCCCGATGCTAAAGCTTGGTCAGGTGACCTGCAGGTAACCAGCGTCACTGCTTCACCTCAGAGACATCAAAGAGTCCTTTGTGATGCTACATAGATGAAATGCTTCCTGTCATTTCTCCATCTGATTGTTGCTGTCGGCCTAATAATTAATTAATTAATTCCATCAGACGGTCCAGTGCCTGAAACCGTTAAACCGTTAAATGAATGTTTATTAAAGTCTTTAGCGGCGATACAAACACAAGCATGAAGAAAGCTCAAATAAAAAAGGTCCACACTCGTTTCCTGCAGGTTAGACTTTAATCACCTCTAATGAAATAAGTGACGGGGGGTGAAGTCTTCTAGAACAAAGTATGAAATAAAGTTTCATACTTTATTCTAGAAGTAACGGAGGGCGTGACCTTTCACCTCTGTCCATGGAAGACATGAGAAAGAAGAGCTTCTGTTCTACGATGTCTTTATATTGAAGTTGTCACGGCATCGGTCCACTTGGGTTCCCGTTGGGTCATCGGTCCACTCGGGTTCCCGCTGGGTCATCGGTCCACTCGGGTTCCTGCTGGGTCATCGCTCCACTCGGGTTCCCGCTGGGTCATCGATCCACTTGGGTTCCCGTTGGGTCATCGGTCCACTTGGGTTCCCGCTGGGTCATCGATCCACTTGGGTTCCTGCTGGGTCATCGGTCCACTCGGGTTCCCGTTGGGTCATCGGTCCACTCGGGTTCCCCGCTTGGTCATCGATCCACTTGCTTCCGCGGTCATCGATCCACTTTGTCCCGCGGTCATCGGCCCACTCGGGTTCCTGCTGGGTCATCGGTCCACTCGGGTTCCCGTTGGGTCATCGGTCCACTCCGCGGTCATCGGTCCACTCGGGTTCCCGCTGGGTCATCGGTCCACTTGGGTTCCTGCTGGGTCATCGGTCCACTTGGGTTCCCGTTGGGTCATCGGTCCACTCGGGTTCCCGCTGCCTCGCCAAGCGATCGGGTCATTGATCCGGTTTGAGCCGCTGAGGCTGCGTGGTCGGTTTTGGGTTTAAGTCCCAGAACATTTAGTTCCTTCAAAGACGCGCTGGCTTCTGCTCCTCGGCCGAAGGTTCAGGGAAGCAAAGAGTGAACAGTTTGACTCTGACGAGCTTCGATGACCAGAAGTCGAGATTCGATGCTCATCAAAGACGTCTGCAACCGTTTTCCCAGCATGCTTTGCAGCGCTTCTCACCACAGCGATCTCTTTGAATACGCTCATCCTCCTGCTTGTTGAGGGCCAGCTTCAGTTAGCTTCAGCTTAGCTTAGCACAAACACTGGAAACGAGGAAACCAATATACAATACAATATAACTAATTAAAGTGTCAAAACAAAGACTCTAGACTTCATGCTAAGCTAATCACAAACATCACATGACGACTTAAAGAGACTTTATTGCCAACAAAATGTCTCCATCTTTGTTTTTAGGGGGGACTTTTCCTCAAGCCTTAAAATCTGCTTTAACCTAAAAAAAATATTTTCACTCAAATCCTTGAGTCCGACTTTTAGATTTGAACTATTATTTGTGTCTTTTTCAGGGCGAAAATAAAACAGATCTCAGGTCTGTAAAACGTGAACGAGGTTTATTTTGACGTTGAAGCAAACAAACACGAGACTCGGCACTTTGCTTCAGGGCCGGTGGAGTAAACCGCCCAGGACGTTAGCGAAGCATGCTAACGTTAGAGTAGCATGCTAACATTAGCCGGAGGGGGACGTTTTTGAGGTTTTCTTTGCGGCTGCTGTACGCTGACATGAATTGTAACCCAGTTGTATAATAGTAAATATTGTAGTATATTTGGACTTGTACAGAAACTACGGAAACAGATTGTTCACTTTCTTCACTTTTTTCTCTGGTTTGCTAATAAAATATCGACAATACGTGGCTTCGACATCGCTGGTTGCATGTGATGAATTTTCAACCCCAACAATAAATTCACTTCCTTCACTCGTTTTTTGTATTTTTGTCGTAACTGACGAGAATTTTTCTGTTTGTGTGACAGCTTCATTTTGATTAAAAAAAACGTGTGTGTTTGTTTTTACACATTTCTGTGGTTGGAATTCCTGATTTAATAAGATTATTCTAATTTCTTTGATAATTTTCAATGCTCTTTTTATTTGATTATGCGGCAGCATGAAACCACGTACAGTTTTATAACATCTCAATATGTTAAAATGAACCAATGATTAATTTAATATATTTCTTTTCTACTTTAGAAATGCAGGGGGACCTGGTTTGAGTGTGTGACGTCACTGTTTCTGTCCACAGGGTGGCGCTATAACACTCTCACGTCACTATGGATTGACTCATAAATTAATATGTAACTGATGATTCTGAACTAAAATCCTGATAGAACTATATTATTATGATATTTGATATCGCCACAGCAGTAAATAAGTTAATTATTCTTGATTTAACATCGGTCTCGGCTGTGATTCTCCTGCTTTCCGCTCGGCTTGGTTCGGGTGTCAGCGGTGAGTCGGATGAGCATTAGGACCCGGAGCAGCCGTCACAGCCCGGGCAGTAAATATAGCGGCTGGACCGGGACCGTTCCGGGGTCACCGAGGAGACCCGAACGGACCGGATCCAGCGGAACTTCCCTCCGCGTGAGGCACCGGACAGGAACCGCCGCGAGCCGCGTTCACCTGCCGAGAGAACCGGAACCCGAAGCCCAGCGGACGGGCTGCCCTTCTGTGAGGCGTTCACTGCCGGTAGGTCATCCGGGGATTCCTCTTGTCGCTGTCTGTGGAAGATAAAGCCTCAGTTACCAACTTTATTATGTTCTAAACTTGAGGAACTAATTTCATGTTTCATATTTATGCCCGTATCTTTACGTATATTGCTTGATATACTTACGACTCTTGTTTTTTCAGGTGTAATTTACGTCATTAGTCAGTAGGTCAAACTGCAGAGCGAATGTTTGTCACATCACTGATGTTCTTCTGTACTTCTGTTGTTTGTTTGTCCATAAATTAAAATGAATAAATATATAGCGCCTTCGTCCTGAACCTGAACCAGCTAGTTCAGACTGGTACATGAGTGCTCGTCTCTTTGTGACCAGGTGCTGTGACCCCCTCCCCCACGTGATGCTGCAGCTGTGCCAGGTCACCAGCGCCCTCTTCATCAGCAACGCCCGCTCCGCCTGCAGCGAGGACCTCCTCCTGCAGGAGGCGGTGACGCTCTGCATCAACGTGTCCAAGCAGCAGCCGTTCCTCGCCGCGGCGCCGGCGTGGCCACGCTGCGGGTCCCCGTGTACGACGACCCGGCCGAGGACCTGTACGCCCACTTCGACCGCTGCGCCGACGCCATCCAGGAGGAGGCGGCTCGGGGGGGGCGCGCCCTGGTCTACTGCAAGAACGGGCGCAGCCGCTCGGCCACCGTGTGCGTGGCGTACCTGATGAAGCACCGCGGCCTGTCGCTGACCAGCGCTCTGCAGGTGGGGGGGGTTGATCCCACACAAACGTCTTACGTGAATCTTTCGATGCATTTGCAGTTGGATCAAAGCGGCGGCGCTCTGCGTTCGTACATGCGCGTAGTTTTTCATTAAGCGATTTAAAGAACGAGTTCATGAACGTTGAGCGCCGAACACAAACACCGACGTTGCTTTCCATTCGACGTGAAACATTCCGTCGCCGTGGTTGCCGTGGTTACCTGCGTGGATCAGAACCGCGTTGGAGGAGACGTCACGTCTCTCGCTTCCTGTGCAGACGGGGCGAACCGCTGGGACCTTCAGAAGGACCCTCAGGGGGACCTTCTGGAGGTCGTCACGGTGATCATGATGCCGCTCTGCGGACGGCGTGCTGATCCCTCGTGTTCTCTGAGGTGTAAAACTGCAGCGCAGACTCTTAGTGGACAGAAACTGAAGCCGGTTATGTGACTCAGCGCTTCTGTTACCAAGGTGCCCTCGAGCAGACGAGTTGTGACGTTGTTTTATAAACAGGCATTATAGTCCATTAGAGGCCTGTCAATCATGTGTAGCCCCGCCCTAAAGCGTCCCCCACCTTCATGGTCTGTTTGACTCTAAATGGACCATAATCTAAACATCTGCGTTGAAGAAGACTTGAAACCAGAGACTGAGACCATAAACTCATGTTTACAATGTTTACTGAGGGAATAAATCCAGAGAGAAGTAGAGTCATTTCCTCATAGACGTCTATGGGAGCAGAGGAGTCGCCCCCTGCTGGTCACTACAGAGAAGTAGAGTCATTTCCTCATAGACGTCTATGGGAGCAGAGGAGTCGCCCCCTGCTGGTCACTACAGAGAAGTAGAGTCATTTCCTCATAGACGTCTATGGGAGCAGAGGAGTCGCCCCCTGCTGGTCACTACAGAGAAGTAGAGTCATTTCCTCATAGACGTCTATGGGAGCAGAGGAGTCGCCCCTGCTGGTCACTATAGAGAAGTAGAGTCATTTCCTCATAGACGTCTATGGGAGCAGAGGAGTCGCCCTGCTGGTCACTACAGAGAAGTAGAGTCATTTCCTCATAGACGTCTATGGGAGCAGAGGAGTCGCCCCCTGCTGGTCACTACAGAGAAGTAGAGTCATTTCCTCATAGACGTCTATGGGAGCAGAGGAGTCGCCCCCTGCTGGTCACTACAGAGAAGTAGAGTCATTTCCTCATAGACGTCTATGGGAGCAGAGGAGTCGCCCCCTGCTGGTCACCATACAGAATGCAGCTTTAACAGCTCCGACTTCACTTTATATATCTATATATATATATATATATATATATATATATATATATATATATATAAATATATATATATATATATATATATATAATCTCAGAAATCTCAGTAATACCAAGTACCAATACTACTGCTTAATAAAACCAGAATAGTTCTGACAGTATCTTTATTCAGCGTTTTATATCCGTGCTTTAAACAGAGAGTAATTCTTTGAGGAAGTTAAAAGAAATGTGTCCACTAATATAATCTCTGTTGCTATAGAAACAAAGACGATGAGCTGTGTTATCATCTTTAAATGTTATATAAATATTATTATTATATTATATATTCATTATTTATAACCGAGTGTAACAAGATTCTATTCTATATATTTAGTATAATAATAATAATAATAATAATAATAATAATATAGTCGTTTACGTCCTCCAGAGAGTGAAGACGGCTCGTCACGAGATCGACCCCAACGCCGGCTTCCTGTCTCAGCTGCAGAGATACGAGCAGGAGCTGAAGAAGAGACGAGGACAGAGGGACAGACAGGAACACTGAGGGACAGGCTGAGAGACATTTTACCAGGGAAAATGTGTATTGAAGAGAAACCTTTAATGTTTTCATAATCAGTTCACTTATTTCGAAGACGTGTCTCCAGAATAAAATAGGAAATATTAGATGGTCGACTTTGTGTTGCTGTAAAATAACTTATTAAGTTAAAGTAAAAAATAGAGACCAAGCATTAAAAATCAAGTAACACACGCAGCGATAAAAACCTAAAGAGGAAATATTTAAACAATGTAGAAGTAAAATAAAAATAAAGTATCATAACTTAGATAAGTCCAAGATAAGTATTATGGATTCTTCTTAAATAATAACTCTTTTAGACGTTTTATTTACATGTGAAATAGTTGTTAATGCTCCTGTTTGATTATCGATCAGTAAATATTGATTGTTGATGTTTAGAGATGTTTAAACTGTGATTTGATCAGCCGATCTTCCAACAGACCGACCTCATTCTAGGATGCTTTTATTGTGAAACAGGAAGTAACTGTCTGAACGGAAGCTTCCAGCTGATTGCTTCTCTTCTACTTCTTTGTCTCTGAGGGCTTTAGTCTACTGAACTAAATCATCTGTTGGTGCCGAGACTCTTTATTTAAACACATCGTAGAAAAGACTTTTATATGTTCATCAGGTTGGCCAAAAATACACACAGAATACACCAATACACACAGAATACACCAATAAACACAGAATACACCGATACACACAGAATACACCAATACACACAGAATACACCAATAAACACAGAATACACCGATACACACAGAATACACCAATACACACAGAATACACCAATAAACACAGAATACACCGATACACACAGAATACACCAATAAACACAGAATACACCGATACTACTTACTACTTAAAGTGCAATAAGATGTGTGTTAATACCGGTTAAGATGGATTGAGCTCAGGTTAAACCTTATTTTAAAGAGTGTGTGTGTGAGTGTGTGTGTGTGTGTGTGTGTGTGTGTGTGTGTGTGTGTGTGTGAGAGTGTGTGTGTGTGTGTGAGTGTGTGTGTGTCTCCCCACTTAGTGGTGCTTCATTAAAGCAATAATTAAAACTAGGAACACGTTGGCGTCGACGTGCTGCTGAAACGTGAAATAAGTTGCGTGTTCATCATCAGTGTTTCGGCCTCAGCGGGAAACAAAGAGTAGAAGAAGAAGTGGAGGCTGTGAGCTGAAGACAAAACCACCTGAAGGGATTCAAATGGTTTAATTGTTCAACCTGATCTCCAAATGCAATTATTCATCTTCATCTTTCATTATGTTGAATAAACTATGAATGTAGCACAACTTTACTGTGAATAAAGAACAAATGAACAAATGGTTCTGTGTGTGGAAGAAGCTAATATAAATATTATTCACAGAGACAGCTGACCATCCATCCGTCCATCCATCCATCCCTCCGTCCATCCGTCCATCCATCCATCCATTTATCCATCCATCCATTTATCCATCCATCCATCCGTCCATCCATCCATCCATCCATCCATTTATCCATCCGTCCATCCATCCATCCATTTATCCATCCGTCAGTCCATCCATCCGTCCATCTGTCTATCCATCCATCCATCCCTCCGTCCATCCGTCCATCCATCCATCCATCCATTTATCCATCCGTCCATCTGTCTATCCATCCATCCGTCCATCCATCCAGCCATCCATCCGTCCATCCATCTGTCTATCCATCCATCCGTCTATCCATCCATCCATCCCTCCGTCCATCCGTCCATCCATCCATCCGTCCGTCCATCCGTCCATCCGTCCATCTGTCTATCCATCCGTCCATCCATCCAGCCATCCATCCGTCCATCCATCTGTCTATCCATCCATCTGTCTATCCATCCGTCCATCCCTCCATTTATCCATCCGTCCATCCATCCATCCATCCGTCCATCCATCTGTCTATCCAGCCGTCTATCCATCCATCCCTCCATTTATCCATCCATCCATCCATCCGTCCATCCATCTGTCTATCCAGCCGTCTATCCATCCATCCCTCCATTTATCCATCCATCCATCCATCCGTCCATCCATCTGTCTATCCAGCCGTCTATCCATCCATCCCTCCATTTATCCATCCATCCATCCATCCATCCATCTTCACACCGCTTATCCTGCACACAGGGTCACGGGGTCACGGAGTCTTGGGGGGCTGGAGTCCACCCAGCCAACTTCATGTGATAGACAGGTTCATCCTGGACGGGTCACCAGCCAATCACAGGGCTACACAGAGACACACAACCATCCACACACACACTCACACACCTGACCCTGATCCCCAGAGCACGTCTCTGGACTGTGGGAGGAACCCGGAGAACCTGGAGAGAACCACGCAGACACGGGGAGAACATGCAGACTCCACACACTAGTGGGAGGATTGCTGCGCCGTTCATCCTCTGGGGAACATGAGAAGACAAAAAGGAAACGTAAGCGCCTTGAGACAGAATCAGTTTATTCATGCGTCACATCACTGCTTGACTGAGGCCTCAACGAGGGTTCAGACCATCGGGGGCTCCGGATAAAGTCCTTTGTCCCAGTCCTGGCGCACGCCGTTGATCCACTCGTTGTAGTTGGACACCTTGGTGTAGACGCCCAGCTTGTCCTCCCTGCCGCAGCCCTCGCCCCAGGACACCAGGCCCAACAGGAACCAGGTGTCCCGATACAGCGTGACCATCGGCCCGCCGCTGTCCCCCTCGCAGGCGTCCATCTTCTGCCCGAGGACCCCGGCGCAGAGGACGTTGTCGGAGATGTTGTGGGACATGTGCTGGGCGCAGACGGCGCGCTCCACCAGCGGCACCTTGATGACGTTGAGCGCCGAGCTGAAGGTGGTGCTGTTCAGGCTGTCTTTGCCCCAGCCGCTCACCACGGTGGGGGTGCCGTTGAGGTGGAGCGCCCGCTCGGCCGTGCGGCGCCCCGGCAGGCAGACGGGGACGATGAACTGGGACTGGGGGGCGGGCGTCTGCAGGCGCAGCAGCGCGATGTCGTTGTCCACCGTCCGGCTGTTGTACCTCGGGTGCTTGAAGGCCCTGGTGACCCTCAGCGTGGCCTCGGTGCCCTCGTCCCGGTAGCGCTCGTAGTCCCCTGGGGAGACACAAGGGGGGTTGAGCCGGTCTCGAATAGTTCTTGAAGAGCTCCTGCTCATTGAGCTCAGACTGAGGGTCCCGGGCGTCCCGGGGGTCCTGGGGGAGGGGCTCACCCAGTCGCACTCGGAACCGCAGGCTGTTGTCGAGGCAGTGGGCGGCGGTCAGGACCCAGTTCTCATCGATCAGGACGCCCCCGCAGTGGAACTGGCCTCTGGCGTTCAGCAGCAGCGCCTGCAAACGTTCCGTAACGCAGGTGAGTTTGTTTTATCTGGAATAAATGAGGCATTGAGGGTGGAGCAAACGTCCCCGCCCACGGGGGTCAGTCACCTGCCACGGGCTCTCCCCCTTCTTGCCCACCTCGCCGCCCACCATCCAGGGCCGCAGGCCGTCCTTCAGCTGCGTGTAGGACGACCGGGCGATCAGCAGCTGGCCGCAGGACGACGGACCTGCGCGCACACTTCGAAGTCAGCTCAGAGGTGCGAGTGGGCGGGGCTTGTTCTGACCCTCCCGCTCACCTGTCGGCACACATTTGCGGGAGTCGGTGTGCAGTTTGAAGCCGGCGACGCAGCTGCAGCTCCTCGTCAGGCCGTCGTCGCCCTCCCAGCAGTCGTGGTCGCAGCCGCCGTTGTCCAGCGAGCAGTTGGTGGCGGTTTGGGCTGCGCCGGGACGGGCCGCCGTTCACGTGTTCACACATCGCAGCACGTTTTATTTCATAGTGTGTGATTGTATTACGCAGACGACACATTTAACATGAAATGGTTTAAACAGTGAACTCTGACGAGGTTGAAGGAGTCGCTGCGTTGGTCCTTTGTTAGATTGTTCAGTGTTTACGTTTAACCTGGAATCTAAAGGTTAAAGGTTAAAGGTTGAGCCTCCCCTGTTAAAGGTGTTTGTTGGTCTTATGGACTCATTGCTGTGAGAGGAACACAGATGGTTGGACTCACGCTGGTCGCAGTATTTGCCCTCGTATCCGTGGTTACAGCGGCAGGCGTAGTCCTGGTAGAGATCCACGCAGGCGCCGTGCACACACATGTTGGAGTGACACTGGTTCCCATCTGAAACACAGTCAGCTCGCCGTGAACACATTTCCCACAATGCCCTGCAGCATGGACCGTCCACACGGAGAGACGAGATGAAGCAGGACAGGAGAATGACTGCAGTGTGAATGCGTTCTGTGATGTTCAGGACGCGGGCGGAGGGACGTTCGGTTCCTCACCGGTGTAAACCGTCCAGAACTCCAGCTGCAAACACACAAAGTCAGCGATGAGAAGATGTGAGTCATCCTCAACCTTCATCCAGGTCTCAGTGAGAGAGAAAGGCTGAGTTTATATTTACTCTGGTTATCAGCCGATCAAAACAACAACAACAACAACACGTGTAAACAGAAAACGTCTTACTGTCGCTTCCCTCGTATGGAAAATCTCTCTTGCTTCCTCAAAGTCACATTTCTCCTCCAAACATTCACGCTCCATGGAAGGAGCTTTCAGCTCCTCCAGGAAGGAGTTCGCCCGCCGGGACCGCAGCAGCATGTGAGCCTCGGGAGGGTCGGAGAACACTGGGGGAACCGAGGAGACCAGGCCGTCAGACCACTCTGTCTGGTCCTGATCCTCTATGTGAACCAGTCTCAGGTTAGTCCTGATCCACCGTGGACAGACCCGGGTCCTCCAGCAGAGGTTTCCTAGAAGGACCCTCATGGTAGGAGACTAAAAGCTACTACAACCTTTAGCATATCAGCAGTGATATTAAGCTAATGCAGTACTTTCATTCATCTAGTGATCGATTCTGTTCTTAAAGCTCAGTCTACGTTCAGAGGAACCCGTAGGCCTTCTGAGGACCGGCGATCCGTCGGAGGAAACCCACCTGACACACTGAGCACCGCCGCCGACCACAGAGCGGCCATGACGGGCACGAAGAGGAAGAGGCGGGACATGACCTCCAGTCAGACCTGCAGCCAATGAGGCGACACAAAGCACATCAGATCTCCCTCCTCTCGTCCTCTCTCTGCTCACACAAATACTAATCATCATCCGCCGCGTCTTTACAGGCGACTCACCGCGTTGAAGGACGAGTCCACGAGATGAACTGTGGGGACGAGACAGGAAGTCAAAATATCAACATACCCACATCATTTTCAGCTGGAGACACAGAAGCTGCCAGACGCACACACGGCCCCGCTTGAACCTGTGCGACCTCCGACCCCCCCGACCCCAACAAGGGGAGCCGAGACCTCAAACCGCCTCCACGCCGAGATACAAGAAGGTTTCAGAGAGCGTCGTACTCACGCAGGGAGAAGCTGATCCGCAGAGTCCAGTCTGGTCCGCTGCGTTAATGACTAACAGACGTGTTTACTGAGAGTCCACAGTCTGCAGCCGTCACCACGGCCAACACGCAGGCCTCCACCCACCGGCCTCCACCCACCCACCGGCCTCCAACGCACCCACCGGCCTCCACCCACCGGCCTCCAACGCAGGCCTCCACCCACCACGGCCTCCACACGCAGGCCTCCACACACCGGCCTCCACACGCACACGCAGGCCTCCATCCACAGGCCTCCACCCACCGGCCTCCACACGCCGGCCTCCACCCAGGCCTCCACCTCCACACAGGCCTCAGGCCTCCACACGCAGGCCTCCACACGCAGGCCTCCATCCACAGGCCTCCACCCACCGGCCTCCACACGCAGGCCTCCACCCACCGGCCTCCACACGCAGGCCTCCACACGCAGGCCTCCATCCACAGGCCTCCACCCACCGGCCTCCACACGCCGGCCTCCACCCACAGGCCTCCACCCACCGGCCTCCACATGCAGGCCTCCACCCACAAGCCTCCACATGCAGGCCTCCACCCACATGCCTCCACCCACAGGCCTCCACCCACCGGCCTCCCACCCACAGGCCTCCACACGCAGGCCTCCACCCACAGGCAGGCCTCCACACGCACATCCACAGGCCTCCTCTCCCCACCAGCACGCAGGCCTCCATCCACCCACATGTCCCCACCCGAAGGCCTCCACCCACAAGCCTTGCAGGCCTCCACCCACCACCCACAGGCCTCCACGCAGGCCTCCATCCACAGGCCTCCTCCAGGCCTCCACCCACAAGCCTCCACATGCAGGCCTCCACCCACAGGCTATGGGACCAGAGGAGTCGGTTTACTCTGTGTGGCTTTATCAACATTACAACATTCCACATTAATATTAACAAAGATCCAAAGCAGGAAGATGTGTTGAAGTTTAGTTTCTGTTTAGAAAAACAACAAAAGCTGACAGCTGATATTTAAGATATAAGCACAACACACACAGTATAAAGACTCATCAAATCACCAGATATCGAGACAGAAAAGAGATAAAAGACCAAACAAATACTTCCTCGTGAGCACAAAAAGCATTTGCAGACTTGATTTACTTAAATAAGACTTCATGACGCACCGGGGGCCGGGGGTCGGGGGCAGCTTCCTGTCCACAGGTATGGAGTATGAGTCAGCTTTTATTCCCAAATTGTTCATAATAATAACCTGATAAAAGTTGACCTCAGGTCACAGAGATTACTGTTATTTTATTTTTTTCTTCGTATCCGTTTATCCGGCCTCGGGGGCGTCGCCGGCCTCGGGGGCGTCGCCGGCCTCGGGGGCGTCGCTCATCAAGGTGAACTATTCGTCTCCTTTGTTCACTCGGCTCCGCTTACCTTTGTCTCCTCTTCTGTTTTGGGATTTTTTCAGAATTAAATCTTGGATTTAGTTTCACGGGCAACTCCGTGTTTTTGGGGCGGATCGGGGGGGTGGGGGGTCCTACCCAGCATGCTCTCTGCTGAGACTGACCTGCTGCTTTTGGGTGGTTGGTTTCCTTTAGATGCTCCGTCGATAATGCCGATACTTTAATAATCCTTTTCAATCTGACAAACAAACATTCAGATCCCGACTCAAAGCGAAACACAGTTTCTCAATCGTTTCCGTCCCAACGTGAAGCATTTTTGAGAGCTTTTTATTTGTACGAACACAAAGGTCACTCATTAATGACACAGATTCCTCCTCAGATAGTGATTCACGTGTAAATATGGATCCAAAACCCGAAGCTGCTTGAAAAAAAGATAATTATTATATTCAGATATTAAAGAGTGTCAAACATGTTGCATCTGCACTCATAAAGTCTCAGCAGGATTTTCGTCCTTCCTGCAGACCGAGACCAGCAGGGACTTGGTCTCCATCCGTGAGAACGGACCTTCAACACGAGGACGTGAGCTTCTTATCGCACATCGATCGGACAAAGACGAAGGCGGAGGAGAAGAACAGGGGGACGGAGGTGGAGGACGGAAAGCAGCCACGTTAATACACGAGTCCCTCATGTTTGTAATGTGTTTGGTCGACATCGAGTATCTAGTGATCCCGCGAGGCCTCTGTGGTCGGATGGAATAAAAGAAGTAGGTTCCTCTTTGTGACGACCGGGAGCTTTCACAGCGTCTGATTACCAGATGATTGTTGACACGATGAAAAGACGACATATTCTGCAAATGGTCCATGTCATCCGCCGTGAGGCCTGAATGCTTTGTTACTTCGACAAATCTGAAGGGGAGATGGAACAAAAAAGTCCATTTTTGTCCAAAATGTGTGAGAACCGACACAATTAAAGCAGCTTTTATTCCTCTAAAAGTAGTTTCTTGTATTTAGTTTTTTCCGTGTTTCCGTGTTTTTCAGATTTCTTTTGAACGGAGCTGGTTATGTTGTTCCTCTCGTTCTAACGAGTACGATGATTATCAATAAAGATGTTCATGGCCAATCAAGAAGCCCATAAGAGACTAAACAGCATAAACCAACTAGTAGTAATACTTCCTTAGAGACGCCACGCTGGAGGCCACAGCTTCTATTCAGACGGTTTGATTTCCTCCGTCAACAGAAAACTGCAGCGTTGACACGCAGACCTCGACTGGACCGGTCCAATCCATGGACGGTGAAGACGTCGGAGGTCCTGGGGTGTGGACGGGCCGGGGGGGGGTCTCTGAAGGGGTGCTGAGGGAGGACGGAGGGTGGAGGACGATGCAGAGATAAGCCCACAGGCGTCTCCTCTTTCCGCAGCTTCTTTTATATCATGTATTTATTTGCCGTTTAAGGAGGTCATCTCTTCTTTATCGGGACAATGAAGACGCTCTGTGTCCTCAGTCTTTGTCTGCGTCCCGGCCGGCCAGAAGAAGACCTGAAAGACGCTTTGTTTGAGGTGAGGTTTATAAATGCATCACAGCCTCCTCCATCCTGCTCATCGCCTCCTTCTCCAGATGATGCTGCACAACTCGCACCGAGCGGTGAGTCCTTTTGTTGTTCTGCCAGGGAAATAATCCAGTTTGAAATCCAGGTTCCACTTTTCTACAAGAAAACAGAAGTGAAAATGAAAATACTATTTGCACTAAGATGAAGAATGGTGTGTAAAATACAATGTAAGAGATGCGTTGACATTTAAATATTTAAGTGAATCTTTTAGTCTCAGTTTTGAGTTAATCTACAAACAGATAAATACATTATTTTACAGTTGTGGATAATTTAGAAAAGAAAGTGCAGCATTCAGGGAATTTACACTGAAGAATTCCCACCTGCCTGGTGATAGAATCCCATGTGGCACATTTTAAACTTCAAGTGTCTCCAGATGAACTTTGTCCATCACTCATTTACACTCTGGCTCACTTCATGTGTCTCGTTGGGTTTGAAGACCCAGAAAAGCTACATTTCAATGGTTAGATTAAGGAACCATTACTGCAATTTAATATCAAAGGGGAATCGAAAGTCCTTCAGTCAGAGACCTGGACGCGTCCCTGAGAAGTCCAGGGCAAGCTTTCATGGTCTCGATGGTCATGGAGGTCTGAAGACCCAAACGCTGAAGTCCTCCTGCTTCAAGTCCTGGACCCTAACGATGCAGCATGAGCAGCTTATTTTACCTTAGTTGAGGTTCATGCGTTTCTTGGTCTTTTTTCAGTTACACTGTTGTGTTGCAAAATGAAAGATATTCTTCTTCTTCTACTGTTTTAGTAGAAGTTCAACAAGAAAAGGGTCAATTTGAATTAATGTGAAACCCCCAGAAAAAGACGGATTATAATCAGATTTGGGATTCTAAAGTTACGTGAGTATAAAAGAAAGGGGATGAGATCTGAACTGGATGTGACCAGTTTTAGATCCAAATCACATCCTCTGAGTTCTGAAAGAATTATTAAATTATGAGAAAATGATAGAAAACACAAAGTAAAGATTGTCATGGCGTCTTCCTCTCACTGTCTTCCTCTCACCGTCTTCCTCTCACTGTCTTCCTCTCACTGTCTTCCTCTTGGCTCTCATCATCCTCTTCTTCCTCCAGATGCTGTTGTCTTGGCTGCTGGGACTCGTCGTCCTCTCCTCCCTCTGCTCAGCCATGTTTCCACCCGTCATGGGCAGTGGAGAGTCCCCTCAGTCACCTGAGTCCTCTGAGTCCTTGTCTGAGTCCTCTGAGTCCTCTGAGTCCTCTAATTCCTCTAATTCCTCTGAGTCCTCTGAGTCCTCTGAGTCCTTAACTAAGTCGCCCGAGCCGTCATCCGAGGTTCCCTGGATCCCCCTTACTCGCAACGGGCCGCTCCCTGGCAACATGAGTGATTTGAACGGATTTTTTGGAGACCCAATGACGACCTTCTGCGACATGCTGTGGAGCTCGCAGGTACCGATGACCCTCGCCGATATTCCCCCTTCCTGCCTCTGTTCGCACTGCAAGAGCATTGTGGGGCCCAAAGGAGACCGAGGAGACCGAGGCCTTCCAGGTAGGCCAACCAGTTTAAAACACCACTTTATGATATTTATCTTGTATGCTAAGCTGTTGATAAAATATGATATTTACATATATTACAAGACTAACTGTGATGTAAGAATCACAGGAGTCAGTGAAATAAGACACCATGACTGTAATGTGTGATTAGGTTCACCTGGGAGTCCTGGGAGGAGAGGAATGACGGGTTTCCCTGGTCCTCAAGGATTCACCGGCCGTCAAGGGATAAAGGGTGAGTTACAATTCAAGAAGTCTCCTTCACTTCAGGGTTAATACCAGCAAACATAACACAACAATGTACCCAAACAAGCAAATCCTGTTGATGCAATGCTATAATGAACCAATAAATGAGTGACAACATTATAATGACGCAGGATTTGGTATTCAATATTATTCATATAGTTCTATGTCACAGATCACAAATTGGCCTCAGAGGGATTTGCAATACGTGCAGCAAGAGGGCGGAATCTCAGATAGATCAATAGGATGGATAGAAGAGCAATAGATGTTATGTACAGCGCAATCTACCTACCTGAGCCAGTCCCAACTATTTACCTGCCTGAGCCAGCCCCAACGATCTACCTGCCTGAGCCAGCCCCAACGATCTACCTGCCTGAGCCAGCCCCAACTATCTACCTGCCTGAGCCAGCCCCAACTATCTACCTGCCTGAGCCAGCCCCAACGATCTACCTGCCTGAGCCAGCCCCAACTATCTACCTGCCTGAGCCAGCCCCAACTATCTACCTACCTGAGCCAGCCCCCAACTATCTACCTGCCTGAGCCAGCCCCAACTATCTACCTGCCTGAGCCAGCCCCAACGATCTACCTGCCTGAGCCAGCCCCAACTATCTACCTACCTGAGCCAGCCCCAACTATCTACCTGCCTGAGCCAGCCCCAACTATCTACCTGCCTGAGCCAGCCCCAACGATCTACCTGCCTGAGCCAGCCCCAACTATCTATCTACCTGAGCCAGCCCCAACTATCTACCTACCTGAGCCAGCCCCAACTATCTACCTGCCTGAGCCAGCCCCAACTATCTACCTGCCTGAGCCAGCCCCAACGATCTACCTGCCTGAGCCAGCCCCAACGATCTACCTGCCTGAGCCAGCCCCAACTATCTTGTACCTGAGCCAGCCCCAACTATCTACCTACCTGAGCCAGCCCCAACTATCTACCTGCCTGAGCCAGCCCCAACTATCTACCTACCTGAGCCAGCCCCAACTATCATTCCTAGCCAGCCTTGAATACCTACCTGAACTAGACCAAACTATGTCATTAAAGAGGAAAATCTTAAGTCTACTCTTAAATACCCTCACCCAAACTAAACCAGGCAACTGATTATACAATGTTTACTCAATAAAACATTGAATCAGTGTGGGAGTCATTTTGTGCTGCTATTCATTTGTAAGTAACATGTCTTTCTTTACCTGTGGTTTCAGGTCAGAAGGGAGACCTGGGGGAAAAAGGGTCAACCGGCACCATCGGTTTCATGGGCATGAAGGGCGAACGGGGTTTCAAAGGTCTGCTGAGATCTGTCTTGTATGTAAAGGATCACTTTATGTGGAAGGCTACTGTGTTTAGAACTCATTTAGAACTATCACATAAACAACTAAATCAGATCTAACATTGCAATAGTTAGAGTTATAAGTCATGACTGGGCTCTAATGATCACTTCTTCTTTTAGAATAGATGACGGTAATGCTTGAATGCTAGTAGTGTACGAGAATCAGGCTGCGCTCATCCAGCCATGGAAAATAATGCATAATTTGTAGATATTCCATGAACTACAGCCATTAACTAATTTCTACAATCACATGTAGGACTATGGACTACCTCAAATTGCTCCTGCAGCTCTGACAGTGTAGTGTAGTAAATGTTAGATAGTTTTGATGGGCACGTGACACTGTGTACCTGCTGCTACCAGTGTATGAATGGGTAAATGATGACACGTAGTGTTAAAGCACTTTGTGTGATTGAATAACTAGTTTTGTTATTTAGATCAAGTATTAATGGCATTTTTAAGAAATAAATGTTGGTTTATTCTATATACTATTTAAAAAGACTGCCACTATTTCCTCAAATGTAGACGTTTACGGCCTCCAGCATGTAAAAATGAATTGGCCTTATTTGTATGATCTTTATTAGTGAATAGTTAATGATAGTTTGCTTATCGTGTGGACCATGTTTGCAAGTTGCAAAGGTCAACATATATTGTATATCAAAATGTAATGAAAATATACTTGATGTGTGTCTCCAGGAGACAAAGGGGACTATGGAATGGAAGGCCCACCAGGCTCACCGGGCCCCCAGGGTGAAAGCGGTACTTGCCCTGCTTCCTGTGAGAGTCTACCAGGTTCCCCGGGGGAACAAGGAGTGCCTGGACCAGCCGGAGCTCGGGGTCTTCCTGGGGTCCTGGGACCAATGGGACCCAAAGGTATTATGGGCAACAAGGGTGACATGGGTATGCCTGGTGACCCCGGGATGGACGGCCGGAAGGGCGATCCAGGAGAGCAGGGGTTGTGTGAGTGCACAGACGGGGCAAACGGCACGGATGGTAAACAGGGAGAAAAGGGGGTCAAAGGGGACAAAGGAGTGACTGGCGCCCAGGGTGTTCAGGGCCCCATGGGGCTAAAAGGCCAAGAGGGCAGCATGGGTCTCATGGGGATACCTGGGCCCTGCTCCCCGGCCATCCAGTCTGCATTCTCTGCTTCCCTCGACGTGTCGTTTCCTGCTCCAAACTGGCCAGTTCCTTTCCCGCGGGTCCTCGTCAACGTGCAGGGGGACTTCAACCCGTTCATGGGCATGTACAAAGCTCCCATCAACGGCACCTACGTCTTCACCTTCAACCTGGCCATCATGGAGAGGCCTCTCAAGGTTGGCCTATTCAAGAACTTCAACCCCATGGTCAAACTAACAGAAGGAAGCCAACAATCCAGCACCAGCTACACTGTCGTCCTCCACCTCGCCATGGACGACATGGTGTGGCTGCAGGTGAAGGACTTCACCACCAACGGCATCTACACCGGAGCAGAGAGTAGCAGCACCTTCTCTGGCTATCTGTTGTACCCTGACTCCTGTGAAGTGCCCAAAGGGCGATTCTTCCAGCCCACGCCGACATTCAAACCGAAGGACTTCAACTGGGTTTCTGACAGCACCACCCCCACCCCGACCCCCAAACCATAAAGTTATGGTCCAGTCAGTTACGTTTTAGACGGAGCATCCACGCAATCACCCAATCAAACACACAGTGGCTTTATAACTGCAACTTTTAAAAGAAGGCTATTTGCCTCAAGCTGCCTCAATTACATTTAGGTCAATTATGTCACACAGAACATTGAGGAACTGTTGGATGTTGAATAGTTTTCCATCAGTCGACTGAATCTGGGTCGTTCTGGACGTTATGTTTGCTTGTTGAGTCCAGTAGGAGGTCAAAGGTGACAGTTTGAATCCCAGTGGATGTGCTGATGGTCTGACCTCTAGCGCCACCGTGAGGTTGACTTTGTGTTAAAACAGTTTTTTGTCAAACACCATCTTCAGGTCATCTTTTTTGATTTTCCTGAACTAAAAAATCTAAATCAATCAATTCAATTGTCTTTAAGTTCTGGAAACAACAAATTTTAGGATGTTTAAAGAAGTGAATAAACAATAGAGATTAAGCAGGAAAACTTTTTAAATGTGGAGGTAAATTCACTCTCGTGACTCAACACTGACTGAACTATGAAAATGTTCGTAGGCCTACAGTTGTTTGATAAATGGACTAATCATCATAGAGGTCCAGACCCTCTCTAGCTGTTTTTACAGCAATTTCTATCCTCAGAATAAACATATTTTTCAGCTTGCTGCAGCGTAGTTTTAGAGCCTTTATGATAAAAACCTTTCAAATGTCGATGCGTGAAGTTTGATGCTTGAGTTATTTGATAAACGGTAACCAAATCAGATGCCTCAACATTTTGCTTTAGTGGGTTTATTTCAGACAAAAGTCACCGAGTTGAGTTTGACAAACCGTTCATCGGGTTCAGAGAACACATGTCCACTTGTTTCTTGTGTTCAGGGAAAGAAGATCAGAAAATGTACAAGAATTCAGCTTCTTCACATTGTGGATTGTTGGCGTTGGATAATAAATCCTTTATTTTGCTTTTGCTAGAAACTACTGTTGAGTCCAAAGAGTGAAAGGAAACCGTTGGAGCTGAATCGTACTTTGAGAGGTTTGTGTTTGGATCAGTGCTGCCAGATTGGAATACTTTTGATTTTTTTGCGCTGGCA
This sequence comes from Gasterosteus nipponicus, assembly GCA_014132575.2. Taxonomy (NCBI): domain Eukaryota; kingdom Metazoa; phylum Chordata; class Actinopteri; order Perciformes; family Gasterosteidae; genus Gasterosteus; species Gasterosteus nipponicus. Next base: position 760,494 of record BMAF01000015.1, read on the forward strand.
GATGAACAGTTGGTGAATGTTTAAACATTTTGTGAAAACAATATAACCAAACTAGATGTCATTTAATAAATGAAGAAACACTGAATTCATTAAACATTTCATTTGAGACATTGACATTCCAACAACTTTTATTGTTATTACTTTAATCAATACAAGAACCCTGGATTTACTCAACATGATTCATGTAAATCTTGTAGGTGAATCATGTGATTTCTGGGCCGTCATTGAACGATGGACGGAGAATAAGCTTCATATTCACGTCGTCTCGGTTTTTGTCTAAAATTAGAAGTTTCTGCTGACGTTTTCTGTCCGACTGAAATGTCTCTCATCCGAACTGAAGAACAACGCTGCCGCTGAATTTGTCTTCTAACTACATTTGTAAAGAGGGAGAAATGTTACTGATATCAACATGAACCAAATGATTAGTCACATTAAGTTGAGAGGGGCATTTATTGTGGTGATTTTTAAATATGTAGATGAGCCGTTATCTAATGGTCATTTTGGGTGAATTTAGGAGAAATCTGCAGACAAAGTAATAAAATAAATGTTCCTTCCTTTCCTTCCCAGTGCACGAAGAAAGAGCAGCTAAAGCCTGAAGGAATCATCTTTTATTGGCTCACAGTTCAAACGTCACCGTGTCCAATCACATCTTCAGCAATTCAAACTTTTACAGTGTCGTAAATTCTGCAAACAACAACAAATCTTAAGCCTTCAGTTTTAAAGTGAGCGACACAAGCGAAGCGTCTTCTCAGTTAAAGTTAACTAATAAATTACTACCACAAAACACAGATATTCAAACTAAAACAGCTTCTTCACCTTCTTCATCCTCACTCCACCTTTTCTCAGCTTGCAGAAAAGAGCGTCATTCATACTACGGATCTGAAAATACCTAAATGTACTAAGTACGATCCTTTAATCAAGCGTTGACTTCTTTCTAGCACAAACACTGAGGCGTCAGGGCAGCCGCAGCTCTTCTTCATTTCTCTTTGGGCGCGATGTCGTCGCCGCCCGACACGTTTCCCTCCTCGTCCTCGTCTCGTTCATCCCCTTCAGGTAGGAGCGCTTGAACTCCTGGAACTCCATCTCCTCCTCCAGCTCGCTGCGGAGGAGAGCAGAGTGAGCGAAGAGCAACAAGCAGGAACACGGCAGGCGTTTCTTTACCTCTCCTTCACTGTCGGCAGCAGCAAAGGAAGAAAAGGCAGGAGGAACACGGAGGGTTCGTCAGACACACGTATGTCCATGTAGTTGTTTCAGAGATAAAGGTTTTAACAGTAAGATGGATGATCGATGAAAAGAAGTTTAGTTTGCTCACCTGCATCAGGTTTAGGGTGCATCAGTTTGAAGGGAATCTCCACACCGACTTCACTGCATCACAAACCAAAACAAAGGTCCTTACAAATAACACACTGCATATGAGGTAAGAACTACGCCATTTTCTCACTTTCTACTATTCTACTTACTAATATTGATTGACGGGAACTCACCTTGATCCTATCATCCTGTGAACACGACAGAGGAAAAGATCCAAAATAGTTAATTTCACATCCGTCAGTTACAGAATAACGTGACGGTTCGTGAGGATTCTTTGTGCCACCAAATGAACGAGAGTCCAATATTCTCTCTTTGCTCCTTTTTGGTCTCCACCTCCATTTGTAGCTACTCTGCTCTGGCGTAAAAATTGTTTTAAAAAGGCCTAAAACCTTCAGGAATAAACAGATACATGATCTGGAGGTCTTTAAACACAAATCCACAAAGGTGCTACTGACCCTGCAACAATGAGCTTCACCATGATTCTGTATGAAACCATGATCCCCATCACCTCCTTCAGCACACCGTCCTTGACGCTAAAAAGATAAAGAAGAAAAGCACTAATAGTCTGACCAGCTGAGGAGCAGAGCAGATATTTCAAGAAATACATTTGCCAGTAAATCAACGTAATCCTGAAAGAGGATGTGAAAGAAAAAAAGGATTTCCTCTAGATCCAGCGGATCTCCTGGATCCAGGTGATCCAGCAAACACTGCGCGGCTCACATGCTGGATGAAGCCAGGTTTGTGTCTTCGTGCTTCAGCTTTCCGTCCACGGCGATGCCGCTCCTCTCCCGGTTGTTGGCCAGCAGAGGCAGCAAAGTGTAGACCTTCTGGAGAGTCGCTCCTGGAGACACCGAATCCCTGGGACACAGAAACAGGAATATGACTTTACTAACAAAGACATTTGTAACGTCTCTTTGAGGTTTCGGCAAAAGAAAGCTGTGAGGAAGGTTAGAAAATAAAGTTAAACCGATGTAATAAAAACATTTAATGAGGAGCAACTTTAATCCACTTTTACATTTAATTTGACTTATTTGACAATCAATCAAAACAAAGACACTTTTCTTGTTTTCCAATAAAATCATTTTTACAAAGCTTTAAGACTGATCAAACTTTGAGTTGAAAACTTTTCAAATGTCAGATATCTTCTTCTATACAACTTAAAGACCACGTGATCGATCTTCTGTTAAAGTTCACCAAAGTCTGAAGGTATCGAGTCTGGGTTAGGTTAGGGCTATGAAATCAGATTCAGGCTCCTTTGAGTTTCAGCACTAGAGTTAAAATCCAGGTTTTAGTTCAGGTACCAGCACCTGGTCCAGCAGCTTCAGCAGGTTAACAACCACGATGCAGATGTGAATCATCAGCCAGCATCATATAGTACAGGAGTTTCTAGAAGGCTGTAGCTGATATCTGTACACATGGCATCCATTGTAGTCTGTCCATCCCTGGAGAGGGGTCCTCCTCTGACGTTCTCACTAAGGTTTCTTCCTTTTCATTTTTTCATTTTTCATTTCATTTTTGGGGAGTTGTGGAACCTGTGCTGATGTGAGAGTTTCAGGACAGAGGATGTCGTACGTGTACAGACTGTAAAACCCTCTGAGGGTAATTTGTAATTTAAGATTTTGGGCTCTACAAAATAAAATGAATTGAATTGATATCAACAGTTTAGTGGTCCTTTCTTTATTCGATTCAAAGCTCAGTTCTTTTTGTGGGGGTCTAAACATCACACTGGTCTACACCGACTAGAGGATGAAAACCCTCCTCGTCTTTTGGGGAAACGTAGCTCGTAGCTTACCCAGGTTCCTCGATGGCCACAGATTTGACGTAGCAGTCGTTGGAGTACAACACCACCGAGGAGACCTGATCCACTGAGGAGGACGAGAACAGACTTACTTTCACACGTGTTCATGCAACAAGACCTTCAGAGATGAAATACAGCCTGAATACATTGAAGCAACGAGTCTCCTCTAAGCTGGAATAGAAGTCGCCATGTTTACCAGAGACGATGACGTTCTTGATGGTTTTGCTGGAATGGTTGGTCACGATGACGTGCACTTTGACGCAATCACCGTGGTAGTAGATCTGGAAACAAGACATCAGGTCCAAGAGCCCAAACAACACGTCATCCTTTCATCCTCAGACAGAATTTATCACTGGATGTAAAGGGTAACATCTCACACAACATTAATGTCTGTGAATCACAGCAACTTCTACCAAACCACCCGGTTTCATTGTGTCCTTTCATCTGCAGGTGTTACAAGAGATCACCTGAGATCCCCTGAGATCACCCGCGATCACCCGAGATCACCTGCGACTACAGTGGACAGCACTCACCTTCCTATCCGAGCTATCTCACTGTAAGGAGGAAACAACGTGCTGCTGATTTGAAGAATCGTAGGAAGAGTTCAGAAGGTCTCCAGGTCTCGATGAGGACGGCGACTCTACGGTGTGAAAAGGCGTCTGAACAGATCAGAACTCGCTGGTTGAAACACAGACTTCCCGGATCCGTGAACTCTTGTTCCATTCGGCTGCTTTCAGGGCCGTTCAGCCGGATCGCTCACAGCGAGAGAGGAAACTGGAACTACGAGATTCCACCGTTGTGTTTCTGGGTGATGGAGCGACTCCTTTTCCCTTTTATTATTCACTAATCGCCACACGGAGGTGTAACTACGCGACTCACTAGTGGGGATCTCGGCCATGTGCACCATGTTGGCAGCGAATGGAAGTGGATTCTTCTGCGATTACGTTGTCCAGGTGATGATAGCTGGTAAACGTAACCTTCACCGTTCACTCTTAGTATTTGACTATTAACCCTGATTCCAGGGCGGAGCCTCAGTATCATTATTACTAATGTTGTTATCAATAATTGTATTAATGTCAACATTTTAGTTTTCATACGCGCTCCTAACGTGCACAGGTTCCATGAAGAGCATCACCTGAAGAACTGAAGGCCAAACATGCAGATGTTACGAGCTGCAGGTAATCAAAGATAAACACCTCTTTGTCCAGACTGGCCTTGACGTGCAGCGGTTTGTCCGACATGACAAAGTCCCGCGTGGTCTCCACGGACGGAGCCGCGCCCTCCGTCTCCGGAGCGTACTGCACCTTCCTGATGGTCAGCTTCACGGAGCTCCTGTTGGACCAGGAGACACATGGGTCAATAGGAAGCAGAGTCGATACTATTTTAGTGTTTGGAACGATAGAGACAAAAGCAATCCGATGGATGAGGACGCAGTGGGGGGGTGAAGAAGAACAACGTTGACATTAAAACAGAATGTTGGGAACAAACTCAGGATCTGTTGAACAAATAATTTAAGAAAAATTTCGGACAGCTGGGAATAATGTCAAGAAATAACTAATAAAGGTGAAATGTTGAGAATAAAGTTAAAATGTTGAGTATTGACTAACCCTAACCCTAACCCTAACCCCTAACCCTAACCCCAAATGAAAATGTCGATACTAAAGTTGTTGAGATGAAACCTGAAGAGATCTTAAGGATTACAGTTGGAAGTCATTTGGAGCGTCGGTTTGAGGGCATGAAGTCGTACTTTCCACGTTCTCCGCGATGCTGAGGCGACTCACCGTTTGCGGATCTTGGCGTCTTGGCTCTCGGCGCTGAACGCGTGGATCTCGAACTCCACGGCACATTGCTGCAGAAGAAGAGAGAGAGCCGTCAGCGTCCGGAGGCGCGTCGCGCCGGTTCGATCCCCCGTCGGGTCTTACCTTGCCGCCGTCATGGGCCGACGGCTGGAGAGCCACTGAGCAAGGCAGGTTGTCGGGAAACTGAGGGGACGAGAAGACGCAGTCCGTCACACTTCACCGCCACAAGATCGACACTTAAACGAGCGATTAAATAACAGCTGAGTTCATCAGTTATTCATCATCAACTGATTGGTGTTTGGACAACTGTGCAGCTGTTTTATTTGTAGAAACTATTTTATAGATGGTTTTAAATTGTGAAAATGTTTCTTAGTGGAAATGTTACGGTTCACTTTTAGACTTTCTGTGTCTCTTCGTGGTTCTTTAGAACTCTTCATAGTCATCTAGAGCTCTTTGTGTCTTCATGATGCTTTTGAGTCTCTTCCTGGTTGATGGTCTCTTTCAAACACACTGATATCTGGTCTTCATTCTGTCGGTGATGTTTCAGGGCGATGAAGATGATGATGAAGGTCAGTTTCATTAGCTCATGTGAAGTTCTCTGTGCTGTGAGACGTCACCTCGAAGAAGAACGGGTAGGCGTCTTGTCCCAGCTTTCGCAGCAGCTTGGCCTGCGTCCTGGTGTGGGTCCCCTTCTCGCGGTCCTGCAGGGCCGGGTACACCTGGCGGGTGGACAGGTACAGCTCGCGGCGGAAGGCGATGCCCATCACGTCCATGTCGTCTCTCCCGTAGCGAAAGGTGCAGGACAGGGTGACGAAGACTGGAGGACAGAGGACGGACTGAGCTGATCACACGGGTGTGGGAACACACACAACTCACTTAATATTCTGCACTATATTTATACAGCAAATGGCTACATCGTCCTTAAGTGTCCGTTTTGATGAGCAGAAAGAGCAGAAAGACAAACAGGAAGCAGGACGGAATAAAAAGTGCTGATTGACCAAATGACGAAGAAGACACAGAAATGTGTTTGAATCCAAAGCAAAGAAATTAAGACACGTCCAAAGGAGAGATGTTTCTAAGATGAACAAATGAAATAATGAGTCTTGAACTCAACACCCTGATCCCATGCTGAGCGGTGCGTTCAGGGACCGACCTTTCCTCCCCTGCAGAGCCTCGGGATCGATCAGGATGACGCCATCTAGTGGTGGAAGAGGGTCAAAGGTCATTTCAGCCTTCAGCGGGAGGACCGTCTTTTACTTGATATGGTTTGTGTGTGAGGAAACTCACCCACTGGATCCACGGAGTCCACTCGGTCCACAAAGTCCCGTCTCCCCATGTAAACTGCAACCTTCAACCGTGGTTCATTTTAAAGAGATTTTAATGTTGGATAATGAAAAATCAGAGGTACGTAAACAAGAATCATTTTGTAAAGCGTTTCAGAGCATCAACGTTTGAGCAGCAGCGACTTTGTGTCGACCTCCTGCGGTCAGCTGACCCGTTTACGTGATTAAATCCAGTGAAAGGAGCGAGAGCGCTTCAGGTGTCTAAAGTCCTTTATAGCGTTTATTAACGACGCTGGTTTCATCTCTCAGTTTAATCCAAAAACTGTTCTCCACCAAAAGGTTGTGTCTGTTTTATTTGGTAATACTTTCATATAATTGAGTATTTGCTGTTCTATCTGGTACTTTGATGATCATGTGACCTGTCACCTGATATAACCTCTATAACCGTGTAATAAGAGATGATTCACTCACCGACTTGTCTTTGCAAATCTTCTTGAAAACGACATTTTTGGGGTTCATGTTGGTTCAGAAGTCGGCGACGACTGAGAGAGAGAAAGAGACACAGAGTGATGTCATGACCAGGACCAGGACGAGACTGGGACTAGTCCCCATAGAGGACCAGGACGAGACTGGGACTAGTCCCCATAGAGGAACAGGACGAGACTGAGACTAGTCCCCATAGAGGAACAGGACGAGACTGAGACTAGTCCCCATAGAGGACCAGGACGAGACTGAGACTGGTCCCCATAGAGGACCAGGACTATACTGGGAACCAATAGAGTTTCTGTTGTGCGTCGTAGTGGATCAATATGAATATTAATGTTAGTTGCGTTTGAGATCTGAACAGACGGCCGAGCTTCTTAATCCCTGAAAACTGAAGCGAACTCTTCATCGGACTTCTCTGGATTTCCATCCCTTTGGAATCAACAAACGTTTTTGCTGTAATCAATCAATTTAATAGACGTATAATAATCAGGTCACTCTCAATATAAGATTATTATTTACAGAAAAGCTTGTAAATGTCCAAAGTTCAAAAGATGTTTCATAGACTGGCTGAACATTTTATTTTATTTTAAATTAACATACGTTTATCTCATGAGGTCAGCAAACTAACCCTAAAACCAGAGAGACTCACCGTACTCAGCGATGAAGACGAGCTGCGATGAAGACGAGCTGCGATGAAGCTGAGGCCAGAGGCTCTATATGTAAACACCTGCTGTCCGTCACCCCACCCCTCTGCCCTCTGTAAGCCAATCAGGTGAGCCGGCTGTGAACTTTGACCAACCCCTTAGTACTCAGCCATCCTCTTCCTCCTCCTCCTCCTCCTCCTCCTCCTCCTCCAGCATCCAGCGAGGCTTCCTGTGAATGAGGCTGCTGAGAGGATTGAGCTGGTTCCCCTTCAGTCAGCACAAAGCGTCGGATTAGAGACGGAGAACAAACAACAACGACAACAGAACCAGAATTAAAACACAGAATAAAAACGTACAATGCAGAGAAAGATGAATCCTCTAGTAATAAAGGTAAAAATGCTAATAAGGATTAACTTTACAGAAATGAATAATCAATCGCAAATACATACAACTGTAATGTGATTCTCTAATACTGTGCTTACCTTGAAGTAGGCGGAGTGATGACGTCACTATTGGTCTGCGCCATTTTCACCGTCGCCATCTTGGACAGTGTCTTTTCTCACAGTGTAGTCCCGCCCTAAAGCGTCCCCTCTTTATGGTCTGTTTGACTCTAAATGAACCATCAGTCACTAAATGAACATCATGTTGTGTTGAAGAAGACTTGAAACCAGAGACTGAGACCACAAACTCATGTTTACAATGTTTACTGAGGGAATAAATCAAGAGAGAAGTAGAGTAATTTCCTCATAGACGTCTATGGGAGCAGAGGAGTCGCCCCCTGCTGGTCACTACAGAGAAGTAGAGTCATTTCCTCATAGACGTCTATGGGAGCAGAGGAGTCGCCCCCTGCTGGTCACTACAGAGAAGTAGAGTCATTTCCTCATAGACGTCTATGGGAGCAGAGGAGTCACCCCTGCTGGTCACTACAGAGAAGTAGAGTCATTTTTCTCATAGACGTCTATGGGAGCAGAGGAGTCGCCCCTGCTGGTCACTACAGAGAAGTAGAGTCATTTCCTCATAGACGTCTATGGGAGCAGAGGAGTCGCCCCCTGCTGGTCACTACAGAGAATGCAGCTTTAACACACATGGAGGACGGACGAGTAGCTGAGGTGTGTTCAGGCTCCAGTGAGTGTGAGGAGGATCTATAGATAGACGGAGAGGTGGAGCTTTAATCCACCAGTTTCTGCCCGTCAGCAGACGGATTACCGACCTGCAGCTTATTAATCATCATTATTACCCAGGAGATTACTGCACACACACACACACACACACACACACACACACACAGACACACACACACACACATGCTGGTCACTACAGACAATGTAGTGTCATTTCACATTACACACATGTACATGGGAGCAGAGGACACACACTTATGGTTATTACTACAGAGAAGTAGTAGTCATTTCCTCATAGACGTCTATGGGATTATTATTATTATTATTATACACATATTAGGTACAACCAGGGAGCAGAGGAGTCGCCCCCTGCTGGTCACTACAGAGAAGTAGAGTCATTCCTCATGACGTCTATGGGAGCAGAGGAGTCGCCCCTGCTGGTCACTACAGAGAAGTAGAGTCATTTCCTCATAGACGTCTATGGGAGCAGAGAGTCCCCTGCTGGTCACTACAGAGAAGTAGAGTCATTTCCTCATAGACGTCTATGGGGAGCAGAGGAGTCGCCCCTGCTGGTCACTACAGAGAATGCAGCTTTTACACATGGAGGACGTATTATGTAGCTGAGGTGTGTTCAGGCTCCATTAGTGTGAGGAGGATCTATAGATAGACGATAGACGGAGCATATTATGTGTTTCAGGCTACCAGTTTCTGTCCGTCAGCAGACGGATTTCCGACCTGCAGCTTATTAATCATCATTATTACCTAGGAGATTACTGCACGCACGCACACACACACACACACACACACACACACACACACACACACACATGCACACACACACACACACATATGCACACACACACACACGCACACACACACACACACGCACACACACACACACACACATGCGCACACACACACACACACACACACACACACACACATGCACACACACACACACACATACACACACACACACACACACACACACACATGCACACATGCACACACACACACACACACACACACACACAACAACACACATTGAACGACTCTGACGCACTTTGTCTTTAAAAAAAACATCCAAAAACCCAATTTTCATAAAAACTTTATTCCGATAATAATAAACTGCTCGCAGAATTACAGAATCACCAACAATCATCTACTAATCATTTTTCACTCTCTTCATTTACATTTTATATTTCACATCACAAACTCTTTAAAAAAATATGAATATACTTCAAAAGGACAGAAGTAAAACTTCCCGAGACATCATACCACACGGCAATATTCATGGGATGTGATTCCATATCGTATTAGACATTAAACTTGTCTGTATTTGAAGACTTTATACTACGTGTTGGTATTTTAAGACATCGGTCAGCAGACGTGTGTGTAGTTTCCGATAATCATGACATTGTGGGGACCGTCCTCCCATTCGGGGACAAACAGCTGTTCTCCTTCCTTCGTTTAGATGAACCGAGAGGACGCCGGGAAACGACTGCGAGACGATACGCCGTCCTCAGACGTAGGCTCTGGAGTCCGGCTCCGACTTGGCGGTGGCCGTGTAGACCTTCGGGGTTTTGTTTCCATAGAAACCGCTGTAAATGAAGAAGCATCAGATGGTTTGTCATGGCGGAACACCGCAGGGAGTCTCCGATTTATTGAGTTAACGCTGCACAGAGGAAGCTGTGTCGCCCCCTCTGGCACTGAGAGGAATTACACCAACAAAGATGCAGCTCCTCTTGACATAAAGATTTGAATGTTTAAACTTTTGCATTTTAACAAGCGTGTAAAATACACTTTACCAACAATTGTGATTGTTGTTGTTGACTTGTGTCGTAGGGAGTCTGGGGAAACACGAGAGCTCTGACTCACTCTGAGGAACCGCAGGAGAACTCAGGTGTGCTCGTACCTTTTCATTCCTTTAGGTGCCGCCCTCTTACAGGCGGAGCAGAGAAAAGCTCCACCCAGAATGGCCAGACAGGATCCGCCCCACCCCATGTAGAGCCCCGTGCTCAGCTCGAACCTGAGGACACACAACGAGACCGACTTAAATGTACAGCGTTAATCTTGTGAATTGTTGATTCACATCATTAGCTCCTCCGTGTTCATTTATTTGGCACTAAGCGAATGATTCAGGTTACACATTTAAAAGTAGCTTTTTAACTCGACACCACTCGATATTCCTGAAACGTCCATCGTGTTTCTTCTAGCGACTTCGTTCATATTCAAAGTCTCTCTAAAGACCCGACGGACGCGCAGCCCGGCTGGACTCACTTCACTCCGCCGAAGAACGGGTTGTGGAAGTCCTGCACGACCCTGTAGGCGTACCAGGAGACGGCGATCATGCAGCACAGACCTGCGACACAGAGACAAACCTCTTTACAATGTTGTTTGTTCGGTTAAATCCTTTCATTGTTCTTTAGTTTCTTCATTGAAACAAATATGATTGAATATAAATGCTGCTGTAACCAGATGAAATCATCCTTATTTACTCCGGTGGCTTCCTCACATCGCCAGTTGATTTGACATCTAGTAGCATTTTAAAATGTGTTGTTTCATTGCCACATAATGTGATGGGTTTAAGTGTTTGGTGTGAATGGAACAGGAGGAAGATGCTCTGGAGGAAACATTTCACATGTATTCATCTCTCGTGATGTTAAGCTCACCTGCGAGCATGCTCAGGACGCCGCCGCCGACCGCGATCTTGGCCTTCGATTGGTCGGTGGCCGAGCCGATCTTGATGCACTTCATGCCGAGCAGAGCCACGACCATGGAGCCGAGGCCGAGCAGCAGAGACATGATCATCAGGCCCCGACTCGCCGAGATGTGAGCTGCAGGGGAGGGAGGGACACACAACACGACACCTGAACATTAGTGTGTATTCTGAAAAGATGGATTCTAAGGACATTCAGAGCACTTTGAATACGTTTCTCTATGAACATCTCCTGTGTTTCTGAGCACAGTGACTGAGGCACCAGGAGAGAAGGAGGAAGTGGACGTGTTTTACAGCTCATTTATGACCATGACCTCTAATGGTCGTAGAAACCAGCCGCACCTCTTTATGAGCCTCGAGCTGCCAACAAAAGGGCTGAACTGGGAATCAACCAACAGAGACGTTATTCTTCGTCATTAATTAATAAAACCGTCACCATCTTCTGTGGATTCATTTGACAAACTTATTTTCTTCAAACAAAGGCAATAAAATACCACAATAATGGGCGGGGCTTTAAGAAATGTTTCTAAATGTTGTAAAAGACGTCAATCGTATTAGTTTGTTAAAAAGGTATTTAAATTAAACATTTGTTAAAGAAAAGGATGAATTTAAGGGAAAAATGAGTGTTTGAGTGGTTCTGACTAGGAAAGAAGAAAGTAATAAACTAATACAATACTAATACATAAAATTGATCAAATAGCTTGTAAATATTATTAATATTTTTAGTTATCTTATTTATTTGTATATTTATACGCGTTCTGGCTCCGTCTCATCGAGCGTTTCCCTCCGTTTTATGGTCAGTTGAGGCTCAAAATGGCGCCCAACAGATAATCTTACGTCACTGGATGGAAAACAAACGCAGATAAAAAACAACTTCACTGATATTTGCTGTGGAACCAAAAACCAAGTTGTGTGAAAAGTCGTGTGTGTTTTTGTCTTTTAACAAACTAAACGTTACTCGGTTTCCGGCGGGAAACGTTTCCACCGTAAATCCAGCGACCTTTGGACGAGTGCCCTTATGTTTACTGATAATTACCATTAAATCACTAAATTCACGAGTTAAAAGCTTCACTCAACAACCAGCTTTAGTTAAGCTGAAAGCTGGTTTCCTTCAGCGGCTTCAGGACCTCAGAGATTGTCCACGACGCTCGAACACGAAGGCTCTTGATCCATCGGACGAGGCTTCCCTCTCAGATGAAGGAGACATTTTAACCCGCAGGGTTCCGGTCTTACCGGGGAGGGCGAGCAGCGACTCAAAGTCTCGGCACTCGGCGATGCCGGCGCTGTTCTCGGCGCAGGAGTGCCAGAGGTTCTCGAACTGCCGCTGGGAGATGATGACGCTGCCGGACACGGTGGACATCTTCCAGTAGTCGTTGGCCAGCGCGGAGCCGGTGATCAGCCAGCTGACGATGCACATCACGAACCCGGTCGCTTCCACGGCCGTCGACATGGTGGACGCAGAGCAATCCGACAAATGGCCTCGGGGGGGGTGACGTGGGGGTCGGTCTGGAATTAGAGGATCTGCTCGGGTGTTTGCCGGAGGCTCTGGTCTCTCTCGCTCTCCTGCAGTTGTTGATCTGACGCCTGTGGCTCCAACGGGAGAACTTTACCCTCTGAGGGGCCATAAACCACCGGAGCCGCTCCCTGAAGCCCAACCCCCCCACGCCGCCTGCTGCTCAGTATTGATTACGATGACGACGATGATGACGATGATGCTGATGATGATGACAGATGACCACCGCACCTCAAACCACTGAAGGCCGTGCGGCTTTAGACCGGACCAACGGCTCCTGGAGTCAAACAATGAGTCAGAAAGAATCTCGCTGAGCTTCAGAGGAACCGTTTGTTTATTGGCCAAGTGGAGCTGAAGGTGGACGGACCGGGGGACCAACAGGACCTTCACCAGGTCACTGCTATTCGGGAGCCATTTAAACCCAAATGCTGGTTGATTTGTTTCCGTGTGGAACTTTTCACGACGTCACGTTATTTACGTGTTTGTACCGATCTCAACTTTAAGACGAGACCTCGCCCGTTACTTTGTGGACATTTTGACGCCTCGTTTAGTAAAAAGTCCACGTTCGGTTTGAACTCATCACAAACTCAGGGAATCGTGTAATATATCAAGAGGCAACAATCATTGAAAAACATGTAACTATTTCCTACTTTCACAGCTTGTTTAAATCTGACTAAGCAAAACTTTTAAAAACGAATATCGTGCCGTTGAGTTGAGTGCATCAACGTTACCAAATCCAGTGTCTCACTCACACGTTCTAAATAGGCCGAGGAGCCGCCGGATGCAGCTGGTAATAAGGACACAGCTCGGTTCCCGTTGGGTTTTTGGGGAGTTTTTCCTTAAAGATGCGAGGATGTCAGATTGAGAAGCAAACCTGATCAAGGTACCTTTACATTCCAGGTTGAAACACATTCTTTTATAATACATCACAAAGGACAAAGAGGACAAAACAAATGTTGTTAGTATAAACAGAAAGAATATTGAACAGATACTCAGATATCATATTAATGATCCCTGAATGAGCTGCAATAGAAACTGAAATAACCAGCAGCAGTTAGAGAGATAAACGTTTCATGCACATTTGTTTTACTGCTTTGTACGTCAGTACAAAGTTCACTTTAAACGTCTGCATTCATTTCTGTCTTTATTATTTAGCTGCAGCATGAAAGCATCCGTTGTTCTCATGTGCAAAAGAGAAACTATCATCAAACATTAACACACGAGACCTGAACATTTTCATCATTCATACAAATAAACAGTAAACCTTAATGATCGTGGAGGATATTTTCCTCCATGCAGCATGTTTACATATGAGAGCGCATTCATCCTCCTCTGCAGAGAAACTCGACATTTGATGCTTTGCAGGTTTTATTGAATGAGAATCGTTCAGTCGGCGTCTTGGTGTTCGTCGGTCGGTTGGAGAGACGAGAGAGAAGAAGCTTTTCCCTCCAACGAACCTCTTCGTGAAGACAGAAAGCCGAACAGGAACATGTACAGATGTTTAAGTGGATCATGGGCCGATGTCGGACTGAAGCAGAGATCTGTTCTGCTGTGTTTTACAGCTTTATGGTGACGGTTACTGTTTGATAACCACCGAGTCCGAAGTCTGTCTCCACGGCGACGCAGCGATCATTAATGTCATCAGACTGAGGAGTGTGAGCGCTGAGGACAGTTGTCAAAATCAGTATAACTTCACCAAAGATCCACGCAAACACGTTTTCAATATTTATTTTGATTCTTTGGGAAAAAAACAGGTTTGAATATTAGTTGAAGATGCAAAGTGGACAAAGTCGTGGAGACGCCACCCGTTAGTTTGTGTTTATCTGGAAGTGATCACAACCGGACTGAGGAGGAGGTGGAGACGTCATATACGTCTCTGATAGAGACCTGTCAATCAGCGTGTAGCCCCGCCCTAAAGCGTCCCCTGCTTCATGGTCTGTTTGACTCTAAATGGACCATAAATCACTAAATGAACATCATGTTGTGTTGAAGACTTGAAACTAGAGACTGAGACCATAAACTCATGTTTACAAAGTTTACTGAGGGAATAAATCAAGAGAGAAGTAGAGTCATTTCCTCATAGACGTCTATGGGAGCAGAGGAGTCTCCCCCTGCTGGTCACTACAAAGAAGTAGAGTCATTTCCTCATAGACGTCTATGGGAGCAGAGGAGTCGCCCCCTGCTGGTCACTACAGAGAAGTAGAGTCATTTCCTCATAGACGTCTATGGGAGCAGAGGAGTCGCCCCTGCTGGTCACTACAGAGAAGTAGAGTCATTTCCTCATAGACGTCTATGGGAGCAGAGGAGTCGCCCCTGCTGGTCACTACAGAGAAGTAGAGTCATTTCCTCATAGACGTCTATGGGAGCAGAGGAGTCGCCCCCCTGCTGGTCAGTACAGAGAAGTAGAGTCATTTCCTCATAGACGTCTATGGGAGCAGAGGAGTCGCCCCCTGCTGGTCACTACAGAGAAGTAGAGTCATTTCCTCATAGACGTCTATGGGAGCAGAGGAGTCGCCCCCTGCTGGTCACTACAGAGAAGTAGAGTCATTTCCTCATAGACGTCTATGGGAGCAGAGGAGTCGCCCCCTGCTGGTCACTACAGAGAAGTAGAGTCATTTCCTCATAGACGTCTATGGGAGCAGAGGAGTCGCCCCCTGCTGGTCACTACACAGAATGCAGCTTTAACTCATGAAGCTCCTCAGCTTCCTTTCCTCTCTCTCTCTCTCTGCTTGAGCATATTTTAAATGAAATGCATTAATAGATCTTTCATGTCACTTTGGGTCGTCTGTGTTTCATGTTGTTTGGAGACAAAGACACACAAATACACAAAGACGCAGACTGAGATCAGAAAGCGTCTCAGTCGAGTGTAAAATCATTTCTTGCCGTTAGCTGAGTTTCCATTTACACGTTCAGGTCGTCATTTAGAAGTTTCACATGAAAAAGGCCGTCATGAAGGAACCAACCCAGAAGACTTCTCTCGTTGCTGATTGGACGACTGAGGGCTTGTTCTCTTCTTCTGTTGCTTTGTTTGCTGGAAGATCACAAACATGCTACGGACCGGTTGAGGGTGAAGGAGTCGCTGACAGTTGAATAGAAACACGAGTTAACAAACACCCGGGAATGATCTTCACAACGAGCCGAGTCGCGTCGACTGTGAGGAATCCACAGAAGCACAGCAGGAGGCTCTGCTGCAGATCGGCCTCGAGGCAGAAGAAGACCAGTCGGACCGGCGGCCCGGGATCGAGCCTCCGCATTCAGACACGCCTCCTTTTCCTTCACAGCGACGGATCGCCGTCACGCTCGCTCGTGCTCTGAGAGACACATCGGACTCTGGATATGAAACAGAAGAGACTATCCGGGATATAATTGTCCTGTTTTTGGAGGATCCTTCTTCTCTCCTCTGGGATGAGCTGAGGGACGGGAAGTGAGATCTTCTGGATCCTCTGGATCACATCTTTGTAGAGTGGATCTGTTCACACACAGGTGGGATTTGAACATGGAGGATCTCACGTGATCCCATCTTCCTTTTTTCACCTTCCTGGACTCTCGGGTCATAAAGAAGAGACGCTGGTGATGAGGATGATGAGGATGATGAGGGTGATGAGGATGATGAGGGTGATGTTCCTTCTCAACGTTACAAACTGTGAGTTCACGTTAACGAGTAAGTTTATAATATATATAGAATAATATGTGACACGTATGAGGAATAAATAATGAACGCGTAAAGCTGTTTTCACACACGCAGGAAGCTAAAAAGTTAAATAATATGAAGTTCTTTAACCATCATTACGTTGAACACAGAAAAGTTACCTGACAAAATATTAAAAAAGAATAATTATCTAAATCAAACTTTAAAATATATATAATTAACCGTGAAGAAAATATTATTATTGTGATTATTACAGCAATATTTACGTGAATTACACCCCAAGTCAGATAATAAATATAATATCATCACATGTGAGGTTTATAATGTAAAGTGAGGAAAGGCTCAGTGTGTTTGACCATGAAGACATCATCACGTCTCCTTAGATTAAGATCATGTTTGACAATTTGGGGAGGAACGACTTCTTTACTAACCGGTGAGATCTGATATTTCAACCCGTGACTGGTTGTCCGGCCAGCGGCTGTCTGGATGCTGCCGTCTCCCGCCAGCGTCTCCATGGAGTCCGTAGACATGAGACACGTCCTGAAGTGGCGTCCTCTACAAGCCCGCTGCGTCCCCGCGGTCCTTTACAGCGTTCAGTTCCAGGGGTAAGTCCTTCCAGAGACTCTACTGACCTTTAGGATTCATCCGCCGCGGAAAATAGACCCCGACAGATGCAGCAATTGGTTAAAAGGAGGAGATTCATTTATAAAACTATTCAGTTGTGTTTTTAAAGATTGATGAAGTCTTCAGTAGGAACCAATGGGAGCAGAGAAACACGGACAGGAAGTCAGTCGGCATTGAGAGACGCACCAACGCATTGCTGCTCTGTTTGTTCTGAACCTACTGACAGAAAAGAGAATTGAATAAATATGGAATAAGAATCTCTGTTTGAAGAAAAAGATTCATTATCTACATCAACTTTATCAACAACAAATTTTATTTTGAAAATATTCGTCTCCATAAGACAACAAAACATTTTCATTTGATTGTCCAAATATATGTAGTTAGATATTCCCACGTGCGAGTTATTAATGACTTTCTGCTCATCGATATCTGCACCGCAGTAAAGAAACGCGGTGACGTAATGCAGCAGCAGCGTGATCAGAGGACCACGCCCGTCCTCACCTTAGAACCGGTCTGCTTAATTAACATTCCTGCAGCCACTTTGGAGTGCTGTGTTGGCGAGGTGGGCGGAGCTTCGTGGTGTGGTGCAGGCGTTGCCCCCCACTGCTCCACCGCTCTTCTCTCTTTCTGCTGCACTCAAGAGGTTTGATGCTTAAACATCAAAATGAGAGTTTGCATAATTCAAAACTTGGTTCCCCAAAACTCCCTGTGACATATTTGACATTTGGTTGCTGTTGGTTTGAAGTTACCGGAGGGGAGGAGGAGGAGGTACAGCAGCAGTGTGGGGGTGGAGGAGGAGGTACAGCAGCAGTGTGGGGGTGGAGGTGGAGGTACAGCAGCAGTGTGGGGGTGGAGGAGGAGGTACAGCAGCAGTGTGGGGGTGGAGGAGGAGGTACAGCAGCAGTGTGGGGGTGGAGGAGGAGGTACAGCAGCAGTGTGTGGGGGAGGTGGAGGTACAGCAGCAGTGTGGGGGTGGAGGTGGAGGTACAGCAGCAGTGTGGGGGTGGAGGTGGAGGTACAGCAGCAGTGTGGGGGGGAGGGGAGGTACAGCAGCAGTGTGGGGGAGGAGGAGGTGGAGGTACAGTAGCAGTGTGGGGGGTGGAGGAGGAGGTACAGCAGCAGTGTGGGGGGGAGGAGGAGGTACAGCAGCAGTGTGGGGGGTGGAGGAGGAGGTACAGCAGCAGTGTGGGGGGAGGAGGAGGTACAGCAGCAGTGTGGGGGGTGGAGGAGGTACAGGTGGAGCAGCAGTGTGGGGGGGTGGAGGAGGAGGTACAGCAGCAGTGTGGGGGAGGAGGTGGAGGTACAGCAGCAGTGTGGGGGTGGAGGAGGAGGTACAGCAGCAGTGTGGGGGGTGGAGGAGGAGGTACAGCAGCAGTGTGGGGGGGGAGGAGGAGGTACAGCAGCAGTGTGGGGGTGGAGGAGGTACAGCAGCAGCAGTGTGGGGGAGGAGGAGGTACAGCAGCAGTGTGGGGGAGGAGGAGGTACAGCAGCAGTGTGGGGGTGGAGGAGGAGGTACAGCAGCAGTGTGGGGGAGGAGGAGGTACAGCAGCAGTGTGGGGGTGGAGGAGGAGGTACAGCAGCAGCAGTGTGGGGGGGAGGAGGTGGAGGTACAGCAGCAGTGTGGGGGAGGAGGTACAGCAGCAGTGTGGGGGGGAGGAGGAGGTACAGCAGCAGTGTGGGGGAGGTACAGCAGCAGTGTGGGGGGGAGGAGGTACAGCAGCAGTGTGGGGGTGGAGGAGGTACAGCAGCAGCAGTGTGGGGGTGGAGGAGGAGGTACAGCAGCAGTGTGGGGGTGGAGGAGGAGGTACAGCAGCAGTGTGGGGTGGAGGAGGAGGAGGTGGAGGTACAGCAGCAGTGTGGGGGTGGAGGAGGTACAGCAGCAGCAGTGTGGGGTGGAGGAGGAGGAGGTGGAGGTACAGCAGCAGTGTGGGGGTGGAGGAGGAGGTACAGCAGCAGTGTGGGGGTGGAGGAGGAGGTACAGCAGCAGTGTGGGGGTGGAGGAGGAGGTGTGGGGTGGAGGTGGCAGCAGTGTGGGCAGCAGTGTGGGGTGGAGGAGGAGGTACAGCAGCAGTGTGGGGGAGGAGGAGGGAGGTACAGCAGCAGTGTGGGGGTGGAGGAGGAGGTACAGCAGCAGTGTGGGGGTGGAGGAGGAGGGGGTGGAGGAGGTACAGCAGCAGTGTGGGGGGGAGGTGGAGGAGGAGGAGGAGGTACAGCAGCAGTGTGGGGGGGGAGGAGGTACAGCAGCAGTGTGGGGGTGGAGGAGGAGGTACAGCAGCAGTGTGGGGGGTGGAGGAGGTACAGCAGCAGTGTGGGGGTGGAGGAGGAGGTACAGCAGCAGTGTGGGGGAGGAGGTACAGCAGCAGTGTGGGGTGGAGGAGGAGGAGATGGAGGTATTCAGGCGGAGGCTCCTCAGCTTGACTTACTGTGGCCGGAGGCAGAACTTTGTCTCACTGGGGAACACGTGTGTTCTCTGTTCAGGGACATGTGGACTCGTCTCACGTGTCCCAAGGGGACAAAAAACACCCGTAATGAAGGACTAAAGCAGAATTCTGGGTTTAGTGTCTCTGCGTCCTCTTGTCCTTCAGGGAGTTCGAGCTGACCCAGAACCGGTGGGTGGACGCTCCCGACTGCCAGCTGATCCCTCTCGCTCAGTGTGACCTGACCTTTGACCTGGGCTCAGACTCCGACTACAACCTCCGCATCAGAGCGCAGTGCGGCTCCCAGAGGTCGGCCTGGACCGACCTCCAGCCACCTTTCAACCGCAGAGACAGTGAGAGCGTCTCTGCTTCTATACGGCTAATTACAACTTGTTCTAGGGTGCTTTTACTGTGAAACTCTCACACAGAAACAGGAAGTGGTTATTGTTTAAAAGATGAGTTTGTTTCGCTCTTTAAACAATTGTGACGTACATTTCGACAGTTGGAGACACGTGAAGGATTTATGACTCATAACTGAATGTTTGATCGTGGATCTCGGCAGCGGTCCTGGTGGCGCCGGAGATGGCGGTGACGGTGGCGGGCGACGCCCTGCAGGTGTCCTTCCTGCAGCTTCCTCCCACAGCCGTCGTCATGGTGACGGTGTGGAAGAAAGGCCACGAGCTGCAGGTCACAAGTCTACTTCCTGTCTCCTTTCCTTCTCCCTTCCCCTCCTTTCCTTCCCTCGTCCTCGACGCTCACCTTTTCTTTTTTTTCCCACTTCAGTCTCATTCATTTTGTTTCTACCTTCGTCGCTGTTGATTCATAAATAGCACAATATCAGTTTGTTCTTCGCTGTCTTAATATTCCACATTGAGAGCAAAGTCTTCTTTGATGCTCGTCTCCTTTTGTCCAATAAGCATAAATAGAATAAATGTTTGTTTCTTATTGTTGTGGTTAAAACAAGTCTGTCTGTGTCTGTGTGTGTGTGTGTCTGTGTGTGTGTGTGTGTGTGTGTGTGTGTGTGTCTGTCTGTCTGTGTGTGTGTCTGTCTGTCTGTGTGTCTGTCTGTGTGTGTGTCTGTCTGTGTGTGTGTGTGTCTGTCTGTGTGTGTGTGTGTCTAATGTTCGTGCAAGTCTATCTGTCTGTCTGTATGTCTGTGTGTGTCTATCTGTCTGTCTATCTAGTCTATCTAATGTGTCTGTGTGTGTCTATCTAATGTGTCTGTCTGTCTGTCTATCTGTCTGTCTGTCTGTCTGTCTATTCTGCCTGTCTGTCTATCTGTGTGTCTATCTGTGTGTCTGTCTGTCTGTGTGTCTGTCTATCTATCTGTCTGTCTGTCTGTCTGTGTCTATCTGTGTCTAATGTCTATCTGTGTGTCTATCTATCTGTGTCTGTCTGTCTGTCTGTCTGTGTGTCTGTGTGTCTGTCTGTGTCTATCTGTCTATGTCTAATAATGTGTCTCTATGTCTGTCTGTCTGTCTGTGTGTCTATCCTCTATCTGTAATGTGTCTAATCTGTGTGTGTGTGTCTAATGTGTCTATCTGTCTGTCTATCTCTGTGTGTCTGTCTGTCTATCCCTGTCTGTCTGTCTGTGTGTCTGTCTGTGTGTATGTGTCTATCTAATAATGTGTGTGTCTGTCTGTGTGTCTGTCTGTCTGTCTGTCTGTCTGTGTGTCTGTCTGTCTGTCTGTCTGTCCCTCTCAGGCTGCCTTGTATTCGATGCCGGCGGAGCAGGTGCTGCTGCACGTCGCCGCCCTGCAGGAGGGGGCGCAGTACTGCGTCCGAGCTCACACCGTCCTTCACACGCGGAACAGCAGCAGCACAGACACCGAGTGTGTCTCCATCGCAGGACGTACGGGTGTCCTCCCCTTTGTCTCCTCCCCTTTGTCTCCTCCCCTTTGTCTCCTCCCCTTTGTCTCCTCCCCTTTGTCTCCTCGTTAAACTCACATCCTCCAATTTTCAAACTGCCCCGACTTTCCCAAAGCAATTTACAAACGTGTTTCTCAGAAAACACGCTCGTACTTCTATAGAAATGTCCCCGTGTTCCGTATTCCTACTTTTCACCATAGTTTTACTTGTTGTTTCTTGAAAAATCTCTTTTTTAAGGATAAATATTGACCACAAATGAGTTGATGAAAATGATTAACTCAAGGAGTAAAGGATGAAAGTCCCCTCCTGGTTCTGCAGGTGCAGACGGCGCCTGGAGGAGGCCGACCGCGGTGAGCGTGAGCGTCGTCCTCGTGGTCCTCGTGGTCCTCGTGTCGGGTTTCCGGTTCGCCGCCGCCCAGAGCGCCTGTCGGACGCACTTCCTCAAAGAGCCGCTGCCGCGCTCACTGGTCCGTGCAAGTACCACATCGTACATGTAACATTCAATAGAGCAGAGAACAGGTCACAGTGCTGTTGTTAGAATACTGTGAAAATAAAAATACAGGGATGGTTAAAATCAGGAATCAGGAATCAGGAAACATTTATTAGCCAAAATATGTCAAACATACAAGGAATTTGTCTTTATGTTGTTAGACAGACAGACAACAGTGCACAAGTAATAAAAATAAAGTGGAATGAAATGCTATGCAATGGGTTAGTAGAATAAGGCTAGGGGAATAAAGTTAAAAAAATTAAATATTAAAAACAACTTAACTGAGAAATAGATGGATGTTGATACAACATCTAATTCATTTGAATGACTTGTTTGGGGACTCAGGAACCTGATTGGGACATTAAAATCCCGATGAGGCCGGAGGAGGCGGAGCTTTGTCAGCCGATCCACGTGACCAGCTGACGGGACGGAACCGGACAGGACGGGACGGGACGGGACGGGGGTCATTTCTTGGCGTCATGTCTGGCGCGTTTTACAATTAGACAATGATATTTTTAGTGCATCTTTGTCTCTAAGTTTTTAAATGTACAGTTTGTTTAAGAGGTAGAAATGACTTTCTACCCGCTGAGCAGAAAGATGATGTGTTTTTATCCACCTTAAAAGCTGCTCATCCGTCACACAGGCTCACTGGGGCTGAATCAATCCCAGCAGACATTTCATATTACTTCAATTCTAAATATAATATCCTGTTTGTATTGTTACATTAAATAGCCTGTAATTCATATTGAAAACTGCTTTTCATTGCTCCTCTGATACTGAATGAAGGAGGATGAATTAATTTGTTAGAAACCGTAAATAATGTTTATTTATCCCACAAAGTCATTTGAAGCACACACATTAAAAAGAAAAACATTTTATAAATCTTCACATTTAAAAGTTTACAGTAAAACAAACGCTTTGCAAACAGTGTTCTTTGTGTGTAGTATTACGTGTTTGCATCTTGTTCGGTGTCTTGTTACAATAATGTATTATTTTTCCTGATGAAGTGAAGTTGCCTGGATATTTAGATATTAAATGCAATATTTTAAACCAAAAGATTATTTTTGGTCTTATTGAAAATACTGAAATCAGATCATCTTGCAGTCGGTTACGTGTCAGGATGTTTGAAAACCTGTGATACATTAAATAATACTATCAGTAATAAACTGGTTAAGTTTACCCTATTCATCTATCTGTGATTTCAATAAGCATCTTACATTCCCCTAAAGAGGTATTTAGTATATTTTACATTTATACAAAAGCATAATGCAAATATAAGAATTATTACGTACAATAACTACGACAGTTCTGCTGCAGGAATCCAAAGACGTTTGTAGACGTTTGTCTCCACTGGTTGTTTGTGGAGCTGGTTGGCTGCATCAATGCTGTGTGACGCCTTTAACTATTCCAGGCTCGTAGTACTTCAGGCTCGTAGTACTTCGGGCTTGTAGTACTTCATGCTCGTAGTACTCTGGTAATAAGATCATTACAGCTTTGCTTCTATTCACTACATCGTCTGGTAGAGATTTAAAAGGAAAACGTCCAGTTAGAGTTAACCTCTTAATATTTAGGTTAACCCCATATATATATATATATATATATATATATATATATATATATATATATATATATATATATATATATACATTTATATATATATATATATATATATATAAAAACATATATATTCACACATGAAAAAAATAATAATACATATATTATTTTTATATATATACTGCATGTTCTCCCCGTGTTTAATAAATGTATTGGAGTAAAACTTACTACCAACAGTAGTTGAGAAGAAGTATTTATGTTATTGCAGTACAGAACTTAAATAGATGTAGTAACTTTCCACCACCGCTAGCTAGCAGCTAAAGCTCGCTGCACAGCTAGCTAGCTACCAGCTAAAGCTCGCTGCACAGCTAGCTAGCTACCAGCTAAAGCTCGCTGCACAGCTAGCTAGCGACCGTTTGTACCTGAGGTTATTGAAACGTTGTTTAAAACACTTAAAGATTCCTGTCCAGTGAAGACAAACTTCAAATATGGCTCCAACAATCAGAAGACAGCCGTCCTCTAGTTCGCATGGACGCAAAGCTTCATTCAGTAGAAACCTTCTTGGTTTGAACTTGTTTTAACGTATCAGACGGCTTAATATAAAAGTAAAAGACAAAAGATCTTAATAAGTTTTGATGAGCTGATGTTGATGCCACCAGTGTACAGTTAGTCGCACAACGTGCACAATAAAAAGCACAATCAGAGGACAACAGGAAGCTCTTCACACATTATTTCAATGATTTATTAATGATTGAATAACTTTCCATAATTCACCTTACAACAGAACAACACACATGAAATAAAATTGTTCAATTATTTAAACTTTCAAATTTCTAAAAATGATTTGAATAGTAGATGAAATTTCCTTTTTTTAAACCTTCTATTAATGTAAACTGGGTGGTATATTGTTTTCATAATAGAAAAGAAACAAACTGTGACATATTCAGGCCAATATTCAGGTTTCATCAACTAATACAGATAAAATACATGTCATCGGCGATGATGGAGTCAGCAGGATAATGTTTACAACAAAGGTCACACACTTGGTCGGAGTAAATCTTGGTTTTCTTATCGTAGATAGAACAAAAAACTGAAATGAAGAGCGTGGGTCGAGGCAGTTCATTAATAATCGGTCCAATACTGACTACAAAAGCTGGATTGCGTATTGAAGACACTCGGCCCGACTGGATCTGTTACCATTATTTCACTCATTTTTGATCTACTTTGATATTCATGTATTTATTTGTTACCTTTAGGTTTAAAACGTGACTGAAGTTTTTGAAAAGCTGGATTTGTGCGACTAATTTCTAAGTAGAGGGTCTCGTATTTGGTCTTTATGGAATCATTTTTGGACTTTTGACATTTTGATTGACTCGGTTCTTCAGAGTTTCTCTCCTCGTTCTAATTTAGCCAACATCTCTGCCTTTTGCCTCATGATTGTCAGGGACTCAACTCGTTTCTTCCAGCCTGGCTCGGCTGAAGCTTTCTCCCCCTCAATGAGCATGTCGATGTACTCGGGAGTGGAGAG
Source organism: Gasterosteus nipponicus (assembly GCA_014132575.2). Taxonomy (NCBI): domain Eukaryota; kingdom Metazoa; phylum Chordata; class Actinopteri; order Perciformes; family Gasterosteidae; genus Gasterosteus; species Gasterosteus nipponicus. The sequence goes on from BMAF01000015.1 coordinate 785,299, forward strand.
AGGATTTGGCTTCAGGGCGATCTCTTTCAGTCTGTTTAGAGAGTCGGCAGAAGTCTTCATCAACTTCTCTACTACCTCCTGGACACGAGCATGATCAGCATTGAGTTTTCCAACCAGTTCTTGGACCGGAGCTTTAGCATCTTTGGCTACCTCGTACTTTTTTTTCAGATCGTCCATTGTTGTTTTTACCTGAACTGGCTTATACTCCCATTTGTACTTCTGATTGAAGTGTTGACTCCAGTAGCATTTACTTGGGCACTGTTTACAGTATCCATCTGATCCCATTGCGATGCACCTGTGTTTTTCCTTATCATTGGCAATCCCACAATTATCGTGGCAGGTGAAATGACACTGCTGACAGTTGGTGAGGTAAACCCCTGTTCCAGAAATGTCTACTTGGAATGGCTTGATGACCGTATTTTCCACCACAAAGTTCTTATTCCTGGTGATCTCGGCCTCAAACGTCTTCAGTTTTTCAGTTGTGTCTTTAATCTCCTCAAGCTTAGCTAACCCAAGTTTCACCTGCTTCTGCAAATTTTCGATGGAATTCTCGAGCTGCTTTCTCTCTCTGAGGACCTGCTGGGTCATCGTCAGGCTTTTGGTTTCAATGATATTTAAAGCAACAAAGAACCTCTTCATGCTTTTTGACCCCATCTTCCAAAACATTTTATCAAAGCCTTCATCTTCGTCATCGTCTGCTGCAGATGATTTGTTGTCTGCAAACAAGGCAGAATTGTTGAATTTGAAGTGCATGGGCAGCCCGTTCTCTTTGGGACACGGGACCTCTGCAGCATTGATCGCCTCTAGAATCGGAGGTCTCTGGCCGTCCGCAAATGTCACCAGAATGCGGATGTTTTCTGCCACATCTTTGCCAAAGATCGCGAGCACAGAATCAAACACGTACCTCTGTGAGTGCGTGAGTCGGGCTAAAGAAGCCTGAGCTACGAAACACACGGCGTCAATATCGCGGACCCCGTTGGGAGCAGAGAAGAGGTTCCGAAGCTGCTCTATGATCTCTTTGTCTCGGTCTATGCCTCTTGTATCTCCAAACCCTGGAGTGTCCACGATGGTCAGAGAGCAATCCATTGCGAAGCCTTCCCTGTGGTGGATTCTGTACACTGTGACGTCAGAAGTCTGGCTCTCAGCCTGTGATTTGGCTTCACCGTCATCGACTATCTGGAAGCGAAACGAATCCCCCCACTCCACACCCAGAATGTAGTTGATCATCCCGTTGATGAGAGTCGACTTCCCGGCACCAGTCGCTCCGAGGACCATTATGGTGCGATTGGACTTTGGCCGTTTGGCCTCTTTCCCATAATGGAAATATTTGCATCCTGTTATATTGATCTTATTCTCCTCTAGAGGGATTTTATAGATGGATAGAGACCCTTTCTCTCTGAGCAGTGTACTTTTCACTCTAACAGCATCAGCAAGCCGTTTGGGGGGATTGACATGATCAATCACAGCGTGATAAATAAATTCATTTTAAAGGCACAATGAAACGGTACCAGGACCGGCCCTCTGAAAGCTACAGCTTGTCTTCTGCTCTTGAAGTTCTCTCGGGTCCGGATCTGCAAAATATGACAAATATGAATCATCTTTCTTCTGCATTAGAACGGCTCCAGGCTCAGATTGCTACGAGGAATATTGAACTGAGTATCTGGTGGAATCAGTATTCATGTCACGGTTCATATTTTCCTTTTTAACACATTGTTGGACTGATTTTAATCAGAGGAACGTTGCCATGAAACACCACAAGAAGAGCAGGACATACTTCCAGCCTTCCTGAAGTACCGATGGACCTCAGCAAACCATCCGCTCTGACATCTTAATGATTTCTCAGAACTTGCAGCATTCACCAGTTTTCTGGTAACAATTTACGAGTAGTAAGAATAACGTAGAATTAGTCTGTTGATTAAGGAAATGGTT
>BMAF01000015.1:789727-846615 GCA_014132575.2 Gasterosteus nipponicus
CCTCCTCTGGGCCGCCTCCTGCCCATGAATACAGATGTGTGGGCGTGTCCCTTTCAGAGGAGCTATAAGAGGAGGAGCTATAAGAGGAGGGGCTATAAGAGGAGGAGCTATAAGAGGAGGAGCTATAAGAGGTGGAGATATAAGAGGTGGAGGCACAGCGGCGCCTCAGAGGATCCACACACTTCTACTGTGAGTACCGATGACTTAAATGACATTAATGATGATGCTTTATAAATGCTGCGTGTAACCGGTGAACCCTTTAAGCAGCCAATAAGAACACTGAGGAGAGAAACAATATTATTAAAGTAATAAGTAGCAATTATATTGTTACGTACTGTGATGAAGGAGACAATGTAGCCATATTAAATGGATCAACAAACCAAGAATAGAGACGGCTTATTGGACAATGAAGGGTTTTGAGGACAGTGTGTTCAGCAGGAGAGTGACATGATGTGCACTGACACTCTGTTTTGCTCATGGGCAGACGGGGAGATGGAACCGGCAGCCAGCAGGAAGATGGAGGTGGCGGCACTCGGCCGCCCGTTCAGCCTCGGGATGCTTTACGACTGCAGAGAGGACTCACTGGTGCCTGGTAAGGATCCACATGCATATGTATGTATATATGTGTACATATGTATGTGTAGCGCCCCCTAGCGGTCCTGCCTATCTTAGTGGAGTGCGCTTCCCGAATTCCTAAAATGTTTCCTATATATGTAATTAATACTTGGTTACATCAGTCTGCTAACTCTATTATTTAAACATGTTATACATACCTGTCAAATAGCCCCACACCAGTAAGCTATTTCCATCAATTAGCAAACCAGTTATTTACTGAGATATACCAAGTACACAAGGCAATCATTTTAACCATTTACTTACATACATTACGTTATACATCCACAAGTACACATAATATTACACACAAACCAATTTTTGTTTGACTGCATCCAGTCACTTACCTCAGATTTAGCATTTAACATTTAGCAAACACATACACCAGTATAGTATATCCTAGCATGCTATTAGCACACACCAGTATAGCATATCCTAGCATGCTATTAGCACATAAACCAGTATAGCATATCCTAGCATGCTATTAGCACATACACCAGTATAGCATATCCTAGCATGCTATTAGCACATACACCAGTGTAGCATATCCTAGCATGCTATTAGCACATACACCAGTATAGCATATCCTAGCATGCTATTAGCACATACACCAGTGTAGCATATCCTAGCATGCTATTAGCTTACACCAGTATAGCACATCGTTACGGCCGAGCATAAAGACACAATTGGAGTACTGTGTGTGTATTATAGATGAAACCAGTGTTTCCATAGAGCCGGCTAGTGGTCCAGTGGTGCAGCATTTTGTTTTGGATGTAGAAGACTCGGGTTCGACGTCCAATCTCTTTTCATCTTTTTTTCTAGCCACCATTACGGCCGGCGGCAGCGGCAGGGGAGGGTGGACCATACGGCCGACAGCGGGGGGGTCATTGCGCGGACATTACGTCGGGGGGCGGGGATAAGGCGGGGGCCGGGGCGACGATAAGGCCGACAGCGGGGGGGCATTAGGGCGGGGGTCTGTGACATGGCGCTAGCTAGCATTGCACTAGTAATAACAGGACCCTACTGCTGACAAGTGGCTAAAACAATCAGAGTGAAAGCGGCCGTGTCTTTAGTTTGCTAGCTAGCCTTTGTGGCTGGTCTTCAGCCTGCTTGGCCGACTCATGCAGGCACCTGCGGCAGTCCAGGCCACAAATTTTGCGGAATTTTCTAGTTCACTTTATACTCTTTCCCCTCACGCTGTTTTATTTCCTCTCTCCATCCTCGAGCCCCCCCGTTTCTCCCCTCCCCCCATGACCTCTCTCCCTGACGTCTGGAGTTTTATACCTTTTAACTAATAGAATTTTTAATATTTAAGACATGTATGTATATGACCTGTCTGCAGTAGTTTAGCTTCATTACTGCAGAGAGGATTCACTGATAAAGACCCACATGGTGCTTAATGCAAACCAACAAGTCAAAATAAACATTATAAAATTAGTCTTTTTTTGATCAGCAATTGGCTAAAGTGCTTCTTAGACCCGCCGTCTGCAGGAAACCTTGAGATTGGTCCTAGCACAGCTAGAATGCGCATGAAGACAGGACGTGCAGGATATTTTACACAGATATCAGATACCACCGGGTACATTCCATATTTCAAAAACACAATAATTGATATTTTTTATAGTTTCATATTATCTTTCTTTTTTTCTTAGCCATCACAGAGTACCAAAAGGTTGGACACACCTTCTCAATCAATTCAATGAGAAGTTCTGTCCATACTTTGGACTGGTACTGTGTGTTAATATTGACTTATTATTACTAACTAATTAGGAATCAGGAATCAGGAAATATTTATTGCCAAAATATGTCAAACATACAAGGAATTTGTCTTGGCGGTTGGTGACAGTAGACAGTGTAACAATAGACAACAAGACAGCAGTGCACAAGTAATAAAATAAAATGACATGCTAATGCAATGGGTTAGTAGAATAAGGCTATGGGTTAGTATAAAACAAGAGAATAAAGTTAAAGTTAAAAATTTAAAATATTTAAAAAGTTAAAAAATATTAAACATAAAGTGCACTAGCGAACAAGTGACAAAGTGACGATAAAGTGACAACAAAGTGACGAGTGAGAAATGACAGTAAGGTGACATGTGCAGTATGAAGGGGACCGGTGGGGTGTCAGAGTCAGTCTGTTGATGAGCCCGAGAAGAAACTGTTGGTGTGGCGGGAGGTCTTAGTCCTGATGGACCTCAGCCTCCTGCCAGATGGAAGGGGCACAAACAGGTTTTGTCCGGGGTGAGAGGGGTCGGCCACCATCTTTTTAGCTGCTTCAGAGACCTGGAAGCGAACAAGTCCTGCAGGGACGGCAGATTGCAGCCGATCACCCTCTCTGCAGAGCAAGGACACGGTGCAGCCTGCCCTTGTCCTTGGCTGTGGCTGCAGCGCACCAGACGGTGATGGAGGAGCAGAGGATGGACTCCATGATGGCCGTGTAGAAGTGGACCATCATCGTCTTTGGCAGGTTGAATTTCTTCAGCTGCCTCAGGAAGAACAACCTCTGCTGAGCCTTCTTGGTGATGGAGCTGATGTTCAGCTCCCACTTGAGGTCCTGGGTGATGATGGAGCCCAGGAAACGGAAGGAATCCACAATAGTGACGGGGGAGTCACACAGGGTGATGGGGGAGGGTGGGGCTCTGTTCCTCCTGAAGTCCACAACCATCTCCACTGTCTTTAGAGCGCTGAGCTCCAGGTTGTTCTGGCTGCACCAGGACACCAGATGGTCAGACTCCACCTGTAGGCGGACTCGTCCCCACCAGAGATTAGTCCAATGAGGGTGGTGTCATCTGCAAACTTCAGGAGCTTGACGGACTGGTGGCTGGAGGTGCAGCAGTTGGTGTACAGGGAGAAGAGCAGAGGGGAAAGAACGCAGCCTTGGGGGGAACCGGTGCTGATGGTCCGAGAGGCTGAGACATGTTTCCCCAGCTTCACGTGCTGCTTCCTGTCAGACAGGAAGTCTGTGATCCACTTGCAGGTGAAGTCGGGGGGTGCAGCTGGGAGAGTTTGTCCTGCAGCAGAGACGGGATGATGGTGTTGAAGGCAGAGCTGGAGTCCACAAACAGGATCCTGGCGTAGGTTCCTGGGGAGTCCAGATGCTGGAGGATGTAGTGGAGGGCCATGTTGACAGCATCGTCCACAGACCTGTTGGCTCTGTAGGCGAACTGCAGGGGGTCCAGGAGGTGGTCGGTGAGGGACTTCGGGTGGGTCAGGACTAGCTGTTCAAAAGACTTCATGACTACAGAGGTCACGGTGACGGGCCTCTAGTCATTGGACACCGGAGACAGCTGGTCAGCACAATGCTTCAGGGTGTGAGGGGAGACGGAGTCCGGGCCGGCTGCCTTACAGGGATTTTGTCTTTTAAAGAGCCGGTTAACGTCTCTCTCCAGAATAGAGAAGGTCGTTGCTGGTGGGGGAGGGGAAGGGTATAGATATAGATGAAGAGGCGTGAGCCCCTGATGGGCTGGGGGAGGGAGGGGAGGGGGACTGCAGCAGGTTGGTGGAGCTGTGGGGGATTGGATCAGGACATTATCTTTCAAATCTGCAGTAGAACTCATTCAGCTCGTCTGCAGGCGGAGGTCTTTCATGGAGTGGGGGTTTTGGGCTTGTAGTTAGTGAGGTGTTTGTCTCCAAACCGAAGCAGAGTCACTTGCTGAGACCTGTTGTTGGAGTTTCTCAGAGTTTCTCAGAGTACAGAGTCTCTCACCGCCTTGCTAAACTTGTATTTTGTCTCTGTGTACAAGTCTTTGTCCCCGCTCCTAAAGACCTGATCCTTCTGCAGGCGTAGTGTTCTGAGCTCCGCTGTGAACCAGGTTTGTCGTTGTTGTAACTCACCCTGGTGCATGATGGTAGACAGCTGTCCTCACAGAAGCCGATGTAGGAAGTCACAGCCTCTGTGGACTCATCCAGACTGTCAGTAGCTGAAAACATCCCAGTCTGTGCAGTCAAAGCCCGAAGATCCTCCAGCGCCTCACTGGTCCACTTCTTGAATTCCCTCAGCACAGGTTTGCAGAGCTTTAGTTTCTGCCTGTATGCAGGAATCAGATGGACCATGACGTGGTCAGAGTGTCCCAGTGCAGCACGAGGGACGGCGTGATGAGCCCTGCTTACTGTGGTGTAACAGTGATCCAGCGTGTTCTCCTCTCTGGTGGGCATTTAATAAACTGTCTGTACTTAGGAAGTTCATGGGTGAGATTTCCTTTGTTAAAGTCCCCGAGGACAATAACTAAAGAGTCCGGGTTGGTCCGCTCCACACGCCGTAATACATGTTAAAACAACGTGCTATATTTCTACTCACACGGTCATTGTTCATATTCAAAAGGAAGGTGTTACTTAAGGTTACATATCCAAAACACAATTTTTTAACTGTAAAGGGAAAACTCATTTCCATGAGACAAAATCCATATTTAACCCAAGATTCCCCTTATTTTCATGTGCCACTCACCCCCCTTCTGTTTGACAAGTGGAGTAATTCCTCTGCACAGTTCTCCGCTGTATGTCGCGCCTTGTTTTACTTCCTATGCACAAAGCTCTCTCCATCTTGAGCTACCGCCTTGCTTTCTTGTGTCTAACTGACTGCAGCTAGCGACCGTTTCGTTTCCGGGGTCACTGCGTAAAAATATTTTGTCGCATTAATCTCGATTAAAACGTTTAGTTTAACAACCGTGGTTTTGACTAGTCTGAATATAGATGACTAACCTCCTCACTTGTTCTTTGGCAGGCTTGACACTTTGGAACTGTGATGACTTGGGAAAAGATACAAGAGAAAGACAACAAGCAAGCAGTGACTTTGAGATAGTCGCTTCTGAATCTATTGCAGATAAATCTGCAGCGCTGAAAGTTGAAGCTTCTCTGAAAGCGAGTTTCCTGTGTGGACTGGTGAAGGTTGGAGGATCGGCCAAATACCTGAATGATCACAAGAAATCCAGACATCAAGCCAGAGTAACACTGAACTACAAAGCTACCACAAAGTTCCAGGAACTGTCCATGAACCATCTTGGAAGAGGAAATGTGAAGCATCCATACGTCTTTGACAAAGGATTAGCAACCCATGTAGTCACAGCTATTCTTTACGGGGGCACAAGCCTTCTTCATCTTTGACCGTGACGTGTCTGAAGATGAGAATCATCAAGACATTCAGGGTGACCTAAAGGTCATGATCGATAAGTTCCCCCAGCATTAAGATAGAAGGTGAAGGTTCCCTGAAGATGGAAGAAAAGGACAAAGAGAAAGTTGACAAATTCTCCTGCAAATTCCACGGAGACTTTTCCCTTGAAGAGAACCCTGTGTCCTTCAGTGAGGCAGTAAAAGTCTACCAGAGTCTGCCAAGACTGCTGGGAGCCAACGGAGAGAACGCCGTACCAATGACGGTCTGGCTGCTGCCGCTGGCAGGTTTAGATTCTAAAGCTGCTAAACTTGTTCGTCAGATAAGTATACGATTAGTTCAGGAATCCCAAAGCGTCCTCGAGGACTTCAGTGAGCTGGAAATGAGGTGCAATGATGCGTTGAACAACACCACTGCACAGAAGTTCCCACAGATTGGAAAAAAGATCAAAACCTTTAAAGAGATGTGCTCTGAGTCCAGACAGGATCTCCAACAAACTTTGGCAAAGAAACTTCCATCAATCCGAGGAGGAGGAGAAGAGGAAGCTGTGCTCACTGACATCCTGAAGAAAAGACATTCTTCTCCTTTCAACAGCAAAAAGCTCAACGAGTGGATTGAATGTAAAGAGAGAGAAATCCACACGTTGAAGTCTTTCACCAACATCATGAAAAACACAAAGATCGTTACATCTCAAAATGATCTTGATGCAGAAATTCTCAGTTCGGAACATGTGATGTGCTTTGTCTTCACCTCACTAGGAAGTCCTGACTCGTACCTCTCAACGTTATCAAGCTACTTAAGACAAACAGAAGAGAACCCTCAAGATACACACACTCAAGATATAGAGAAGGAACAATGGTTCCTCTCCAACAAAATAGCAGATACATTGAGGCTCAAAGTGAAGCTCTTCAGTGATTTTGCAGAGGCCAACAAGGAGAACAAGAACATTAAGTTCTTGACCTTGGGATTAGAAAATGAGGCACAGAAAGGTTCAAGCATCTACCTTTATAAAGACGGCTTTTCTGTCAGTGAGAACTTTGAGCCTCCTTCAAGGCCTGAAACGTTAACAGTAAGCGACATAAACCACAACAGTGTGACGCTGAAGGTGTCTCCACCCAGATTTGGAGCCGAGAACATCACCTCCTACTCTGTTGAGTACTGTGTCAGTGGAGAAGATGGATGGAAACAGAAGGCAGCATCCAGAGATGAAGAAGTCCCAGTGAGCGGTCTGAGTCCTAACACCGAGTATGTGTTCAGATGCAGAGCGGTGACCTCAGCAGGTGTTGGACCAGCCAATGAAGTCAGTGGTTCCATTAGGACCTTACCCTGCAGCCCTCCTGGGAAACCTCAGGTTGAACCCAATTCAACAGAGGCATCAGTCAGCTGGGAGAAACCTGCTGAGCTCGGACAAGATGTCCTCATTCTGACCTACATGGTGGAGTACGCAGAGACCAAAGACGGGGTGAAAGAGGAAGATCTCCGATGGAACCAAATGATGTCAACGGCTGAAAAGGCCGTCATTTCAGGACTTCAGGCAGAGACGGAATATGTCGTCAGGGTCCGATGTGATTGCGGTGCAGCCGACAGAAGCAAAGAAAGCGTCACTGTTAAAGTCTGCACAACAAAACGGGAATTTGCACGTCTTGCAGAATACCTTAAACACATTAGCAAGAGATTAACTTCTAAATCTCCTTCAGTCTACAAACTACCTCTGACAGAAGAAGATATGAACATAGACGGATGCCGGTACTATACCTTCGGCAAAGAAAGCATGAGGCAAAATCGCACAATAATGCTTCTTGGAGCGACGGGATCAGGAAAGTCTACTCTGATCAATGGGATGATCAACTACCTGGTTGGTGTGGAGTGGAAGGACTCCTTCAGATTTCAGTTGGTTGAAGAGGATCAGTCGAGATCTCAAGCTGAAAGCCAGACCTCTGAAGTCACCGTCTACAAAATCAGCCACCAGGAGGGATTTAAAATCCCTTTCTCTCTGACCGTTGTGGACACACCAGGGTTCGGGGATACAAGAGGAATAGTGAGAGACCGCGAGATCACCGAGCAAATCAGGAGGCTTTTCACCTCCGCCAATGGAGTCAGTGAGATTGATGCCGTGTGCTTCGTGACTCAGGCCTCTCTTGCGCGACTAACCGCGACCCAGCGTTACGTCTTTGATTCCGTGCTGGCCATCTTTGGTAAAGACGTGGCAGAGAACATCGAGATGCTGGTGACCTTTGCAGATGGCAAGCAGCCGCCGGTCCTTGAGGCGATTAGCCACTCTGGGGTCCCGTGTCCTAAGAACGAGATGGGATTTCCGGTTCACTTCAAGTTCAACAACTCGGCCTTGTTTGCAGACAAGAAGAGCAGCCTCGATCTGGATGGTGATGATGGGGACGATGATTTTGACCAAATGTTTTGGAACATGGGCGCCAAAAGCATGGAGAGGTTCTTCTTGGCTTTAAATAACATGACAACCAAAAGCCTGCTGATGACCAAAGAGGTTCTCAGAGAACGGAAGTGCCTCGAAACCGCCGTTGAAGGTTTGCAACCGCAAGTTAAAGCTGGATTGGCAAAACTGGAAGAAATCAAGTCGACGAAAGAAAAGATTAAAGAGCACGAAACAGTGATGACTTCAAATGAGAACTTTGAGATTGAGGTGGAGGTTATTAAGCCGGTCAAAAGAGTGCTCACACAGAAAGGAGAGTTCATTACCAACTGCCAGAAGTGTTCGATAACGTGCCACTACCCGTGCGCGATAGCTGACGACAGTCTCAAGCATCGGTGTGCATCGATGGGTCAGTCTGGGATGTGTACCGTCTGCCCGGGGAGATGCGTCTGGAGCTTGCACTTCAACCAGACGTACAGCTGGGACTACGTCAAAGTGACAGAGAAGCAGACGCTGCACGAGCTGAAGGTGAAGTATAAAAGAGCGACGGAGGAGAAGATGACTGTGCAGGACCTGATTGAGAGGCAGGAGGAAGAGATCGCTCAGCTCCAGGACATGATAGTGTCCCTCATGGACCAGTCCTCTCAGTCCATAACCCGCCTGCAGGAGATCGCCCTGAGGCCCAACCCGCTGACCACTCCGGAGTACATCGACATGCTGATCGAGGGGGAGCGGTCCGAGGCCAAGCCGGGGCACCGGGCTCGAATCCAGTCTTTGATGGCGATGAAGGACAAAGCCCACATCATCTCCAAGGTGTCCAAACGACAGAAACTCAGCAGGACGGAGGAGGAGCTGCACAGAGAGAACGAGGAGAGGAAAGAGAAAAAGGGTTGGGTCGAGAAAGTGACAAATTTCTTTGGTCTTTAGGTAAAAACGTGACGTGGTGTGGTCGCCATGACGACCTCATGAAAAATAAATCAGAAATCAGAGTGCGGATGAGCCAACGAATCGTCATTTGGAAGTGATTGCATTGGTCATTTCCCAATTTCATTTTATTGTTGAGATGGCTAACATAAGCTAGCTAGCCAGTTAGCATGCAACTTTTTTTTGTACTCGCGAAGATGCCGACATCGAACGCAGAATTTTTCTTCTTTTTTACGTAATTGAATTGTTAGTTTGCTGCTTTTTCAGTTAAAGCTGCTAACGGTGATGTTCTGATTAGTTGAGCTTCAGTGCCTCATTCAATTAACAATAAGGATTTTAATAAGAATGAATGAAGGAATGAAAACAAACCCTCATAAAATAAATACGTTGAAAATAACTTTTTGCATCGATTTTGGACCCATGACGCACTTTTTTTGTCTTTAAAGCTTCTTGTAGCCAAATTGTTCTTTAATTTCTAGAAAATACATAAATAATTTAAATGTTGAGGTATTGTAGTAAATATGCTCATTTATACTGAAATATAATTACAATGCAATGACGTGATAATCAATGAGACGAAGCCTTTCTTCATGTCTCATTGGTGTTTGTATCTGTTTAGCTCCTCCCATCAAACATCCAGGTTTCTACCTGAGTTAAACTTCAAACGCTGTTTAGTGGAAGGTGAGAAGTTTAGTTTTTAAACCTCATTATGTAATGTTGTCATATGTGTTAAGTTTAGTGTCTCTGAAATTACTTTCATATATAAAGTGTTTACTTCAGAAGTTGATACAATATTACATTAAAAGTACAGGAGTAATATTTGTATGCTGTTTTCATAACAATATGCTTGTAGAAGATCAAGACTGTTTCATTACAGACGTAATAAAATGTAATTAAACAAAGTTCTGATTTCAGCTTCTTTAATCCGTGAAAAAACAAAAACTGTAACATCACTTTCTTCTTTTCAACGTGAGCATAAAACCAAAGTCACATCTCAGGAGCCATCCCATAATAAGAGGTGAACACGATTCATTAATGAGGAATCAAACATTCCATATTTGAGGATTTTTGGTGCACTGAAAATAAAATGTTTCAGAGTTTTAAGCGTTTTGTTTAAAAAGTGATAATAAAACATGAAAAAAGTGATTTCTTTATCGCGGTTTAACTTTTACGTTTGTTCTTGAAGTGAATTTGACACAAAATAAATGATTATTAAACCATATTCACATTTATATCCTTATGTTTCTAAATCATAAAACACGTTTAGTCCGTGTTCCCTTTTCAATAAAAACACTGAATGGTTCCTGTTGCATTGTGGGACGTCTTCGTGGTTGAAGGTCCCTTCGTAACACATTTAACATTTAGTTTGAGACAAAACATCAAAGAACAACTTCGTCCTGTTGGGGGGTTTGTAGTAACAGACTCACCACTTACACTATTGTACATTATTATACACACTATTGTACATTATTATACACATAGTATTGTACACTTTTATACAGTGAGGTTTGCGTCTCGACTTTTACTACTTTTATTAGATTCTTTTTTTTAAGGCATAAAACAAAACAACATCAGAGGGAAACTTGAACATCCGACGAGTGAGAAGAGAAACAGAACAGAAATATATAAAGACTAAAACCAACGGGTCCCTTTTAGACGCCATAATTTGTTCCCATTTCCAGCCTTTGGCTTCTTTTCCTCCTCCAGTTGGCTACAAATGTCAGAGGTCAAAGGTCGCCCTTGCTAGAACTCGAAGTGGTGAAGCGGATTTTATTTTTAAACGCTGTGATCAGACAGGAAGACATTAACAGTTTATGATGGAAAACGATCCTCAGATGCGTTAGCGGTGCTCTGTAGCTAACGGGATGCTAACGGGAAAGGAGACGCAAGCAAAATGCCCTCCGGCACGTTTCGAATGGAGACGGCGGGTTCCTCTCGCTGAGGCTTTAACGAGGAGGAAGATCTGCTTCTGGTTCCTCATCGCGTTCCAAAAGCACCTTTCTTCACACGCTGCTCTCCAAACGATGCGTTCAGGGGATGTCAGACATTGCAGGTTTATAATGACATCGCTCTGCTCTTAGTCTCCGCCTCCTGTCACGCCGCGGTGCCGTTTTGTAACATATGAGCGACTCGATAACGACCTCAAGCCCTCTTATTAGCATTTTAAGTCTATTCCTTCAAGTCGGTACTTTTTAAATATGACGGTGGCCGGACGGCTTTCCATTGAACACCGAGCCCCTCCGACCCGAATCAAGAGAATTATCACAAAATCAGCAGATGGAATGTCGAAAAAAATAAAATAATCAAATGATTGAAAACAAAAGCTTTTGTGCTGCTTTCAGGTCTGAATTAATCTGTGGGAAATACGAACCACTGACAGGCAACAAAGAAATGAGCCTTTGGAGTAACATTGTCGGAGGTTTTTTACTAAAGTACTTTAACGCGTCGACGCGGTAACGTCATACGTCACATGTCTGTTTGACCCAATGGAGCTTCAGACCGCGGGGGGAACAAACGGGCGCGGGGGGGGGGTCTCCTTCAGTAGCCCAGGTTCAGCTGGATCTTGTGCTCAAAGATGGCGATCAGCAGCATGATGCAGAAGCCCAGCAGGATGCCGGCGTTCTGCAGCAGGAAGAAGCCGCAGTGGCTGAAGCCGTGGTCGCCGGCGTCGTTGTGCAGCATCTCGGGCACCTGGGGAGAGGAAAGAGGAGGTCTGTGATTGGTCCGCTTACCGCCATCTGGACACGACGAGGGGCGACGCCGTGCACAGCGCGTGTACCCGTGTGATGATGTGACCACAAGAGGTCAGACTGACCAAACAGACGGGAGCTCGGCTTTAAGAACACGTGTGCGTGTGTGTGTGTGTGTGTGTGTGTGAGAAGAGGCCAGCTGGTGCTGAAGGCTGCTGCTCTGTTGAGTGAACAGACGCTGCTGACTCAGCGGTTCTTTGTTCAGGTTAATGAACTACGTCTGTACTCGTGAAGGTGGATTTATCGCGTCCCCTCGTCTCATCTCAACGGGGTTTATTCAAGTTTCTCACCAAAAACTGTAACAATTGAACACTCGTTTTTACTGAATAGCCTGAACGCATCACAACTCTGGAGCCCCATTAGCATTGGCTAGCTAACAGCTAACCAGCTCTGCTGCTGATGAGGGTTTCACCACAGACTTGTGGGAAGTTAGTAAGCACTTAACCAGGTGAGTCTGCACATGCTCAGTGGAGACATGTGGTGTTGTTGTTGTTGTTGTTGTTCCGGTGAAGCGTAAAGGGGCCGGTGAGTGTTGTTGTTGTTGACTCACCATGTCCACCAGAGCCACGTACATGAAGAGCCCGGCCGTGAGGGCGAATATCCACATGCAGACGTTCTCTGCGTAGTGTCCGATCAGGATGCCGATCACCACGCCCAGGTAGGCCGTCATGGCCGACAGCACGTTGTAGAGGATGGCCTGGCGCACCGTCATGCCGGCCTTCAGCAGCACCGCAAAGTCACCTGGGAGGGGTAGTCGGGCCGGGGAATCGGGCACAAGTGAGACTCCATGGGGCCGAATCACGTTAAGGACACGCGCCACCCGTGTAGATGAACATATGAAAGAGGTAGAAGGTCTCACCCAACTCGTGAGGAAGCTCGTGGCAGAAAACAGCCACAGAGGTGCTGAGGCCGCTGGACAGACCCTCGGTGAAGGCAGCTCCTGTGGAGCAGACCCCCGTCATCACACCATCACACCATACTATCCTACTTCATGTGGCCCTGCTGGGACGTCCCAGATGTGCCAGATGTTATTATCTTGAGGGAAATGATGGCGCTCGAGTTGTAACCACGAGAATTATTTTAAAGCAAGCGGACGACATGAAGGCCACGACGGACCCCCCGCCCAAACCCGTCCCGGAGGTGCAGCACTCACCGATCGCCAGGCCGTCGCTGAAGTTGTGCAGCCCGTCCCCCATGATGACCATCCAGGCGAGCGTGGCCACGCCGGCCTGCTGGAAGTGCTCCTCGGAGTAGGAGTGGGAGTGGCTGTGCGGGTGGTGGTTCTGGGAGTGGTGGTGGTGCAGGATGTGGTGGTAGTCGTGGTGGTGGTGGTGCATGCTGTCGGCCGGGCCCACCGTGTCGTGGAAGTGGGAGTGGCATTTGTTCTCGCAGTCCTCGGCGGTGTAGGCGGCGCCCCCCTCCGCGCCAACGTAACCCTGCGGCGAGACGACGGACACCTGCGGCGCCAACATGGACTGCTCCTCCTCCGACACGCCGCCGCCGGGGCGCTCGCCAAATATGCCGGCGCCGTTGGTCTCCACGTCTGGACGGAAACAAAACAATCAGAACGTGAGAAATCTCGTACCGGTAAATCGTTACAACACAACGGACTTTATATGTGATGCTTCTGTTATTTCCATTAGTACCTCTAAAGGAAACTTAATGGTAATTAATATATATATATATATATATATATATATATATATATATATAAATAATATACACACACTCGAGTTTTTTTCTTTATTTTTACAGAATCTGGTGAAAGTAAGCAGCTTATTTGAGGAGAGAGTTTTAAGATATTCAATAAAATATATTTTCAGGCTTTGTTCCTGAAGGAAGCATCGATCAGTTCGAGGACCGTTGGAAAGATGAAAACATAAATCCATAGTTTTTTTACAGCGTGTGATTGTGGAGCTTCTCAGCAGAGCTCATGGCTCCGTGTTCCTCGTCTCACCTTCACTTGGCTTCAGGTCGCTCTCCTCCAGAGCGAGCTGCTTCTCCGGATCCGCTTTGTCCTTCTGGATCTGTTTGGAGACAAACTTCACACATCCTGACGTGGCTCCTAAACCTGGTTCCTCGGTGTCGAAATGACCTCTGACCTTCTGCTTCTTGTCCTTGTACATCTTCCCCAGCGTCAGGAAGTGCTCGATGAGAAACATGACGTAGACGCCGCTCAGCGCCGTCAGCCCTTTCCACATGGCGTCCAGGTTCTCCTCCGGCTCCTCGTGGAGGTGACCTCCGCCCGCCTCCATCCCAGAGCCCTCATGATGGTGATGGTGGCCCCCAAGGGACTGAAGCGCGGAGAGGAACATGCAAATCATGACGTCGTAGGGTTTACTCCCCCCCCACCTGTGATGAAGAGGAAGCGGACTCACGTGGGGGATGAGATGAAGGAAGGCGTCTCCGCTCAGCGTCCCGACCGCCAGCGCCACCAGGAAGCTGAGGAGGAACTTGAAGAAGACCCTGTTTATGAGCGGGATGAGGACCACGCCGGCGAGCGACAGCAGGCTGATGACCGTGATGGACAGGAACCCGCCGACCCACGCTGCAACGCACAAATCAAACGCACCCCGACTGAGACTCCTCCGGCAGGAAACGACACGGGAACCCTCCAATCGCAGGGCGGGGCTTCCGCCGGCTCACCTATGGTGATGTTTTTGACTCCGCCTCCCCCGGAGTGCTCGCCGTGGTCCGAGAGGTTACCGTGGTGACCGTGGTCTGAAACGGAGGAGATCACAGTCAATCACACCTCTCTTGGTGTGGTGTTGGACACGGGGACACCAGGAGGACACAGGGGGGACCGGCAGACACCACAGTCTCGCTACTCAAACAAAGCGCTGGTACCTCTGGGGGGGTCGGCGGCGCGGTGCACGATGCACGCCCCGCCGTCGATCTGTCGGAGGAGGGCGGGGCACAGGAAGCTGAAGTCGGCGAGCGTCACCCCCCCCTCCCGAGACATCCCGTGTGACCCCAGGATGCCCGAGGCGTTCTGACACTGGAGACAAAAGACAACAAGGACTGAGGAGACAGCGAGTGGACACTTTCTAGATGGGGGTCTTAATCACCTGCAAACTCATATTTATCATCTACAAGTACCTCCACACCGCCCACGCTCTGGTTCACGCGCCCCCCCCCGCTGACTGCGCTGCCCTCTCGTCTCTCCTCGGCTACGTCCACTCTCGCCATCAGCTGGGCGCCGTACGGCGCCGTGGCTCCGCCCTCCTGCGCGGCCCTCTCAGGGTGCCGGTTGTGCCGACTGTCCTGGTCTTTGAGGACCTCTGAGGTCTTTGGGAGCTTCCCCCGTGGTGAAGGTTCAGCATGTTTCTGGGGGTGCGAGTCGTTGTCGTGGTGGTGGTGGTGGTGGTGATGGTGATGATGGCGGCGGCCCGGTTGCTCGTGATGTTGCACCGTAACGGTCCGGATGCGATCCAAGCCCACGTTCTGTAGGAGACGCTTCAGACCGGCCAGAGAGATGGTTCCGTTTTCTCCGTATCTGTGGAGACGAGAATCATCGGCTGTGAACAGAATCCCTGCAGCACCTCGATTCCAAAAAGGGCAATAATTCAATATTTAAAAAATAAAAATCTCCAAAAATGTGTTTTTGTATCAGTTGTAAAACGAATCCTTAAAGAAATGGCTCACTGAAAGTTTTCCCTTTTGCTGATTTGATGGTTCAGCTTCTGACCCCTGAACTCACCTGTTGAACAGAGCCTCCAGGTGTTTCCTCTGGCTCTGCTCGGCCAGCTGGGAGTCCATCACCGAGGACAGCGAACGCACCGCAGGGTCCGTCTCCAGCAGCCCGGCGTCCGAGCTGGAAGTCCCGTCTCCGCCGGACAGAGCGACGGCGACGAGCAGCAGCAACGTCAACATGGTCCCTGGAAGAAGGGGAAGAATCCGTTTAGGATATTTTCATCAAAAACACCCCAAATAATAACTGCTTTTCTCCGTTTTATATCAAAGTTCATCAACAAAACGCAGAGCAAAAACAACAATAACTTACATTTGGAATAAATCGTGAGATGAATGCAGCACTTTTACTAGCAATGGAGTATTTGTACACTGTTGTACTTCAGTAAAATAAGGCGGTACTTCCCTCCCTTTAGTCAATTTAAGAAGGAATTAAATATCAGCAGTAATACAGATAACAACGCTTGGATTATGACCTAGATTAGAAGAAAATAAAAAGTATAGCCTGTAGAAGTTTAACTTTAACTAGATTGTGTCAAAGAAAATACCTTTCATCAAGTACACGTTGGAGGTACTTGTAACTATATGTACTTTGTGTACAGTACTCCACCACGTGGCGTGAGCAGGTACTTTTACTCACCGACCTGACAGCTGTAGGCAGATTGGAGCCACAATGTGCACTTACTATAAAGCACATTTAACCGCGTATTGAAGGTCGTTTGACACGTGATCAAAGACTCGCCGGTTACGTTGTTTCGATGACGTCACCGTAACGGCAGCATTACTCGCTACACGTAGAACCCGCCCGGTTCTGGTCTGGCGGAAGCGCGGCTCTTAAATGACAAATGGAAGGTTCACAGGGAGAGTCCCGTCCTGTGGGGGCCGAGAGGCGCCTCCCGGGGGGGTAAGTTAGGCAACCGAGTCCGGCTCAACGCGCTAGCTAGCTAACTAGCTAACTAACCAGCTAGCTAGCTTAACGGAGCCACCAGCGCGGCGCTGCTAACCACCAAAGCGCGTCCGCGTCCGGCGCGTGAGGCCCGGGAACAACTCGCGCCGGGTCCTCGCCGCCCCGGTGCGTTAGCCCGGTTAGCTCCGCTGCTAGCCGGCCCGCAGGAAGGGCCCGGACGTTAATCCGACAATATCACGTCATAACAAAACGAACGCGAGCACTTGT
Organism: Gasterosteus nipponicus; assembly: GCA_014132575.2. NCBI lineage: Eukaryota > Metazoa > Chordata > Actinopteri > Perciformes > Gasterosteidae > Gasterosteus > Gasterosteus nipponicus. Next base: position 806,367 of record BMAF01000015.1, read on the forward strand.
CACGCGGCCCGAGTGAGATCTGCAGACGGAGAAACAACATAAACAGAAACACGTTGGCGCTGCGGGGCCGTGTGCACAAAAGGAGATGGCGAACCCGGAAGCGCGGACCGGGACACAAAACCACAACAACGACAAACCGCGGCGCTTTAACGCGTGGACACGACTCACGGTTGACGTAGCGGGGGTGTTTTACTGTCCGTTGATGGGAGAACGGTTCCCGGTAACCTGCGGCCCGGTTAATGAATGGATGGAGACCGTGTGTGCCTCCTTCACGGGCCGCCGGAAATATGAGAAGCAAACCAAAGACACAGAGAGAGAGAGAGAGAGAGAGAGGGGAGAGAGAGAGAGAGAGAGAGAGAGAGAGAGAGAGACCACCTCATCAGGTGGTAAAATAACTATTCTCTTCTCCTGTAAAGGTACTAGTGAAAAATACTGCATTCAAACATTTACCTAAATAAAGGTATTCAGGTCCTATCGGTTAAATAAAGTTAACGTAAAATAATTGATGCAGTGCAGTAAAATATGGTGTGCATAATGTGCATGTTGCATTTTCTTACTGCTGTGGATACTATTAAATCATTAAAGCTTCAAAAAAACAGAACTCTGCAGCAGTAGAACAAGACGTTTTACTCTACAAGCGTACTTTCCCAGGCGGCCATGAAGGCGTCGCAGGAGGAGACCTGTGGGGGAGGACAGCGGTGGAGCATGTGACCGAGCTTCGGCATCATGAGACATCGCGTCCGGTCCCAGGAAAAGAAGAGGGGACGCCGGATTAGTGTCCGAGCACCACATTCAACCCCAGATCTCCTGATCATATTTCCCTCTTTATACTTTCATTAAAGTATTTTCACAGTGGTGCTTTTACTTTAGTACAGAGTTCTTCCTCCACCACCTCCACACCTGCTTCTCCTCACTGACGATGTGGTTGCTGAGGTAAAAGTGAACTGTAACTACAGCTGCAGCTGGTCAAAGAACACACAAACTGAAACGTGAGAACCAGACGCCCAAATGTGGAATCAAACCCACCTGAAAAACAAACTGGGGCCTTTGACTTTAACAAACACGTGAGGTCCTCACGATGTGAAGTCCTCACGTGTTTGAGAAGTAAGAAGAAGTCTCTGCAGAGCAGTGAGTTTATTCACTTATAAGTTCTCTATGGTTCTTCTTACCAACACCTACCAGGATTATCGTCCATGTCAAACCGGGTTCTGGACACGTTTTCAGTCCGAATAAAACGAGAAAAAAGTTTAGTTTAAAGTTGAGTTTTTCTGATGAGGTCAAAGGTGAGACTCAAGTGTGTGGACAGTTAAATGAAGCTGTTTCCATGAGTGTGACATATTCTGCTGATGAAGGAGGGCTTCACTGGAGTTCTACCAGGATACTTTGTGTTGCTTTAGGTCTGTTTTCTCAGTAAAATCAACCTTGCAACATTAATCCTTTAAACACACATGGTGTACAAAAACACACAGCTTTAAACACAGATGTGACCTCCAGGCGCTCTGAACCTCTTCAGTCGCCCCAGGTTATTGTTTCTTCCTTTCAGAGACGTCTTTAAGCCGGTCCAGGATCGTGGCCTACGGGGGTCAACGTGCTGAGACCCGGCCCACAAGGACAATATTGGTTCTGGGTGGGTGAGTTTCTGTTTTTGTACAGAAAGTCACACGAGGAGACAAACTAGAACCTCTAATTTACTGCAGTAATGTAAGTATAACGTTGAACTACTTTGTGCTACTTTATTATTCACGTTGTTTGTGTTTAAAGGGGACGAGCTTATGTTATCATCTGCAAACGTTCCCTCAAATAACAGCTTTTTATTTTTCCGTGGAATATTGATGAAAACAAGATATGTTGCAAACACAAGTTTCTTTCTTCCCTTATTTCATATCATAATCATTGTAATTAGTTTTCTAAATATTTTTTAGTTGGGACAATATTTTGAAAAAAATAAGTCAAAATATATGAGGGTAAAAAATGTTTCAAAAAAGTTATATTAGTTATCTATAAAAGTTAAGATATTATTGAATTTTAAAAAAAAAAGAAAGTCAAAATACGTACGGTCGAAAATGTTTTAAAAAACAGTAAAAATACATTTTGTCAACAAATGCCATGAAGAAAAAAAGAAGAATAGTATTAGGTGAAAGTATATTTTGAAAAAAAATGTTCTTAAAAAGAAAGTCAATATATGTAAGGATGGAAAAAACAGTCATAATACGTTGTGTCTACAAATGTCATGGAGAAAACTTATTTTGGAAAATATTTTGGAAAAAGTCAACATATGTAGGTCAAAAAATAATTTGAGAAAAAAGTCCAAATGGCATGGAAGAAAAAGTCCAACTACATTGTGTCTAGAAATGTCATCAAAAACCAAAAAATGTCAAAATATGGGGAAAAAAAGTTTTTAAAAATTAGGTCAAAACATATTTTGAAAAACGTTTTTAAATAGAAAGTCACAATATCTAAGGTCAAAAAACGTCTCTAAAAATATCATGAAAAATGTGATGAAATATCATGGCAAGAAATGTTTTTAAAAAGGAAGTAAAAATATGCAAGGTGGACAAATGTTTTAAAGAATCAATCAAAACACGTATAATGTAATGGAAAATAAATGACGAAAAATATTACGTTGAAAAACATTTTAAAAAAAAAGTCAAAATACTGTATGTAGGGTGGACAAATATCATGTGTCAAAGAAAAACATTCAGTCTTTTTAATGTATTTTATTTTCCCCTTTGGTGTCTCGTTGAGTCCTTTTGTGGTCATTTTGAGTATCTTTAGTTCCCCTTGTTGTGTGTTGTCCTTCGGGTCACTTTGTGTGCCGTGTTGTAGGTGGAGGTCCTGAGCCATTCGTTCCTCTGTGGTTGTTCTTGTAACAGAGTCGTTCAAGCTGCTGTTTTACCTGGAGAGTTACTTTACGTCTCCACAAGGGGGCGACGTTTCACAACACACTGAACACAGACAGAAATGCTGCTTCCACTGCTGCCTGCTGATAGTGTATCATTATTATGACTCTACGGCTCAAATTCTTTTTCATGTATGTATATTGTTTTTCTGGCGAGTTATTATAGTTTTTACTTAAGCAATAAGGTACGAGAGGCTGTACTTTAGTCCAATAATGTAACAGTTCGGGGGTGTTAGGCCCGACGCGCAGGGCCTCTCGTACCTCATTGCTTTTATAATTCGGTTACCAGCGGAATTATAAATAGTAAGAAATAGCCGCCATGTTTCACCAAAGACGGAAGAGGACATTCCTGCTGCATTTATTGCAATTAAAAAGAAATGTCAAACAACCCACCTTTTGTTACAGTAATTCACCGCCCAGAGAAATGGTTCAGTTTCATCATCTTCTCCTTTGACATACTTATGATAAGACCTTTGCTCCTTAAAGTCTTTAATCTGACGCCTCTGTTCTTTACAAAGATCTGCTCGGAAATGTCTTCTTCTTTTGTTATCACACAAGATATGAAACCAGTCTTAAGAACCTACATTTGGAAACTACAGTTACCTAAATACTGTACTAGTGAATCATCTGTGGTTACGTGTGCTTTTTTCGCCACTTTATTCCCAACTTCTCCAGCTTAGAGAGAAATAATTTATAATTTAATTGGATTTGATATGTTATTAATTAAAAGCCTTTTTAGTGACACCGCTGGTTTGACCGTGAACGCGAAGTCATCATGTTTGTAGATTTCTACACCTAAAACAAATTAGAAGATTTACATAGTAGTTGTAGTAGTATTTATTGATGTGCATACAAATTATACATAAGATAATATTTGTTTTTATTTTATATCTTTCTGCAGAAAACATTTTTTTTTCATTTTGCAGAGCGCAACGCGTCATATCTTTTCCGTGTTCGTGCCCAACAAAAGAAAACAAAAGCAAATCCACTAATGAAAGCTGAGAAAGACTTTGTCTGAGTCTCCTCCTGTTGGGGGGCCAGTGAAAATAAACAGCTTAAATAAGCGGTAAGTGGATTCCTTAGAAATCCACCTTCTGTTATTTGTTCCAGAGATCTCAGTCCCTCAGATCTTTAGATAATCACTTCTATGAAAAGCCTACTTCTCTGTTTTACAGATTTTAAATAAAATTGGACTTTAAAAATATATATATTTTAACTGTCGGTTTAGTGACTGTTGGTTGAATAGATTACATAAGATGAGTAAAATAAAACTGCCAGTTTTTTTCTCAAGAGTATATGGGGTCCAGTGACAAAAAGCGAATTATAAATAAAAATTAAGAAAACAACAGATTGACTACAGACTCGATGATCAATAATCTGATTGGTACAGATCGTCCTCTGTGATCTGTTGTTTTGTGTCTCTCTGTAGTTGTGTTGTGTCTCTTTGTAGTTGTTTTGAGTTTATTTGTAGTTGTTTTTTGTGTCTCTTTGCAGTTGTGCCTCTTTGTAGTTGTTCTGTGTCTCTTTGCAGTTGTTTTGAGCATCTTTGTAGTTGTTTTTTGTGTCTCTTTGTAGTTGTGTCTCCTTGTAGTTGTTCCGTGTCTCTTTGTAGTTGTTTTGAGCATCTTTGTAGTTGTTTTTTGTGTCTCTTTGTAGTTGTGCCTCTTTGTAGTTGTTCTGTGTCTCTTTGTAGTTGTTTTGAGCATCTTTGTAGTTGTTTTTTGTGTCTCTTTGTAGTTGTGCCTCTTTGTAGTTGTTCTGTGTCTCTTTGCAGTTGTTTTGAGCATCTTTGTAGTTGTTTTTTGTGTCTCTTTGTAGTTGTGTCTCCTTGTAGTTGTTCCGTGTCTCTTTGTAGTTGTTTTGAGCATCTTTGTAGTTGTTTTTTGTGTCTCTTTGTAGTTGTGCCTCTTTGTAGTTGTTCTGTGTCTCTTTGTAGTTGTTTTGAGCATCTTTGTAGTTGTTTTTTGTGTCTCTTTGTAGTTTTGCCTCTTTGTTGTTGTTCTGTGTCTCTCTGTAGTTGTTTTGAGTCTCTTTGTAGTTGTTTTGAGTTTCTTTGTAGTTGTTTTTGTGTCTCTTTGTAGTTGTGCCTCTTTGTAGTTGTTCTCTGTCTCTTTGTAGTTGTTTTGAGACTCTTTGTAGTTGTTTTTGTGTCTCTTTGTAGTTGTGTCTCTTTGTAGTTGTTTTGTGTCTCTTTGTAGTTGTTTTGAGTCTCTTTGTAGTTGTTTTGAGTTGTTTTGAGTCTCTTTGTAGTTGTTTTGTGTCTTTTTGTAGTTGTTTTGAGTCTCTTTGTAGTTGTTTTGTGTCTCTTTGTAGTTGTTTTGAGTCTCTTTGTAGTTGTTTTGAGTTTCTTTGTAGTTGTTTTTGTGTCTCTTTGTAGTTGTGCCTCTTTGTAGTTGTTCTCTGTCTCTTTGTAGTTGTTTTGAGACTCTTTGTAGTTGTTTTTGTGTCTCTTTGTAGTTGTGTCTCTTTGTAGTTGTTTTGTGTCTCTTTGTAGTTGTTTTGAGTCTCTTTGTAGTTGTTTTGAGTTGTTTTGAGTCTCTTTGTAGTTGTTTTGTGTCATTTTGTAGTTGTTTTGAGTCTCTTTGTAGTTGTTTTGAGTCTCTTTGTAGTTGTTTTGTGTCTTTTTGTAGTTGTTTTGAGTCTCTTTGTAGTTGTTTTGAGTCTCTTTGTAGTTGTTCTCTGTCTCTTTGTAGTTGTTTTGAGACTCTTTGTAGTTGTTTTTGTGTCTCTTTGTAGTTGTGTCTCTTTGTAGTTGTTTTGTGTCTTTTTGTAGTTGTTTTGAGTCACTTTGTAGTTGTTTTGAGTCACTTTGTAGTTGTTTTGAGTCTCTTTGTAGTTGTTTTGTGTCTTTTTGTAGTTGTTTTGAGTCTCTTTGTAGTTGTTTTGAGTCTCTTTGTAGTTGTTTTGAGTCTCTTTGTAGTTGTGTTGTGTTGCTTAATAGTCATTTAACGTCTCTCCCAGTCAGCATGTCTCACTTTACGAGACTTTGTCTCTGAAGATACAGAGGACATCTGAGTGGATGACATCGTTCTGTGACACATCAGAAGTGGAGATGACGTGACCTCTGTGACCTCCTGCCTCACTCTTTCCCTGGAGAACGTCAGACGGGTCACTGAGGACGCAGATTAAATGTGTGGTGATTAGTAAAGGGTTAACACGACCCCCCTCCGCTGTTATCAGCAGTATAGATGAGACCCTCACATTTAGAGGAGCTCCTGCTACAGATGGTGGAGGAAATTAGAGTCTGCACGCTACGATCTGGATCAGAGACCCCCCCTTTATTTTGCTTCCCAAGGTCAGCGGTTCTGTGTTCCAACTCTGATGTCATCTCCAACATGAGCCAAATAGAGATGTCCACCATCGAGCTCATTTAAAAAGGTATCGGCCATGTGCCGTCTGCCTCGTAGCCATTGATGCCCTGCGACCCCGAACATTCCAGGTTTCACACTTCAGACCTTTTATATCAAATGCCGACCTTGTGTTTTATGAACACTGCTGATGTGAATCAGAATAACAGGTTTGCATATTTCAGTATGTATTATTCAGATCCTTTATTATACCACAATCTGAAGTTACTGCCCCTCAAGTGAAGTCCAGCAAGCAGAATGTACTTAAAATAGTATCTATTTATCAGCAAAATGGTTCTGGATTAATATGCATAAAAAAACACAAAAAACAATATTTGATTGTATAAAATACACAAAGTAACAAAGACGAGACAAAACACAAAGATGTACTGTTTCACTACAATGTGTGAGAGTAGTGCACTGGTGGTACTCTCACGAAGTACAATATGTACCTCTGAGTTATAGTACAGTGGAAAGTTCACTTTTAAACCAAAGAAATAATCTCTTCAGTATAATCATTTATATTAAAACGTTGACCTCCCCAACCCCCCCCCCCCGCTGTCCTAATTCACTCTAATTATCTCCAAATTACCTGATTGTTTGCTTTAACCTTCTTAGCGTTCCCGTAAAATAAACCGTTAATGAATACGCGATCGCCCCGTCAGCACCGAGTAATCCCTAATTCTCTCCTCCTGACATATGGTGGAGGAATAATCTGAGATAAAATCCAAGAGACCCAAGATGATGAAGCTTAGCGGGAAATAAAGACACTTCTATTACTTTGTTCTATTAGTGGAGCGAAGCTTCTTATTTTGTTTCTACCAACCAACGGCACCAACGAGGACCTGCACCAAGAGAAGCCCACAGCAGCGCTAGAATCCGCCCAGCGGCCCGTTTAGGAAGAGCTCATCCTGAGAAATATTACCCGGGTCTACACCGGGACTTTAATGAGTCCAGGTGGGTCCTGTTTGAGCCACCGGCTCTGATCGACTCCTCTGTGGGAATCCTGTGGTTGAAGCTGTGAAACAGTCAAGGCCTTTTAGAGGAATTTAACCTTTATTCAAAGCACCAAACAGGGGAAGCGTACGAGAACAAGCCAATGAAGTGAACAGAGATTTAGAGAACCAGAGCTTCACGAGTTAAAGCTGCATTCTGTGTAGTGACCAGCAGGGGGCGACTCCTCTGCTCCCATAGACGTCTATGAGGAAATGACTCTACTTCTCTCTGGATTTATTTCCTCAGTAAACATTGTAAACATGAGTTTATGGTCTCAGTCTCTAGTTTCAAGTCTTCTTCAACACAGCATGATGTTCATTTAGTGCAGTCGTTCTCAAACTGTGGGGCGCGGCCCTCTGGTGGGGCACGGAGGTATTACAGGTGGGGCGCGAGGAAATGTAGATTTCTTTATTAAAGAAAAAAAAGAAAATATATATCTTTGGGGAATCATTATTATTATTTTATTTCTGATCCTTTATTAATCACACATGGGGAAGTTGTTCTCTGCATTTGACCCACCCTCAGTAACTGAGGAGCAGTGCTGCTGTGAAGCACTGGGGCTTCAGTGTCTTGCTCAAGGACACAGAGACATGTAAACTATGAGTCTCGCCCCCCGTCCACCGTAATGTTCTGGCCCGCGTCCGGCCTAAGTGGGCTGCATCTGCCAGCTAGAAGGTGATCCACAAACCGATGGGGGTCTGTTGAAGGCACTTGGTGCTCTGTGGATAAATGTTGAGACCGTTCCCGTGTTTTCTTCATCACATTGTCTCCATCATTGTGTCCAAAGACTCATTGGTTTAGTTTCACCTGTCGGTTTTATGTCAAAGAAACTATTTACTCTTATTGATTACTACTTCCTGCTGCCGAGCTTCATCCCTTACAATATGATGATGAGGAGGATGGTGATGATGATGATGGTGGTGATGAGGATGGTGATGATGATGAGGAGGATGGTGATGATGATGATGGTGGTGATGAGGATGGTGATGATGATGATGATGATGATGATGAGGATGATGATGATGATGATGATGATGATGATGATGAGGATGGTGATGATGATGATGATGAGGATGGATGATGATGATGATGATGATGATGATGATGATAATGATGGTGATGATGATGAGGATGGTGATGATGATGATGATGGATGGTGATGATAATGATGGTGATGATGAGGATGGTGATGATGATGATGAGGATGGTGATGATGATGATGATGAGGATGATGAGGATGATGATAATGATGGTGATGATGATGATGATGATGATGGTGACATATTTCCGCTGCAGCGTCTTTATAAATCATTTTATTTTTGCATTTGATCGTCTGGCGCTTCAGGTGCGCGCGCGCGCGCGCGCGTCAGGGGCGTGGAGGTGGGACGGGGGCGCGTTGCGTCCCCCCCACGTGACCGAGCCTGTCTGTCCTCCGCCTCATCCGGATCTCTTTGTTGTGTGTCTGCAGCTCGCCGCCTCTCTTCACGCAGCGCGTCTCCGCCGGACCCCCGAGCGGCTTCACCCCCCTCCTCACCCCTCCTCACCCCCCCTCACCCCTCGCGACTGCCGGGAGGAGGAGCAGAGTCCGCCCGAGGGACCGTTGTAAGCCGTGTTCACGCAGAGGACGGGCCGGGTGGCGATGCCTCCTCTCCCCCGGACGGACCGGACCGCCTCGTGAACGCGGATCCACGCGGGAAAGGAGCGCGTTCCGGTTCTGAGGCGGCTCACCGGGACCTACGCGACTGCACGAGCACCTGGATCTAGGGAGAGAGGGGGGACCGGGCGTCATCGCATCATGGTGTCGGGCCCGGGGGGGTGTCCCGGCGGGGCGGCCCGGTTCCTGCTGTCCGCGTGCCTCCTGAACGCGCTGCTCTACCTGCCGGCGGCTCGTGCGTCGCACCCCGCGCACAGCGGGGAGTGCAAAGGCAAAGGGAAGGACTGCACAGGTAAGAGACCAGCGGCTGCACCCCCCACCCCCATCCCACAGGGGCCTATGGGCTCTTCAGGGGTTGGGATGACTATTGTGGGACTGTGTATCAGTGAAGCCCCATTATAAGATCTGGTTTGAATAGATCGGGACTGATCAATAATCAGGGAGCTTTTTTAAATGTTCCTTCTTTATTTGCCTCTTAATAAACGATAGTAATAAAACATCAGCACATTGTGGCGTGTTGGTGGATTATTCATCACATGCAGCTCAACTCAATGAGTTTTTCCGTCTCCACGGCAACAAGTAACGCAACAATAAACAACACACACAATGAAAAGAATTGTCATTATTTTCGTGATTTACTTTTAGTCTGAAAACTTGATTACAATCATAAGCTGCACTAAGAATCACTTTGTGAAACAACAAAATGTTGAGGAAAAAAATGGTTGGATCACTTGGAGGGTAGAAAAATGTGTCATTATATGAAATAGAAATGTACTATTAGAGTGAATTAAGATAAATAAAGTATTGACTGGAATCTGCAATAAGGAATAATATTTCTTCATTTGTTATCTAAGAAATAGTCCAATTAAAGTATAATCAGTGATTAAAAAGTGTTCATGGCCTTTAACGTGTTTACAGGCGTGTCGACGCTCTCTGCATCCCGCATGAATATCGATATTCATCCATTCACTGTAGCGTCGTCCCGTTCTCGCCGCCTTTATTAAATAATTAAAAGGCAGAAAACAGCAGTCGTGTAAATGAGTGTTAGCCGTCACTCAGGATCCTCATGTGTTATTAATGAACCCCTGAACTGCTCACATTGTCTTGCATCTGCAGTGGAAATACATTTAATGGAGTAAATAACTCGCCGAGTGGGGAAGGAAAGCGTAATCGCCCAGAAAGCTTCGCCCGATCACCGCTGCCACGAAACCGCCACAAGAGATGGAGGAGCTTGAAGCATTCGTGGCGACCAGTTCTTCTTCTTCAGCTCAGGCCGCTTGTGTCCATTGCTCGATGCCGTCTTTTCTCAGGACCCGACTCACCGGGGGGGTCGGGTTGGCTTTGCAAATGTATTGTTGTTCTTGCAGTCTTGGAGTCTCCCTCCGAGGAGTCTCACTGCGGGAGAAACGGCTTTGAGAAGTCTGACTTTGAGACGTCTGACTTTGAGACGTCTGTCTTTGAGAAGTCTGACTTTGAGACGTCTGACTTTGAGACGTCTGACTTTGAGAAGTCTGACTTTGAGACGTCTGTCTTTGAGAAGTCTGACTTTGAGAAGTCTGACTTTGAGAAGTCTGTCTTTGAGAAGTCTGTCTTTGAGAAGTCTGACTTTGAGAAGTCTGACTTTGAGACGTCTGACTTTGAGACGTCTGTCTTTGAGAAGTCTGTCTTTGAGAAGTCTGACTTTGAGACGTCTGAGTTTGAGACGTCTGACTTTGAGAAGTCTGACTTTGAGACGTCTGTCTTTGAGAAGTCTGACTTTGAGACGTCTGACTTTGAGACGTCTGTCTTTGAGAAGTCTGTCTTTGAGAAGTCTGTCTTTGAGAAGTCTGACTTTGAGACGTCTGACTTTGAGAAGTCTGACTTTGAGACGTCTGACTTTGAGACGTCTGACTTTGAGAAGTCTGTCTTTGAGAAGTCTGACTTTGAGACGTCTGACTTTGAGACGTCTGTCTTTGAGAAGTCTGACTTTGAGAAGTCTGACTTTGAGACGTTCTGACTTTGAAAGTCTGTCTTTGAGAAGTCTGACTTTAAAGTCTGTCTTTGAGACGTCTGTCTTTGAGAAGTTGACTTTGAGAAGTCTGTCTTTGAGAAGTCTGAGACGTCTGACTTTGAGACGTGACTTTGAAGTCTGACTTTGAGACTGACTTTGAGACGTCTGTCTTTGAGAAGTCTGTCTTTGAGAAGTCTGACTTTGAGACGTCTGTCTTTGAGAAGTCTGACTTTGAGACGTCTGTCTTTGAGAAGTCTGTCTTTGAGACGTCTGTCTTTGAGACGTCTGTCTTTGAGAAGTCTGACTTTGAGAAGTCTGACTTTGAGAAGTCTGACTTTGAGACGTCTGTCTTTGAGACGTCTGTCTTTGAGAAGTCTGTCTTTGAGAAGTCTGTCTTTGAGAAGTCTGACTTTGAGACGTCTGTCTTTGAGAAGTCTGTCTTTGAGACGTCTGTCTTTGAGACGTCTGTCTTTGAGACAGGAAGGAGATCCTGCAGCAGGTGTGTTGGGGGCTGCAGGTCCTCCAGGCGCTTCAAACGAGGATCCACCTCACGGTGTCTCCTGGTCTTTGATCTCACTTTTGTAGGTCTTGGGTTCTTGTTCGAGGTGTCGTAGCGACGCGTCGCTTCCTCTTCTGTTGTGAGCTGGGGGGGGTCAAAGGTCAGACCGGATCTCCCGTCAGGCTGAAACTGAAACAGGCCGCGATGATCAGCAGTTGCGTTTCTTTCAGTTGATGCATGAATCCATCAGATGTCACTGAGGAGAAAAATCAGATTTAGATGCAAAAAAAACAACGTCCCAAAATGAAATGAGTGTTTTCACGCTTCTAACCTGAAACTTCGCTTCGTACTTTTGTTGCCTGAGGCGAAGTTTAGCTGAAGCTCACCTGGTCGCTAATAAAGATTAAGTACAGCTGTTCGCTGCAGATGTTGGACCGAATTCACAGCTTTTCTGACTTTCTCTCCTGGAGCTTCTGAACCAGCTGCAGGTGTTTGTGACTCTCCTGGTTCTTCGTCTCTGAGGGAAACGGGAGTAAACTCTCGTGGTCTCCGTGAAGGAGCCTCGCAGATTTTCGCTCTGCATCTTTTATTCTCTCTGGATTTTATAAACTACACTTCCCATGAAGCTTTGAGGGCCTGGTTTGGTGTGGAAGCAGCTCTGAAGCTGGTCTCCAACTCCAAGTCGCAGCAGAAGTGCACAGCAGCAGTAACAGCTTTTATTCTGAAAATCCAACAGGAGAGGGAATGTGCAGCAATGAGGAACATGGAGGAACTCGTCGTCTGGAAGCCACGCAGAGTGAGGCCACATCCCCCTTTTCCCCTTCCCGTCCTCCCAAACGAGCTGCGAGAAGGACTTCCTGCGTCCTCCAGCCGGCCGCCGCGGGCTTTGTAGCGATTGTCTGCAGACAAACGCAGTGAAGACGCAGAGGTGTTTCGTTTGAGCCCAAGCAGACAGAATAAATGTCGTCCTTTCCCTGATGAAAACACGCTGTGGCTGTAAATAAGCGCTGTGGACCGAGCGCTGTCTCTGCGTCCCGTCCCTCCCGTTATTTGCCCCCGGGACAGAGCGTCTTGCTGATGGTGATGAATTCTTCATGACAAAGCAACCCGGCCGACGCCGAGTCGCACGTTCATTTATTCTGCAGGAAATTGATTGAACCGATACTTTGGTGCCGGCGGGACGCTTCACAACTCAGCGGCGGTGCGTTCGCTGTACGTCACCCTGCCCGTCGGTAAAGGGGTGTGTCTCCTCTCATTCCGCTCAGCCTTTTGTCCCCGCCGCCCTCGGGCGCCTCAGGCGCTCTGCAGGCCTTTGTGGTGGAGCCATTAGCGTCCGCGGCGCTCAGGGTTAGCTTCCCCCTCCCCACCGACTCCTGTGTGTCCCTCATCCCGTGGATCCGCGTCTCTCTGTGCACCAATGCCAATGCGTCGAGTGCAGATCACCTGCTGGGCGGGGGCCGGGGACCGGGGCCGGGGCTGCTGTGTCCTCCGCTGTGCCCGGCTTTGAAATGGGACCTGATTAGTTTCGCTTCACAGCCTCTTTGGGCGAATCCTCAGTGGAGTAAACAGGACGAGGCTTCGAAAGTTCTCTCACATCTAAATGAGTCGAGGATGACGATTGTGACGTGTGTGTGTGTGTGTGTGTGTGTGTGTGTGTGTGTGTGTGTGTGTGTGTGTGTGTGTGTGTGTGTGTGTCACGTTCTGAGTCATTATATATTATTAAACTCATGTTTATCAAGTTTATTGAGGGAATAAGTCAAAAGATGAATCCTTTTCTGGTTCGGGAGTCTGGACGCAGATATGAGATGTTTAAAATATACATTTCTCTGCTGTGAGAGAAAGAAAGCCGAGAAAAGGCTCAGTGAACCAAGCAGGAAGACACAAGAAACCATGGCAACCAAAAGAAAAGCCAGCATGAGGTCTCAGACGTTCCTCTCTGTGAAGACTGGTTTAAAAGACTGTTTTTAAAGAAAGTCTTTTAAATCAGTAACTTTGTACCAGAATGAAGTCTAATTTAAATGGTTTATATGTGAATTGGAGCTCAGAGATAGTTTTTGTTTTCTTAATGTCTCGTTAAACATAAGCAGCCCGATTGATCAGAAATCACTTAAAGATTCAGATCACGAGGTTGAGGAGAAGCTGAAGAGATGAAACCATGTGAGAAGCTGCGCCTCCTTCAGGCGCTCAGGTCCACGACCAGCTTCGCAATTAAGCTACACACACACAAGCACGCATATTGACACACACGCACGCACATTACACGCATACACGCACGCACACAGACATGCACGACACACGCACGCACGTACACACACGCATACACATGCACACACGCACAGACACACATACACACGCACGCACACACACACACAAGTACGCATACACGCATACACGCACACACACGCACACGCATACACAGACACACGCACACACGCATAGACATACACAGACACACGCACACACGCGCGCACACACGCACACAGACGGCACACACACGCCACCACGCACACGCACACACGCACACACGCACAGACACACACACAGACAGACACGCATGACACACACGCACAGACACACACAGACACACACGCACACACATGCAGACACGCACGCACAGACACACACACACACGCCACAGACACACATGCACACGTACACAGACACACGCATACACACAGACACACACACACACACGCATAGACCACACACGCATATTATTACAGATGCACACGCATACAGATTATTATGGCCACGCATACAGACATTACGCATATTATTATTATTAGACACACGCATATTATTACAGACATATTATTACACACACACACATCGCATTAGACACACACACACATATTACACACGCACACGCACGCACGCGCATTACACAGACACACACACATGCACATACGTATTACATTGGCCACACACACAGACATATTATTATTACACACAGTATTAGATACACACACACGCACAGACACGCATATTACGCACCACGCACGCACGCACGCACATTATTAATACACATTAGTTACAGACGTACACACACACATGCCATTACGCATTACACATGCATTACACGCACACACATACGCATTACACATTATGCAATACGCACAGACACGCATTATTATTATTATTATTATTACGCATAGATACATTATTATTATTATTATTACACATTATTATTACGCATATTAGACACATGCATTAATATTATTACATAGAGATATATTATTATAGATATATATTATTATTACATTATTATTATTATTAATACATTAATTATTACATATATTACAGATACATTAGACATTATTACATTATCGCACAGACAGAGACAGACATTATTAACATTACATTACAGATATTAGATAGACATTACACGCACACGTATAGACACGCATTATTATTATTATATTACACATCGCATATTATTATTAGATTACATTATTATTACACACGTTACGCACACAGATACATTATTATTATTACACACATATTATTATTAGACATATTACACATTATTACGCATTATTACACACACGCATTACACGCACATTATACATTACACACATAGCTGAGCTCTCTTTAATGAGTCTTAAATGACAGTTTCAGGCCTCTGCTTACAGGTTAGATATTCGGTGTCAAAGGTCGAGCGACTTTGCATTCGGGTCCTCTGAACTCCTTCTGCACCTCAAATCTTTGGTAACATCTCGTCCTCGCCTGAGGCCACCCTCTTATTATATCGTATGATATATTTTAGAAGCTGTCGTCACTTTAATCTTTAATCTCTGAAAGAGACAGAATTGTCTCCTCGTGTCTTGTTGGGCTGCAAATATCTTTTCCATTAACAGCAACAACAATCAGCGTAGAACATAAGAGTCAGGACATCTTTGTTTTACGAGTGCACCCTTTTAACAATAGAACATTTAGATGGATTTTTCAAAATGTCATGAATAAAATCAGAGTGTAGATCCGTTTGATTAATACTCTGTTTCAAAAATAAAATATCTGCTGAAACAATATCATTGTGTGTGTTTATCGCTCCGTCAGTAATTATAATGATACAGTTACTACACTCATGAATAAAACTGTTGGTGGCAAACGCAGCAAATGGAAAAGCTTTCGTGATGACGGATCTAAAGCGATGAAATCACGATTAGCGTCATTGGACGGAGGCGCAGGAGGCTTCTGAACAAACACCTTCATTTGGTCTCATTCCGGATCCGCTGAGCCTCGAGGACCCGGTCAGGAACAGACCGAGGGGTAGTTGGTCCCGTCTCAGACGTCCCGCCCGGCCTCAGACTGCACAGCGAAGCCGTGGGCGACCCTTGACCCTCGGATCCGCTGCTCGGGAATAATCTGCACTCTTCCAGGTGAAGATGGCGGGAGTCTTCCTCGCAGGCCGCGGGGACACGACGCGCTGAACGTTTCAGGCTCCGTGAGGCCAGCGTGCTTCTGTTCACACGACCACGCTGCAGGCGTTACACTAGAAACAACCGGTGTTACTGCGACTGAGCGAGGCCGCCCTGGTGTGACAGGTGTTAGCTTGCTGCTGGTTTAGCGCCGTAATCTGCTGACGCTGTTACTGTATATGGTGCTACTGGTGTGACTGGTTACTGGTGTGACTGGTGACTGGTGTGACTGGTGTTACAGGTGGTGTGACTGGTGTGACTGGTGTGACTGTGCAGGTGTTACTGGTGTGACTGGTGTTACTGGTGTGACTGGTGCTACTGGTGTGACTGGTGTTACTGGTGTTGTTACTGGTGTTACAGGTGTTACTGGTGTGACTGGTGTTACTGTGACTGGTGTTACTGGTGTTTTACTGGTGTTACTGGTGACTGGTGTGACTGGTGTTACTGGTGGTGTGACTGGTGTGACTTGTGTGAATACTGGTGTGACTGTTACTGTGTTACTGGTTGTTACAGGTGTGACTGGTGTGACTGGTGTTACTGGTGTTACTGGTGACTGGTGTTACTGGGTGTTGGTACTGGTGACTGGTGTGACTGGTGTTACTGGTGTGACTGGTGACTAAACTGGTGTTACTGGTGTGACTGGTGTGACTGGTGTGACTGGTGTTACAGGTGTGACTGGTGTTACTGGTGTGACTGGTGTTGGTGTTACTGGTGTGGTGTTACTGGTGTGACTGGTGTGAACATTTCTGGTGTTACAGGTACTGGTGTTACTGGTGTTAGGTGTGACTGGTGTGACTTGGTGTTGCTGGTGTGACTGGTGTTACAGGTGTTACAGGTGTGACTGGTGTTACTGGTGTGACTGGTGTTACTGGTGTTACTGGTGTGACTGGTGTGACTGGTGTTACTGGTGTGACTGGTGTTACTGGTGTGACTGGTGTTACTGGTGTGACTGGTGTGACTGGTGTTACAGGTGTGACTGGTGTTACAGGTGTGACAGGTGGTACTGACTGGTGTGACTGGTGACAGGTGTGACTGGTGTTACTGTGGTGACTGGTGTTACTGGTGTGACTGGTGTGACTGGTGTTGCACTGGTGGTGTTACTGGTGTTACTGGTGTGACTGGTGTGACTGGTGTTACTGGTTACTGGTGACTGGTGTGGTGTTACAGGTGTGACAGGTGGTACTGGTGTGACTGGTGTGACTGGTGTTACTGGTGTTACTGGTGTTACTGGTGTGACTGGTGTTACTGGTGTGACTGGTGTTACTGGTGTGACTGGTGTTACTGGTGTTACAGGTGTGACTGGTGTGACTTGTGTGACTGGTGTTACAGGTGTTACTGGTGTGACTGGTGTTACTGGTGTGACTGGTGTTACAGGTGTGACAGGTGGTACTGGTGTGACTGGTGTGACTGGTGTTACTGGTGTGACTGGTGTTACTGGTGTGACTGGTGTGACTGGTGTGACTGGTGTTACTGGTGTGACTGGTGTGACTGGTGCGCTGAGCCTTGTTTTGACCACACAGGGTCTCGTGTGACTGGTGTGACTGGTGACTCACACTGGTGTTCTTTTTACTGACTCTTTACTGACTAAAGCTAAAGCTCCTCAGATCAATGACCTGAGCTCTTCTCTCTGCAGGAAGTCACCTGAGCAGCAGACTCACCTGCTGCTGTCTGTCCCGGGGTGCGTTTCATTTGCTCACCAGCCAAATTAAACATTCAAACTTTGTGTCTTTATTATACATTTAATAGTTGACTTCTTTATTTAAAGGGGTTTTATGAAGATATTAAAGTAGTTTATGGATATGAGAAATCATTAAATCTCTAGTGGAGGTTTCTGGTGTTTTATTGGTTGACGAGGGTTTTATATTTCTATTTTCTAGGGTATTCTACTATTCTACTATACAGGAGTTTAGCTCCTTCTTCTTCTGGTGTTTCAGGGAATGAAGCATCTGCACCGTTCCTACAAACGGTCCCAGACTCATGTGACGCAGCAGGAAACGGCCCTCAAAACATGGGGTTTGAATTCCCATGATGCATCCCTGATGGTGTTTTTTACTTGAATGGCGCCTGCCCCCCCAGCGCCCTGCCCCCCATCTCATGTGTCTGCAGAGGATCATTTATCCTCTTTTAGAGAAACCAGATCAATACTGCAGTCATGGACAAGGTTTCACTTCTCTATGAAATGAGCCTCACACGTCATTGTGTGTGTGTGTGTGTGTGTGTGTGTGTGTGTGTGTGTGTGTGTGTGTGTCTGTGAGTGTGTGTTTCACACCTCCGCATTGAGGTGCAGTTGGAGTCTCTATTTGTTCCCGATAACTCGCTCGGATGGAAAAGCGTGTTTCTATGTGACGCACAACAAGAACTAAGGAAGACTTTATCGCAGCATCACAAGGTCAGACCCCTCAGTGGTGGGAGGAGCTACAGCAGATAGGGGCGGGGCTACGATGTAGCATCGGTTACATCGGACCTGTTGTTCTTTGAAAGACGAGAAAATGACGTCAAAGAAGTATTTTCTCTGTGTTTTATATCCTCACCGGACCAGTATAGTGGTGTGGGAGGTGGATGTGCCCCCGAGCTGCCTCGCTCCGTCAGCTCCTTTAGTTCTGATACCAAAGAGAAGGAATCATGTGCATCTTAAAATCCCTGTTTCTGTTGTAAAATGAACGAGGGCCTGAAGACAAAACACACACACACACACACACACACACACACACACACACACACACACGCACACACACACTGTCCGCGTGTTGCTGTAAGCGTGACCTCCTGAGGTTTAAAACAACAAGGAGGGTTTGAACCCTTCAACTCTGAGTGGTGGTAAAGACACCAGGACGTTCTCCGCTCTCCGTCTGCTTCCCTCCGTCTCCTCCTCAGTGGTCAGACTGGATGCTGCCGGTGTTTGTGGGTCTGATATCGATCGGCCCGCCTCCCTCACTTTACCCCCCCGGTTCACCCTTTGCGTTTCTCCCCGTGTTGCAGATCTGTCGGAGAAGAAGAGCGACCTGAGGGTCTGCGACGAGTCCACCTGCCGATTCTCCGGCGCGTGCAGAGACGACGGAGCTCAGCTCAAATGCGTCTGCCAGTTCCAGGTAGGAAGAGAAGTTTACTACGCGTCTACGGTTCAGTATTCCTGCTGTGTTCACTCCTTTATTCTCTCCGTCAATGGAATCATAAAGAGTACAATCTCTTAAATGATATTATAATTATAGTAAAACATTATTTATATGTTTGTTATTATTAACACGCCTACGCCAATAATAAGGCTGTACCAAAACGTTTGTAGCTTCAGACCATCATTCTGTTGATATCAGGATTAAAAGAAACCACAACTAGTCTCTTATGGCGCGTTTCCACCGAGCGGTACGGGTCGGGTCGGGTCGGGTCCCTTTTATTTGTGTCTCCACTGCCAAAAGTTAAGAATGGTACCAAAAATCCGAACCGTAGCACTCTTCTTGGGTACCCCTCCGTTGGGGCACCTGGCACAGGTGTTTGGTACTAAAGGGCGGAGCTAGACTCACTGCAGAGCGTTGATTGGTTGAAAGAGTGTCGTCATTTGCGCGTGCCGCAAGGGGAAAGACAAAACGCGTAACACACTTGCAGCATGTAGCCTTTGCTCAAACAAAGAGTGTCGTCTCCTTGTGACAAACAGCCACATGTGGAGAAGCAGGAACAGGATCAGCTGCACGTCCTCCATTGTTGTTTGCGGTTAGCTTTCAGTTTTCGCCCGATCGAATGACGTCAATCTACTTTGCGTCATACGCCACGCCTATCAAGTGAGGGTACCGTTGGCGGTCGCCAAATCATGGTTAACAGACCCGACCCGTACCGACCCGACCCGTACCGTACCGCTCGGTGGAAACACGCCATTACAAGCAGGAGGAATTTTATTAAAGTGAAGCAGATACCTCACGTGACCAGCAGGGGGCGACTCCTCTGCTCCCATAGACGTCTATGAGGAAATGACTCTACTTCTCTGCAGTGACCAGCAGGGGGCGACTCCTCTGCTCCCATAGACGTCTATGAGGAAATGACTCTACTTCTCTGTAGTGACCAGCAGGGGGCGACTCTCCTCTGCTCCCATAGACGTCTATGAGGAAATGACTCTACTTCTCTGTAGTGACCAGCAGGGCGACTCCTCTGCTCCCATAGACGTCTATGAGGAAATGACTCTACTTCTCTGTAGTGACCAGCAGGGGGCGACTCCTCTGCTCCCATAGACGTCTATGAGGAAATGACTCTACTTCTCTGTAGTGACCAGCAGGGGGCGACTCCTCTGCTCCCATAGTACGTCAATGAGGAAATGACTCTACTTCTCTGTAGTGACCAGCAGGGGGCGACTCCTCTGCTCCCATAGACGTCTATGAGTGAAATGACTCTACTTCTCTGTAGTGACCAGCAGATAAGACTCCTCTGCTCCCATAGACGTCTATGAGGAAATGACTCTACTTCTCTCTTGATTTATTCCCTCAGTAAACATTGTAAACATGAGTTTATGGTCTCAGTCTCTAGTTTGAAGTCTTCTTCTATACAGATGATGTTGATTTAGTGAATTATGGTGCATTTAGAGTCAAACAGACGGACAAAGCAGGGGACGCTTTTGACCTCCCAAATACGGTCAAAAAAAGGACAGGAGGCTTCAAACGTCCACGAACCAACGAGTGACGCCACAAAGACTCTTCCACCTCTTATTGACCGTCTGTGGTTACAGGAGGTTGAAACATGATCAGGACGCTCTGATTTCTCCTCAGAGTCCTTTGAAGATCTTCCTCACATCAGATCAACGATACGGGCAAACCACTGGGGCTCGTCAGGCGAACCTTTATTCAGGGTCACAATCGGCTCTATTGGCCTCGAATGTGACACCGTGAACAGCTGACAGATCTTAACTCGGCCCGACTCGACCCCGGCGGCGCCTCTCAGCCGGTCCCGAGTGGGTCCAGTCCAGCGGTGACGTTGAGATTTCACTAACATTCCCGTCTTATTTCCAGTGTCACAAGAACTACGCCCCGGTGTGCGACAGATAAGCAACATCCAACGGAGACACCTACCAGAACGAGTGCTACCGCCGGCAGGCGTCCTGCAAGCAGCAGAGAGAGCCATCCTTCTACTTGTCCGACGGTCCCTGCTCAGCCGTGGTGAGTCCGCCAAGAGGCCCTCAATCCAGGACGGTGCCCTCAACAGCCGATCACTGCTCCCCGTCCGTTGGTATCGCCCTTATTTAGACGCAACTCCAGAGACGGACGCAACTCGTCTTCTTTACGCCCCAGAGTTCATACCCAAAATATAAAAAGTTATTTGGAGGAATCCGGAATCAGGAAACATTTATCACCAAAATATGTGAGACGTACAAGGAACTTGACTTGGCGGTTGGTGCGGATGAAAACACGTCTCTATGCTAACTGTGTTGAATGGTGGAACTTGACAGAATGCTGCATGTCAAAGAACTGTAATTATCATGGTTCCACCACGTATCCTTGTAATGAAGAGACGCTGGTGTCTCTCTGTCTTCACAGATCCCGGCTCCGGTTCCGGAGACGGATACGGTGAGTCTGTTTTTTTCACTAAAGTCAAACACACGTGAATTGATGGCACTCGATGATCAAACTACCCAAACTACTCAAACGATACTCAAGAAAACCAAGAAGAAAGATTCCACACATGAACGTCAGGAGAAGACGCAGCTGAAAAAGAGCTTCAGAGAGTCGGACCCTCCTGAACTAAAGCAGCGAGCTGCCGCGAGGACGCCCGGGGAGCCGGGACGGGTCAGGTGTCTTCTTCAGGGACACTTCGACATGGGACCCTCTCTACTCCATGCGCCGCGGTTCAGTTCCAGCCACCTTCTAGATTCTGTCCTCTGATTGTTGGTCCGGCTAATCAACCCAGATCCACCCAGACCCATCCAGGCCCATCCAGACCCACCCAGACCCAGACTCATCCGGGCCCGACCAGACCCAGACCCACCCAGACCCATCCAGGCCCATCCAGACCCACCCAGACCCAACCGGACCCAGACCCATCCGGGCCCGACCAGACCCAGACCCACCCAGACCCATCCAGGCCCATCCAGACCCAGACCCACCCAGACCCATCCAGACCCACCAGACCCATCCAGACCCACCCAGACCCAGACCCACCCCCAGACCCACCCAGACCATCCAGACCCACCCAGACCATCCAGACCCTCCACAGTCCAACGGGGACAAAGAGACTTTCTGCTGCGGCTCCTCGTCCAATCGATCGGGGGCCTCTGAGCCGCTCCGAGCTCTACATGTCTCTACAGCCTCAACCCCCTCGCGTCATTTTAATCATCATGTTGCTCTTAAGCTTTAAATGTATCTTTGCATTTTAACAGTTTTTTATTGTGTAAAAACGTATGTATGTATTAATGAAATAACTTCAGGTCAGAGGACATTTGATGTCTGATGTCCCAGATGAATCTCTTTGATATTTCGTGTTCCGGTTGTTACCAACAACTGATATCATAGGACGATGCTTCACGCTCTTTAGGAGAAGGTGATGTGGTTTCTCCATTGACGGTGTTTTATTACTCTTAAAGGATCAATAAAAGGTTTGGAGTTAATGTCGTTATCACTTAGAAACTCAGTTGAATTCCTTCATCCTGCTACAACTCGTCCTCCTCTGCGCGCTGCTGGACTCGTGTCTCTAGCGTCAGACGGTACCCTTATATGAATACTTTATGCGTTTTGTTGCAGACGACGAGGGTTCAGGCTCCGACGTCGGGAAGAAGTTCACCAAGTGCAGCACCTGTAAATACGGAGCGGAGTGCGACGAGGACTCTGAGGACGTCTGGTGAGTCTGATGAAGAAGAAGAAGAAGCCCACAGCTTCCTCAAGGCGGCTCCAGGACGATTACCTGTTGGTGTGTCGTTATCCTCAGAGTTTAATTTATTTGCATAATTAAATAAAAAAAAAACGTAGCATGGATGAAAAAATATCCATGTTGTGTCATCCGCGGATATTATAGGAAAAGGGATTTCAAATACATCGATAAATCCTTTGTAGAAATAAGAAACAATAAAGGTCCAAGACTGGAACCCTGTGCAACCCCACATTTGAGAAGATGAACTCTCTGAGTCTGTGAATTAATTGAAAAATCTGAATTAGAACTTGCTCTGAATTAGGTATGTCTGAGGACATACCTAATTCAGGACCGTTGACCTGTGCAGGCGCCGGGTCAGTGGACAATGAATCACCGGCTTAGTCTCCAAAATGAGCCCCAGCTAATGATACGATGCCTTGGTAGAAACACTGACCCGCTCTCTTCTTCTTCAGGTGCATCTGTAACATCGACTGCAGCGGCCAGAACGAGAACCCGGTGTGCGCCACCGACGGGAACTCCTACAACAACCCCTGTCTGGTCCGAGAGGCGTCGTGCATGAAGCAGGAGCAGATCGACGTCAAACACCTGGGCCGATGCCCCGGTAAGACGAAGACTAGAAAGGCTACAAAGGCTAGCCCAGTAGCAAGAACCCAGTAGCACAAAGGCTAGCCCAGTAGCAAGAACCCAGTAGCACATAGGCTATCCCAGTAGCAAGAACCCAGTAGAACAAAGGCTAGCCCAGTAGCAAGAACCCAGTAGCACAAAGGCTAGCCCAGTAGCAAGAACCCCGTAGAACAAAGGCTAGCCCAGTAGCAAGAACCCAGTAGCACAAAGGCTATCCCAGTAACGCTAACCCAGTAGCACAAAGGCTATCCCAGTAGCAAGAACCCAGTAGCACATAGGCTATCCCAGTAGCAAGAACCCAGTGGAACAAAGGCTAGCCCAGTAGCAAGAACCCAGTAGCACAAAGGCTATCCCAGTAGCAAGAACCCAGTAGCACAAAGGCTAGCCCAGTAGCAAGAACCCAGTAGAACAAAGGCTATCCCAGTAGCAAGAACCCAGTAGAACAAAGGCTATCCCAGTAGCAAGAACCCAGTAGCACAAAGGCTATCCCAGTAGCAAGAACCCAGTAGCACAAAGGCTAGCCCAGTAGCAAGAACCCAGTAGCACAAAGGCTATCCCAGTAACGCTAACCCAGTAGCACAAAGGCTAGCCCAGTAACGCTAACCCAGTAGCACTAGCGTATATCTAGTTTTGCTACGCAGGCTGGAAAATGTTGCGTTCGATCTCTTTACTTCAGTCCTTCCTGTTTTTTTGTCACAGCTGATCTGAAATTATTCAGATGTTTTCCTCTCAGAGCTCAGCTCTATTTCACCGTGTTGCATCACTTCAAGTTCCTCCGCCACTTTAAATTCCCCCTGAATCGCAGTGGATGTGTAACACCTTCCTCCTCCTCCATGCATCCCGGTGCCACAGACGGAGGTTGTTGCTCCACACTAAGGTGCTGACGTAGTAAAATGCAGGATGGATGTGTGACAGCCTTTCATCTCTGCCGTGAATCAGCCTTGTTATCCGAACCGTGTCGGGACAAATGAACGCATCCAATCATCGATGTTTCCAATTAACCCGCAGACCGAGCGTGCGGCTGGTTTCACTGTGGTTCCACGAGGCCTCAATCCAACAGATACACGCAGGACGCTTCTTTTATCTGCCGTCATCAATCAGATATTCTGGAAAACAAGAAGCACACTTGTCTAGGAACAGTTCATTTATTTGTTTGTGGACGTTTTAAAGACTCAAGCTCGGCAATTTGGCCATCGCCATTGAACCAGTGAACAGGAAGTGATCATATATGGACTGATAGAGACCTGTCAGTCAGTGTGTAGCCCCGCCCTAAAGCGTCCCCTGCTTTATGGTCTGTTTGACTCTAAATGGACCATAAATCACTAAATGGACATCATGCTGTATTGAAGAAGACTTGAAACTAGAGACTGAGACATAAACTCATGTTTACATGTCATATTCTCATAGACGTCTATGGGAGCAGAGGAGTGGGACAGAATGCAGCTTTAACACATGAAGCTTCTGTTTAAAGGACCAAAGGCTGCAAATAGTTTTTTCAGAATAAACTTATGTCACCAAGTGCAACCACTTCTTTGGTTCGGGAGAAGGGTCGTGGTTTTCTGTGACACTTTAAGTGTGGACGCCTCGAGTGAGAAACCGCTCTGGTTTCACCTGCCTGGTTCCTCATCACGAGGGTTAAACACTCTCATGGGAAATCTACGGTTCACTGCACATCATATTTTTTGAATCATCTTTGTAGCTTGATGGATGCAGGCCTCGTCTGCTGATGTTTCTTATTGACCCCCCCCCCCGCACTGAGACTTTTACCTCCATGCACCAGCCTTGAATCTCAGACGTATCGTCTAACCGCAGACGCCCTGTTACCAATCTATGGATCCCTCCTCAGCGGCTTCAAGGTGGACCGTCACGGAGCATCTGATTGGTTCGGAGAAGCGGTGGGTGTCGAGCCCCCCCGAGATGAAGAGCATCTGCCCGAAGGGGGACCTGACTCCCAACTGATGTCTCAGAGATGGATTGAAGTTAATTAGGTTGGGTTGCGTTATTGATCGATTCTCATCGGTCTTCTGATCCGACGGCAACATGAAACAATGTCTATTTTCAATACGATCATCAGCTCACAGCTGGAATCGAGTCAGAAGAACATGAGCAGCTGGTCGGCATTAAAGTAAAAAATATTGATTCGATTTTGGGAGATCGTCTTTGTTCATTTGGACCACGTGAAAAAGCTGGGAAAGAGAGAGGAGGATGGGAGGAAGGGGGAGAGAGGGAGGATGGGAGGAGGTAGGAAGGGGGAGAGAGGGAGGGAGGATGGGAGGAAGGGGGAGAGAGGGAGGATGGGAGGAGGTAGGAAGGGGGGACAGAGGGAGGATGGGAGGAGGTAGGAAGGGGGGAGAGAGGGAGGGTGGGAGGGGAGGTAGGAAGGGGGAGAGGGAGGGTGGGAGGAGGTAGGAAGGGGGACAGAGGGAGGATGGGAGGAGGTAGGAAAGGAAGAGGGGGGAGGATGGGAGGAAGAGGGATGGGAGGATGGGAGGAGGTAGGAAGGGGGAGAGAGGAGGATGGGAGGAGGTAGGAAGGGGGGGAGAGAGGGAGGGTGGGAGGAGGTAGGAAGGGGGAGAGAGGGAGGGTGGGAGGAGGTAGGAAGGGGGAGAGAGAGAGGATGGGAGGAGGTAGGAATGGGAGAGAGGGAGGATGGGTGGAGGTATGAAGGGGGAGAGAGGGAGGGTGGGAGGAGGTAGGAATGGGAGAGGGGGGTGGGAGGAGGTAGGAAGGGGATGGGAGGGAGGAGGGGAAGGGGGGGAGGATGGGAGGGGAGGTAGGAAGGGGGAGAGAGGGAGGATGGGAGGAGGTAGGAAGGGGGAGAGAGGGAGGATGGGAGGAGGTAGGAAGGGGGAGAGAGGGAGGGTGGGAGGATTGATGGAGTACTAAAGATGGATGAGTGTGTGTTTGTGTGTATTTCAATTGTACCTCCCTGTGTCAGTGTGTGTGTGTAGCAGAATGGGTGACACACACACACACACACACACACACACACACACACACCTCCACCACCTTGACAAACCAAGCGAGACTCAGACGTGGAGTAAACATCCTCTTCCTTCAGTCTGTCTCTCACACAGACAGCAGGTAGTAATTCAGAGGCGTCAACACTGGAAATAGAACATGTAACAGATCCCAGATGAAAGGACTGAAATCAGTTTGTTGGTTCTGTTTCCGTCTCCTCAGCAGCTGATAAAGACAAACCGGGGAAGAAGGACGACAGCAGTCCTTTCAAGGTCAACGTCTTAGGTGAGCGACCTCTCCGTCCTTTCAGGCAGACGCCCAGAGACGCCGGTCACAACCTCACTGTGTCAATAGCCGGCGCCAAATGTTTTTTTTTCAACCAGTAGACAGGAAGTGACCATATCTGGACTGAGCAGGAATGAAGTAGAGACCTGTCAATCAGCATGTAGCCCCGCCCTAAAGCGTCCCCTGCTTCATGGTCTGTTTGACTGTAAATGGACCATAATTCACTAAATGAACATCATCTGTATTGAAGAAGACTTGAAACTAGAGACTGAGACCATAAACCATAAACCATGGGAGCAGAGGAGTCGCCCCCTGCTGGTCACTACAGAGAAGTAGAGTCATTTCCTCATAGACGTCTATGGGAGCAGAGGAGTCGCCCCCTGCTGGTCACTACAGAGAAGTAGAGTCATTTCCTCATAGACGTCTATGGGAGCAGAGGAGTCGCCCCCTGCTGGTCACTACAGAGAAGTAGAGTCATTTCCTCATAGACGTCTATGGGAGCAGAGGAGTCGCCCCTGCTGGTCACTACAGAGAAGTAGAGTCATTTCCTCATAGACGTCTATGGGAGCAGAGGAGTCGCCCCTGCTGGTCACTACAGAGAAGTAGAGTCATTTGGTCCTCATAGACGTCTATGGGAGCAGAGGAGTCGCCCCTGCTGGTCTGGTCATTTCTCATAGACGTCTATGGGGAGCAGAGGAGTAGCCCCCTGCTGGTCACTACAGAGTCATTTCCTCATAGACGTCTATGGGAGCAGAGGAGTCGCCCCTGCTGGTCACTGCAGAGAAGTAGAGTCATTTCCTCATAGACGTCTATGGGAGCAGAGGAGTCGCCCCTGCTGGTCACTACAGAGAAGTAGAGTCATTTCCCCCTGCTGGTCACTAGAGACGTCATTTCCTCATGGGGGAGCAGAGGAGTCGCCCCCTGCTGGTCACTACACAGAATGCAGCTTTAACTCATGAAACTCCGACTTCACTTTAAAGAACCAGAAGTTGCCGCCTGATTACTAAACTGTGATGTCAACTAAAGTGAGATATCACCAGTAAGATACAACTGGTCTTTTAACTATTTTAAATCATATCGTCCCTTCGTTAAAGTGTCACAGCACTGTGTTCATAAAGTGTCAATGTCCACATGGACCTCTGCCCTGCCGTCCATCTCATGGATCTGCGACCGTGTGAGCGAACACGGCGGATTACCAGAAGCAGCCGGCTGCAGCGTGCAGTCGCTTGGGGATCGAAGAGAAGATGAAGCGCGACCTGAAGGGGTCTTGTTGTTCGCTCTCTGCGTCGATCGTCGCCGACTTAAACGTCCCACGAGGCGACTGATGCTTCCGCGGCGCGTTTGAATTTGCCCCCGGAGACGGGATCAAACCTCTGGGGAAGACGAGGGAGGCTGCGTTCACAGGCGCTGTGTTCTCATCCGTTCATCTGGACCTTCTCCGGGTTCTCTGCCGTCATTAGAAATGTTTATCCACAATAAACACAACTCAAAACCACAGAAAATCCTCTAAAAACGTCTGGTATGTAACAAACAAGTTGCTGCCAGGTTAACAGTTCCCCCTTCTTTCCGCTCTTTATGCTAAGCTAACATAATTTAGCATACGGGTAATATGATTTGGGATATTCGTGATCCGTTGTTCTCTTACTGGATCAACGGTAATCATTTGATATCTGAGCTTTCCTTGTGTTTCACAATAGTCTTGTTAATAGATTTAATATTTCCGTTTATTGAACACCAGTTTAATCGGTTTAACTGGTTTGTCTTTCGTCCAGAGACCACCGGTCTGGACCACGGTGACGGGTTCTACGCCGGGAGGCCGATCCCCTGCTCTGAGAGCTACGCCGGCTACTGTGTCCACGGCGAGTGTGAAATGAAGTACAGCACGGCCAGCTGCAGGTGTGTGAAGTACTACTGCTGTGTGTGTGTATACTGTATATATAAATACTACCCACATAGTTCTATACAAGACCCAGCTCTTTAGTGAAAGTACTTTTCAGTACATACGTATTGTACATTAAAGTACTTTAGTGTTTCCATGTATATGTTCTGCTTTTCACTGTACATGCGGCGTTGCAGGTGTGACGCCGGCTACAGGGGCGCTCAGTGTGACGAGCCTCAGGACTTCAACATCCTGTACGTGGTGCCCAGCGGACAGAAGCTCCACTACGTCCTCATCGCCGCCATCATAGGCGCCGTGCAGATCGCCATCATCGTCGCCGTGGTGATGTGCATCACAAGGTCGGTTTGCTTGTCTAAAGCCGTTTAAAGCGGTTGCATGTAGCATATCAAAGGCAGCGCCATTATTAGCCGATGAAGAACCAGCCGTGTAGACGTCTTAATTTGCGTCTCGTTGTGGTTCCACGTTGAGTCTCCTCCTCTGTCCGGCCCTTCAGGAAATGTCCTAAAAACCAGCGGGGGGGTCGCCGGCAGAAGCAGAACCTGGGACACTTTTCCTCGGACACGGGCTCCCGGATGGTATAGCCCGCTTCCTTTTCAGAAGTTCTTTCTTACGTCGTGGGAAGGAAAAGCATTTTTTTTAACGGTAGATTTGGTGTATTGGTTTTTTTTTCCTCACCCGGGGAACCGTTAGGACAGAAGAATGATGGTGTTTATTTAAGGGGCCTTATTTTCCCTCCTCTTTCCCGTTTTTGGATGGAAAGTATTTCCTTTCTCTCTGAGCGAGTGCGAGCCGTCGTCCTCAAATGCTTCCTCGTGGATATCAGCCCCTCTGCAATGTGCTGAACTGGGAATTTATTGAACTTTTTGTTCTCTACTAATGTCGTGCAGCTGATCACCAAATGCCGCCTGCTGAGCTGCTGTAGCAGGTGAGGGGGGGCATCGACGGGTAGACATGTTCACTCTGTGTTCATTCTGTCAATCAGAAGCACTTTTTACTTCCATGTTTACGTTGATCTCGTTTCTAAACTGTTTACGTGGTAGTTCCTGTATATTGGCATGACTTGTGACTGTGTATTGTGATGTAGTTTTAACTGGTCGGGGGGTAGTAGGTGGCTGATTGTCTTTGCAGCAACGAACAACGAACGAAGGAGGCAAAGAAGCATCAGCTGCAAAATGTCAACTTGATATGATGTTTTCATGTGGAACATTTTCTTCTGTTGTTATTACGGTGTTGACATGTGACCGGACACAGACGTTAGAGTCTCTAGTTCATGCAGACGGATGAATGCTGGACGTCAACCCCTCCTTAAAAACTGAAACCTCGGAGGCATTTAAACATCACATTGGAAACAATTTACATGTAAACTGCGTTTCTTTTTGTTGAAATCTGATTTGTTCCAACAATCTGAACGCATTTCCTTTTGGAGAACGTGACTGTGATGAACTATGCACAAACTCTACTGCTGTTGACTCACTTTGCAACTGAAAAATTACTAAAACTGAGACGACGAGACGAAGGGGTGAAAGGTCAAACAGTTTGTCTTAAGGTTGAAAACCTTTTTCTGGATGTGTCTGACTTTTGTGTGAATTACGACCTTTTAACTGTCTGTCATTACAACTGGAAAAAAAGAAAAGCAAGTAGAACAAAACCCTCTAAATGGTTTGAGATGATCAAAGCAACCAAAGGATCGATGCAGCGTAGCCAGACCATGACGGAGGAACGGAGCTGGTGGCGCCAGGACGCAGCCAGTGACGATGGAACGTGAAGACGCGAAGACCACAGGAAGTAGGCAGCGATGTCTCGTCTTAGCTAATGACAAAGGGGGCGAAGGTGACTAACAGGACAGAATATGAGGACAGGAAGCAGGCGATGAGGACAGGAAGTAAGCGATGAGGACAGGAAGTAGGCGATGAGGACAGGAAGCAGGCGATGAGGACAGGAAGTAAGCGATGAGGACAGGAAGTAAGCGATGAGGACAGGAAGCAGGCGATGAGGACAGGAAGCAGGCGATGAGGACAGGAAGTAAGCGATGAGGACAGGAAGTAAGCGACAGCAGTTCTTCTCTGCGCTCGCATCATTGGAACATGAAAGCAAAACTAACCGGATCAAAATGTCACAAACACCCAGAACGTTGGCCGTGACTTCGTGGTTTTAGAAGGTCGTAGGAATGTAAAGCGAAGCTACAGCGGATCGTTGCATCCGTTTGGGGGCGAGCAGATGGCGGCAGACGAAGGGACGTGTAGAACTGGGAAAGTCTGGACCAAAATCATTTAGTTTCAAAGGAATCATCAGAATAGAGTTCAGCTGTGGTCGTTTACACTGACCGACGGATCCGACAGTCAGCTGCCACCGGGGGGGGGTCGGGGGGGCGTGTCTCTTTTTTGTTTTCCTGTAACGTCTTAGTGTAAAAGGGTCGTAGCAGCGTGTTTCTACTTGTCGACCATCGCAGCCGTGACTTCTCTCAATGTGACTAGAATGTGTTTGACATGTTGCTATTCTGCATGTAGACTCTGGAGGCTGTTTTTGGTCTCTGCAAAATAAAAAGGAAATGTTTTTTTAATGTACAGTGTGGTGCCAACGTGTCTTCATCCTGTGATGTTTGAGCTCAAGTCTTCGGATTCCACTTCCTGTGAAGGATCAGGGATGTGACAGAAACCGTGTGAGTGATGATTACAGAAACACTGACCTGCGTGAACCAGATCCTTCTTGTTCTGGCTCCACAGACGCCGCGTGTCCTCCCTGCATATTTACTCCACGTCTTCTGTTGCTTGTTCTCTGCGTGCGGGATCGTTCACGTGTATATTCACACCTCTTGATGCTTGATGAAGAACCAGATACCTCCAGGTAGGTACCACTGATACCACTGGATCAGACTCTCCACAGCCAGGTGCTCGTCACAAGGCTCCGCCCACCCGCCGGTCTAATTAGCGCTGCCGTCTGATTGAAAATCTGCTGCTCTGCAGCACCAGGGCAGAGGTCGCCGCCTCACCAGGATGTGTGGTGCACTTCTACAAAGGGCCGGGACTCGGGCGCGCTCTTTAGACTAAATATAGGGGTTAAAGAGTGGAGGCCGGGGGGGGTTTCAGGGACGGGAGCAGCTGCTGCCTTCAGTCAAACGAACACACTGCAGAAAACACAGTAAAACCTAAAGATCCTGAAGTCCACAGCGAGAACATGTCTGATGAAACGTGGACGTGGACACTTCACCGAGCCTCCAGGAACAGCCCTGAAGACATTCAATAGTGAGAAAATTATACTTATTTTTTCTATTATAAACACAAAAACAGCCCATATTTATGTTAATAGGTCGTAAAAACCCAAGCGCCAGTGGAGCTCTACGAGCAACCGGGACCAGTAATGTGTGAGAGGAGGACGATGTCTCTAATAACCAGTTCAACCAAATGCGCCACTGAGCAACTTTTCTTTTCTCATTCAAACTTGTGGAAGCAACTCAAGACAAAAAATGACCATTACTGCATTGGGAAAAAGTTATCTATCACATCCGCGTGTATTCATGGGCTGCACATGAAGAAGTGACCAAGGACGTCTGGCTTCATAGGACTGTGAGCTGTAGACCACTAATGGCATCACATCACGGGCCTATGACAGCGTTAAGACAGTGTCACACATGTTTAGACTCCGCTGCCCATGAGAAGGTAAAAAGGGGCAGCTGCTGCCATGTTTAACACCCTCCCCTCCCTCCAAAGGCCGTGTAATCAAAGCAGACAACTGTTGCTTCTTTGCATCTGGCGCTGCGGAACGACTCCAAAGCAAGTTGCTGTACATGAAATCGCAGCTGCTCGTGTGGATTTATGTGCCAATAAAGTGGTGAATCATTCTGCGTGGCTCCCCGAGCGGAGCGTGACCTGGACAGGGGACTTCCACCACCCTCCCAATATGTCCGCGTGTCGCCTTACAAAGACTTTTATTTTTAGCCGCGGGTTGATCTGTGTGAGCGCTCGCCGCCCACGGCCCTGAATTCAGGTTCCCTTTGGATCCTGGAGCCTTTTTTGGCGGAGTGGAGTGGGTGTGGTTTCCTCCTGCTCGTGTCCTCAGACCCGAGGTTTGGGTCACAGTGATTGGGTGTCGTCTCCCTGTCGGTAAGTCCGTTGGTCCTGGTCCCCAAGCTAAACCACCCGGAAAGCTCCCGCTCGAGGTGAGAGATCGCCCCCAAAAATCCCTGCAATGGATCGGCACAAGTATCGCACGGCGGGCGTCCAGGAGAAGCTGGAGATCGTCGGGGTGGAGGACGATGCCGGGAACCCCATCAGCGGCCTGACCATCCTGTCCCTGCTGGAGCGCGTGGCCGGCATCATCGACAACGTCCAGTCCGGCCAACAGCGCATGGAAGAGCGTCAGCTGGACCTGGAGAGCAACATCAAGACCATCCAGGGCGACGTCCTCAAACTGGCCAAGGACCACACCGACACCAGCTGCACGGTGGAGAAGCTCCTGCAGAAGACGCGCAAGGTCAGCGCCAACGTGAAGGAGGTGCGGGCGCGTGTGGAGAAGCAAAACGTCCGCGTGAAGAAGGTTGAAACCACGCAGGATGAGCTGCTGACCCGCAACAAGTTCAGAGTGGTCATCTACCAGGTGAGCAGGACATCCACTGGGACACAAATATATGAATATGCAGTATTCCAGCCGATAGGAGCTGATATTACTCATTGTTTGATTGTTAATTACTGGGTAACTTCTCATTTTCCAACTAGAATAGAATAGAATAGTCTTTGTTGAGCACATGCAAACCTGGTATGAACGCTTTAAAGGTCAGCAACCGTTAGATCAACTTACAAGTGGCAAATATGTTAAAACTTCCATAAAATCCCTGAAAATCTGCAGTGCTGCATAAACAACAATCCGTATAAGGTCATGAGAATATCAACGGTCTCCTAGCAACAGGAGATGACAAAGAGACGGCGATCACATTCTAATTCACATGATGCTGAATCCTGATTGGTGCACAACGTCAAACTAAGACCCCCCCCGTCTGCAGCTGTGGCAGAGGGCTGTGTGTTGCATGAGGAGTGTAAAGATATAAATATAAATATCTATATATACTGTATGTATCTGGACGCGCTGCGGTCCGGTTCCGTCCGGTCCAATTTTCCGCCTACGAGCAACTGGAGCCCAATTAAGTGGAAAATAAACGGCACGAACCTGGAGCCGAGCGACGTCTCCACCCCCCAACACCACCCACCCACTTCCTCCACCTTAACCAGGTCACGCGTGCCCATCGGCCCTTAGCGGGGGTCTGACAACACTCGGGGGCCTGAAGGTCCCTCTGCAGGGGGACGTGTCCCGGAGGAAATAAAGCGGAGCTCGTCTCGAGGACGGAGGGACGGGGGACCGGGTCTGGAAGCTCAACGACGCCGTTGTCAATCTGAGCGAAAAGTTTTACAAATCAACGTTAAATTATGTTTCATTTTTAGAGTTTAAAGTTTGTTTTAATAGTTTTAATCACTCAGATGATAATTTGCTTATTAACACTTATTGTAAAATCAATCTCAAACTAACAGCAAACCTGGGAAAGTATAATTAAAGGGATATAATCCAGTGTTTTCCTACTTTTCACTAGTTTTTATAATTTTATATAATATCCATCGTCAAACCGCGGGGGGGCTGGAGTCTGTCCCAGCCAACAAGATCTACATAATATCTATAATTCTCCTATGAATCGGACTCCCTATGTACCTTTATACATGAAGATATTGTGAGTGTTAAAGATAAATGAAACGTTCGTAGGAAAGCAAGAAACTCATCTGATAAATGAAAGGAGAGAAAATTATTGTAATTTTGTGACACAAATGACTGATTTGAATAAATGATTCTACCCGGCTTCCCAAAGACGGAATAATTGTCCAAATACAATTTTGGACAATCCATATATCAGGTGATAAAGCAATGAGTTATTGAGTAAGAAAATATGTTGTGTTGGGGTCTTTTTCAAACTTAAAAATCATATCGTCATAATTAAATAGTAAATACATACATTTTAGTTTTCTACTTTTAAAACCAGAGGCTCATAGAGCTTCACATTTACTAATATAAACGTTACATTTACTAATATAAACTTTATATTTACTAATATAAACTTTACATTTACTAATATAAACGTTACATTTACTAATATAAACTTTACATTTACTAATATAAACTTTACATTTACTAATATAAACGTTACATTTACTAATATAAACTTTACATTTACTAATATAAACTTTACATTTACTAATATAAACGTTACATTTACTAATATAAACTTTACATTTACTAATATAAACTTTACATTTACTAATATAAACGTTACATTTACTAATATAAACGTTACATTTACTAATATAAACTTTACATTTACTAATATAAACTTTACATTTACTAATATAAACGTTACATTTGCTATGGTGAGCTTTACATTTACCGATGTAAACTTTACATGTACTAATGGAAGCTTTACATCTGCTCATGTAAACTTTACTTAAAATTGACTAAAATCGCAGTAACCCCCCCCCGATGCTGCAGTCGGGCGTGTTCGAGGTTGATTCTGAACCCCCAGCGTTAGAATATTAACGGGCCGCTATGTGCTGCTAACAGCTGCTGTGGATCCGTCACAGAGAGAACTATTCTGGGCTCTCGTGCCAGGGGGGGTCACGCTACAAACCTCTGTATCATGTGGGTCAACGTGTAGAGGGTTGGGGGGTTGATCAATCTGACCGCACTCAGATTCATTCAAAATGTAAGAATGCCAGACCCACTAAATGAGTGTTTTGTAATGTTGTGTAAAGATATGAAGAACTATGAATAATAAAGACGGGTTAATGAGCTCTTGGGGGGGGCAGGTTGTACCCTGATACCATGTCATGTATTATTCAGCATAATGCTGGATAGTGAGCATGCATGTAACCGTAGCCGGTGGCCATCATATCACTGGTCCGGTTCTCCTCTGTGTTCCTGCCCCCCCCAGGAGACGGTGGTGTGGAGTTTCCTGGTGACGGATGCCCTGTCGGTTTATTCTGAGGCCTCCGTCCATCTCCTAATATAGAGCTTCGTTTTGACCGGGAAGCAACAAGGTGGTCTGTCAGAGGCCGGCGGCTGACTAATGAAGGCCGGGCCGGTAATGAGAAAAAGATAAATGTGTGCCGGGGGGCTCTTGTTGCCGAACGTTAGAGGACAGGGCGTCATGTCACAGCCGGTTAATGGGTTTTCTTTGGTGACATTTCCTCCGTTGGGGCGGCGAGAGACGCGTAGCAAAGTCTGTGAGTCGATCCGCCTAAAGAAACATTTAGAAACATCAGCTGAAAGCATGTTGGTGTGAGTCACCTTTATAAAGTGTGATTTACACAGGAATTAATTAATGAATTAAACTGGATGTTAATGTACAATGTTTACTGAGGGAATAAATCAAGAGAGAAGTCATTATCTCCTACAGGACCAGGAGAGCCGCCCCCTGCTGGTCACTGCAGAGAATGCAGCTTCTTTTTTGTTCACTTGTCACTTCCTGTTCGCTACTGCACTTTTACTGCAATTTTTTATTTTATTTTAATTTTTAAATATTTTTAAATATTTTTTGCTTTAACTTTATTCTTTTATTTTAAAGTAAGCCATAGCCTTTCATTTTATTTGATTCCTCGTGCACTGTTGTCTTGTCGTCTATTGTCGTACTGTCTGCTGTTACGCACCAACCGCCAAGTCACATTCCTTGAATGTCTGACATATTTTGGCAATAAATGTTTCCTGAAGATGATGAAATTACTTTCATGGAAATTCACAGGATTACCAAAGTCCTAAATCGAAAACGTGAACGTCTGGACCACATTTCTTCTCAGCCGTCCAGTAGTTGATGAGATTTCAGTCCTTATCGACTGCACAGACCAGATGGTGTCATTGTTATAGCCGCCATCTTGTGTTCCTACCGGATACTTCCTGTCTCACCGAGTCTCTCCTCGTCTGTAAAAATAGAAAAACTTGATCCCATGAAGACGTGAGTGTTTCCGGAGGCTGCAGCTCAGACAGACTCTCTGAAGAGTATCAAGAAGCAGCGTAGTCTCTATGATGGAGAGGAGAGACCAGGAGACGGGTTCCTCTCTGTGAGTCCGGTTTAGTCCTCGTGGGAATCGAACGTTATCACATAAGACGAGTAGTTGCATGTATTTTAGTCCTCTTCTGGTCTTGGTTGTCCTCACCTTCTCTTGTGTCTTCTCTGCAGGGTGAGGCCGAGGTCCCATCAGTCGCTGTCACCAAATCTCCCAAAGGATGCGGCCTGGACGGGCTGGAGATGGAGCCCGACTCCTACGACGTGCCCCTCGACCTCTCCTCCGACGAGGAGTACCTGAGCGTGGAGGAGGCCGACCCCTCGCGAGCCGCCCGCATCAAGAAATCGATGGCAAAGAGCAGCGAGACCCTGAAGGCCGCCTTCTCCAAGGAGAACATGAACAAAACCAAAGGCAGCCTGGGCACCAAGTTCCACCACCTGGGCGAGAAGGTCATGCCGCCGGAGCGGCGGGACAGGATGCACCAGGCCGGCGAGCGGCTGAAGCAGTCCGGCGAGCGGCTGAAGGAGAACATCGCCAAGAAGGCGCCGAACAAGGAGACCTTCCGCATCAAGCTGAAGAAGGAGAGGGCAGTCGCCGAGGGGCAGGAGGGCGCCGAGGCCGAGCTCCAGGGCCAGGCCGCCGCCGAGGAGAAGCCGGTCCCCTACACCGAGGTCGCCATGGAAACCAAGAGGGAGGGGCCGGTGGAGGAGGCCGGCGCCACCCGGATAGGGGAGGAGGATCACGGGAAGTAGATCGGAAGGGGCCGCGAAGGGGAGGAGGAACATCGGAGGAGAGCAGGCGACGCCGCGCATTCAGAGGAAGGGTCTCTGATTGGTCGGCGTGGATGACGGACACGTGTTTATTTTTGTTCTCGACATGCGACGCTGGTTATTTATTCAAGTCTGTTTTCAAGGTGTTGACTGAAGTGACTTTACAGAGGTCTGAGATGGTCACCGGGTCACCGGGTCACAGGGTCACAGGGTCACCGGGTCACAGGGTCACAGGGTCACCGGGTCACAGGGTCACCGGGTCACAGTGCAGGCGCGCTTTACATGACAGCTGGAAGGAAAAGAAAAGGTCACAAAGGGCGATGATGAATGTTGAACTTTGTACATATAACGTGAACGTGCACAAACCAGGGAGTTACACATCCAACGGTAGAAGAATAGAAAGTGGTCGGTTGGCGCCTCAGCTGGTCTCTGAGGCGCCTGAAGAGGAAACGAGAGAACAACGTCAACAGGAAGGAGACAAACTGCAAAGCCCGGGACTAAGTTACCCAGCATTCATTGCACCGCAACGGTGAAAAGTGAGTTGGTCACGAGGGACTAAAATATGGGTTAGCGGTTAGCGGATTAGCATTAAATTACAGCTACGTAAATAAAAGAACGAACCGCTGAGTTCATCGAGTTCATTGTTATTATTTACCACATGAAATATATCGAAGACGGTATAAAATGATTTAGATTTAAATAGTTTAGATAAAAATGGAGCATATAGAGAAACACGATCAGAATAAAGAGGTTGATTCCAGTGCAGTGAAGTACGTTTAATTGAATAAAATGAAGTGCCTGCGCTGATTGGTCGGCTCTTTTCCAAACCGCTCGTTAAAGCAACACCAGACGTGTCAAATGTCATGAAAACATCCGAAGGTCGACTCCTTGAATCATCATTTTATTTTCTGGTTGCATCACACAGAAAAATTCAACACTTCTGCTTCGTTCATTTCAGACTCATTTGTTGTCTTTGGAACCGTTTTCATTGGAATTCTAATAAAGTTCTGGTAGGATTTGTCGACCCGACGGGTCTTTGTCCGGTTCCGCTTCCATCCAGCAGCAGGCGATGAACTTCTGACGCTTCTCAGCGACGTGTCGGCGGCTTATGATGTTTCGTTTTGTTTGTCCAGTTTAGCTGCTTTATATTCATAGTTTCTCTTGAGGTTTAGTGAACACAGTGAATCAGCGCTCTGTCATTGTGCGCTGGCTTATTCTGCACTTCCTGTTAGTTAGTTTATTTCACCTGGTGAGTGAGGATGCTGGATTTAAAGCAGTAGATTGACAGAATGTGGTTTGATTTGATTTCTTCTATTCATCTTTCAAACCAGCTCAGTTCTTTGTCATTTTTACAATCATCTCAATCCAGTTTTATCTCCTTCTATTGAAACACAGCTGTGGTGTCATTTAACCTTCTGTTTTTCTATAAATAAAGTTCCCATGAAACCAGTACGATGTTTTATGATGTATGAAAAGCGCACAAAAACAACGGTTCACGTGACCGTTGTCTTACAGCAAAGGAAATATTCAGGAGACGTTTCTGAATCATCAGGAGCATCATCACTCATACAACCAATCACACGCTCAAAGGCCTCAGACCACCGGTAATAACAATAATATACAATAACAGGTCAAATGAAAAGAAACAGCACCAGCAGGTGAATGTTATGAATGAAGGAATCCACTTGGACAGCTTGTCTCTGACCACGACAGCTGCCTGTGTGCAAAGCTAAGCTAAAAATGCACTCACAGCATCTTAAATGTCATCCTGTGAGGAGGACAGTGCCCCCACTCCAAAGTGTGTGAATATTTCTCTTGATACACATGTTTGCATCACAGCCTCGTGGAGACTTTGTGCAGCCTGGATGCGTCTCGCCGATCAGCGGTGCAGCAGTGTGTGTGTGTGTGTTTGGGGGCTGTCAATCAAACACGGCCACCAGGGAGCTCCACCTGTGTGTGCAGGGAGCAGCATGCATATTAAACAAACACCCCCACTGGAGTGCGTACAAACACACTGTGTGTCGTGCTTCAGTGGATCAGGCAGCGTGCAGGACACGGTGAGAAGATTTCATCTCCATAACACAAAGGGAAACGTTGCACTTTGTTACAATCAAATCTGTGCTTATTCTTTCTAAGATGTTACATACGTAAAATGATCTAAATGTTCACGTGTCAGAGTAGAAGTGCAGTGTTGGGGACATCTTTTTTCTCCTTTGTATTGATTTATGTGGTTATTTTGACAGGCATAATAAATATATGAGCAGAGTTTAAAGCTGTAAAATACTTGAGTGGAAGATGGTTATCACCTCATCGTGTGTAGTTCAATCTAACTGTGATTTGTTTAACAAGGAGCTTCATAGGTTAATATTTTCTAGTATGTTCAAGTGTAAGGTAGATGTAAAGTGCAAGTACAAGTAACTAAAACATGTACCTAGAACCAGAAGTATTATTACATTATTTTGTCAAGTGACTATTTTATTTCGGACTCTTAAATCTGGATATTGATTTTATTTTGTGTGGATGGGTAAAGTTTACGCCTGGAAATAATGTCAGTTGTTAGTTTGTTAGCTCGCATTTTGAAAAACGTGGACAACTTCCGGGACGCTTTTATTACGGAGGTCACACGCCGGAAAACCATTGACGCTGGTGTTGAGAATACAGCAGTGCTAACAGCTAGCAAGTCGCGTTAGCTAATGTAACTTCCTCAGTCTACTCCCACTGAGGGTGTATAAAGTCTGCACGTCACTAACACTCCTACAAAATGTGAATCTCATCCTCGACGAGTCCTGGAAATAAATTTGAAAGGCAATTTCGCGGGCGGCTAGCTCGTAGCCACCTGACCGGCTAGCGCTAGCTTAGCTCTCGGTTGCCTGACAACGGGAGAGGAAGCCAAAACAAACTGGCTAGCTAACTAGCGGATGCTAACGAGCGGAGGTAAGACGATGGCGGACGACGGCAGACGAGAAGACGACCGCGGCCCCGGAGCCGCACACCGGGGGTTCGTCGTGATGGAGTTTCTGCTGGAGAAGCTGA
>BMAF01000015.1:869354-889354 GCA_014132575.2 Gasterosteus nipponicus
TTTCCTTCCAGGTGAAAAGCGCGTGGACGAAGCATCAGGTCGATAAACTTTACTCATTTAGTCCGTTACAACTCGTTTGTTAGCAATGCGAATAAAAGGTCCGCTGCTCTGGAACTCATTGATTTGATCTGTTCTACAGCGGCTTCAGTTCCATCCTTGAAATGTCCAAACAGTTGAATTTACAAAGATATAAAAACACTATTGAGAAGTTCTTCCACGGAGGACTCGGCCTCTTCTCTTCCACGTGGCCCCAAAGGCCCAAAGTCGCCCAAATCTCAAAGCGTCCCACCCACACACGCGTCTTTGTCTCAGGTTTCCACGTGGTGCTTCTGCTGATGGATCCTCAGGTTCTGCTTCCCGGCGAACCTCTTCCCGCAGTGCTGGCAGGCGAAGGGCCGCTCCCCGGTGTGCACGCTCTGGTGCGTCTTCAGGTGACCCGACTGCGTGAAGCGCTTGCCGCACTGGGCGCAGCTGTACGGGCGCTCGCCCGTGTGCACGCGCACGTGTGTCTCCAGGCTGCGGGACGAGGTGAAGCACTTCCCGCAGTAGCTGCAGACGAAGCGCCTGCCGTCCCTGCAGAACCGGCTCAGCTCCA
Organism: Gasterosteus nipponicus; assembly: GCA_014132575.2. Taxonomy (NCBI): domain Eukaryota; kingdom Metazoa; phylum Chordata; class Actinopteri; order Perciformes; family Gasterosteidae; genus Gasterosteus; species Gasterosteus nipponicus. The sequence continues at coordinate 869,950 of BMAF01000015.1, forward strand.
GCGGGTCCAGCCGGGGCCTCGGGTCGGACGGCGCCGAGCGGTGAGGGAGGCCCTGATCGGTCCACGAGGAGCAGAGGTCAAGGGGGAAGCTGCCGCTCCGTCTCAGCTCGGAGCCAAACAGGAAGGGCCGCCCCTCGGACGGAGCCTCGCAGTCCGACTCGGAGGCCAAGTCGATCGCCGCGTCCGAGGCGCCCGCAGAGCCCGGTGCTCTGTGGGTCCACCGGCGCCCTGGGACGTCGCTGCTCCGGTCCCACAGCATCAGGGCGACCTCCGCCGAGTGCACCGTCAGGCCGCAGGGTCCTCCGTCATCTGTGTCCAACAGCCGTTCCTCGGTTCCTTCACACACAACAACAGTGACCAGAGGAGTCGCCCCCTGGTGGTCACTACAGAGACGTCCTTGGACTTAAAAACAAGAGGTTTCAAACAACGTGATCAAACCGTCAGAGGTCAAAGGTCCTTAATATGTCTAAAATAATCATCATTATTTAAAGGGGGGGCTCGAGCTGGGAGTTTCCCCTCTCGATGAGGAGGGACGGCGACTCGGCCGCTCTCACCGTCTGCGTTGAGCAGCAGCTCGTCCGAGGCCTCGTGGTCGCTCGCCTCCTCTTTGGCCGCCTCCTCCTTTATCAAAACTACATCCTGGTCCTCGGGCTCCTCGGGCTCCTCGGTGGCTCCGGAGGGGGAATCCTGGAAGCAGAGAAGACTCATCGGCTCTCATGGACTTTTACTTTGTTATAACGGACCTTTTTTTATATTCCATCACAATGTCGCCACTAAACAACATTCTCTCCCCAAACCCTTGAAATCAGAAATAAACACTGAACGTTTATACGCTCATGAAAAAGCAATAAACAATCTACCACACTTTTATAAGATTAACCCAAAGAACCAAGTCTGAGTCTCCTTTGTGTCTCTCTGTGGTCAGAGCGAGTCTCCTCCTTGTTGGTTGGTCTGTTTGAGGGACACCGGGGGTCCCTGAGCCCGCGGGACCATCCGGTCCTCCCTCCTTGGACACAGACGATGTTACTTAGGTTAGAACGGTTGAAGCGCAGAGGAAGACGTTTGAGAAGACCGACCTCTTTGGCTGCAGGGGTCAACTCAGGCGTGACCTCCAGCCTGGGGGCTCTTCCACCTCTTTGGAGGTTCACGTTCATGGGTTTGGCCCCCCCTGGTGACCAACACAACATAGATCTGCGATTACAGACATCCACCAGTACACGTGTTTTATACAGACGAACTGACTTTTATCTACTAAGACGTTGGCGGGAAATGTCAGGAACTCGGTTCTGTAAAGTAACCATATAAAAACACTTTTTGGTGACGTGGCGGCCGCTGAATTTCGCGTCTCGGTGCGTTTCCTCCCAATTAAATATCACTTCTTCGATTCGGCGCGTGCGCGTGAAGCGGGAAACGTGGATCACCGACAACAAACAGCTGTTCAGCCTGCGAGCGGTAACGGGCGGCACCGGCTGAAGTTTGGGGAGTTTACCGGGGGGGTCGGGGGCTACCGGGGGCTACCGGCCGAACGTATGGAACAAACTCCTCAGCACGACGGGACACCGGCTGTCACTCACCGGGAGGGAGACCCCCGCGGCCCGGGGCCGACGGGCCGGCGCTCCGCCGGTGGCCCCGGGCCGCGGCGCCCTCCATCAGCTCCAGCTTCCGGCGCAGCGCCGCGTTGTCCGCGGTGCTGCGGCGGAGCTCCACCCGCAGCACCGCGTAGCTGTCCTCCACCAGCTCGCAGATCTCAGACACCGCCGCGCTGGTCAGCGCCTCCATGATGGACGTCAGCTGGGCGTGAAACGCCTTGTAGCCCGTCATGTCGGGACGGCGGGACCCGGAACACCGGGGGGGGGGGCTGCTCCCGGTACACCGGTGGTGAGTGACCGGTGGATGTGGGGGGGGCGGATGGATGGATGCTCCGGTTAATCGGTTTTGATTGTTGTTAAATCGGTTGTCTCCTCCTCTGAAGTGGGTTTAACGGAACAACTTCCGCAATGCCACTTTCAAAATAAAAGCTCAGAAAGAATCACTAGATGATGCATTCGCGTGAACTTTTAAAATCCATATTTCTTAAAAAAATAATAAAAACAACTACAGATAATGTAAAGTTGTTGCATGATGATACTGACAATATCAGTGATGACTACACAAAATCCTAAAATGAACGTTTATACTCTCCGGTTTTTGCCAAATACCATTTTATCTAGATAAAATTGCAATGCTAAATGTGTGGATATAAATCTGTTACATTGTTGTTGTTGAACAATATGATGACTTTAATGTATTTGAACATGTTAAACAGAGCCCGGACCCAGTAGGTGGCATATCTTTAGGAAGACATTTAAAGGAGAGTAGAGTATAAGCGTGTGTATACAGTGGGTACGGAAAGTATTCACACCCAGGTTTTCCTTTTTAATAAATTTGCAAAAATTTCTACATTTGTTTTTTTTCTGTCAAGATGAGGGGCTGCGTGTTTCATTCATTTTTCAGAATGAACGTTGAGCTCATTTTCTACTGGTAGAACTTACCACAGTACGTGAACGCAGCACGAGGTCGGTTTCTACGGCAACGGCTGACAACAGAGAGGAAGATGGTTTACAGTAAGTTTAAAAACATCCTTCCTCTGCTTTTGTACTCTTAACGTTAATGATACGTGTCACTTTACGAATTGCTAAATAATATTAGTTGAAGTGGTTGTTCTTCGCTGTGATGTGTTTTAACCGTTTAACCGTGTTACTAAAATACGTAATCTTTAGCGCCACTGCGTCAAGCTAACCTAGCCTAGCTAACGTTAGCTTACGCGTAGCATGCTAACGTTATAACGGTAAAGCGAATGTGACTCTCAACATTTTTGTCAACTGTCAATCATGTCCATAATTTGAAAGTTCGTTAGCTGTTGGACACAATTAGAGGGAACTTGTATTTGCAGGGCAGCTACTTTAAAAAGTACAAAGACATGATTTGTGTCGTATATGATTTTAAGATAAGATCAGTTAAGTGACAGTTATATGGATGGATTATGAGATAATAGACCAAAACACAGATGTTTTTATATATATATATATATAAACATATCTATCTACATTTATATATGTGCAGTTTTTTCTGGATAAATGTGATTTAACACCTCAGGACCTTAAATGAACACAGAAGATTTTTGTCAAAAGGAAAATGAATGTCAGTAATAGAAACATACTGATGCTAGAAACAGGGAGACCCGTCTGATGTCTTCATGCGTATTAAGCATGTCCATTACTGTTATTATTAAGTTATTACTTCCCATCCAGTCACAGAGGACCTGGTCCGCAAGCGGGCCGAGCACAACGAGGGCCAGATCTTCTCCCTGGAGGAGGTTTCTCTGCACCAGCAGGACATCGAGAGGATGGAGCACATCGACAGGTGGTGCAGAGACCTGAGGATCCTCTACCTGCAGAGCAACCTCATCCCCAGGATCGGTGAGAGGCCCGACCGCACACACTCATTCATCACACGAATTTGTTCAATATCTCAACATCTCATTCGTTCACGCAGAGAACGTCGGGCGCCTGAAGAAGCTGCAGTATTTGAACCTGGCCTTGAACAACATTGAAGTCATTGAAAACCTTGAAGGTGTGTGTGTTTGGGTGTAATTATTATCTTCAGTATTCATGTGGAGGATTCCCAGCAGTGGTGCACCTGTAACTACTCAGTCTGCAGCGTTCAGTGAATACAAGTAAACACACACTGAATGTCGAGGAAAAGGTTTTTTCAGATGCAGGATTTTAAAGAAGCCAAAAAACTCCCTTGAAAACAAAATATTGTTTTATAAACTGAATAAAAGATGAGTCAGACATCAAAGGGCTCAACAATAATCAACACTCTCTATTGAATGAGGAAGAGATTGTGTCAATAATGAGATTATGTCCTCCACTTACTCACGGGTCAAGGAAACACCGGTGAGTAGATCTCCAGTGATGTCATCACACACATCACACATCAACAGATGAAATGTTCTTTGATGTGATGTCATCAGCAGCAAGGTGTCACACCTGAGATAACAACTTCAAAGATGCTTCACTTATCAGAGCACTCGTCTTCATCGGATTGACTAATCGATTAAAGGCTGCAGCGCTTTGTTGTCTGTGTGTGTGTGTGTGTGCGTGCTTCCTGCCTGCAGGCTGCGAGAGCCTGCAGAAACTGGACCTGACGGTGAACTTCGTGGGCCGCCTGAGCAGCGTGGAGTCTCTGCAGCACAACGTGCACCTCACAGAGCTCTTCCTCACCGGGAACCCCTGCTCTCAGTTTGAGGGCTACCGGCAGTACGTGGTGGCCGCGCTGCCCCGACTGCAGGTAGCTTCCAACCGGCTTCCAACCGGCTTCAACCGGCTTCCAACCGGCTTCCAACCGGCAGAAATAAAAGCGTAATTGTCCTTTGAATAAATGAGCGTGTGGAAAGTATGAATGAGTGAGATCCGTCCTCAGTGGCTGGACGGGACGGAGATCAGCCGGTCGGAGCGGCTTCGGGCCTCCCAGCGGCTGGAGGAGGTGAGGAGGCGAGTGTGGGAGCAGGAGGAGGAGCACCTGAGGAGGAGAGCCAGGGAGAAGGAGGAGGAGAGGAGGAAGAAAGGAGGCTGCTGGTACATAGCATCTCTAATGCAGTTAGCCTAAAAGTAGCCTGTTTAGCTAACAGATATTTTATGATAAAAGTCATTTCTAATAATCTGCTTTATGGAAGTGCTCTATGAATATGAAACAAACGCCATTACAAGAACAACTAACATATTTGAGCTTTAGGACTTTAAGTCTTGCTGCTTGATGTAATTTTAGCATTTATTTGAATATATTCAACTGCCCCATAAGGGCGTTAAAATAACCCCAAGCGACCTGTTGAAGATGTTCCCAGCTCAAAGTGACCGATAGTTCCATGTGTCTGTAGGCCAGCGCCTGAGGAGAACCGGGAGGCCAACAAGGAGGAGAACCAGGAAGAGAAGGAGGAGAACCGGAAGGCGGAGGAGATCCCAGCGCCCAACGACCCGGAGGAGGAGGAGCGGTTGGAGAAGGAGTTCTGGCACACGCCGTGCGCATTCACGCCCGAGTCCCGGCTGGAGACGCACCGCCACCTGGAGGAGAAGAAGAAGGCCAAGGAGAGGTAGGTGCTCACCGTGTTCACAATCAGTGAGGTCAAAGGTCATTTGTACACACACGCCAGAGCCACCTGAATAAATACAATGAAATAACATTTAATAGTCTTTAATACATACAAAACACCTTCTTCCTTAAAAAGAAACGCCTCAGATACAACTAATAAGATACAGTTGAAGTGGAGTTTTGCAGTTTCCCCTCTTGGCCTCCAGATGTCCCTACAACACCGGCCATTGGCCAGTGTCCTCTGTCCACGCCGACTCAGGATCGCTTTCATCAAAGCCAATCGGCTCTCAGGAACTCTTGATGCTCACTGATGGTTATCGATGAACGAGACCCACAATTCACTAAATGAACATCATGTTGTGTTGAAGAAGACTTGAAACTAGAGACTGAGACCATAAACTCATGTTTACAATGTTTATGGGGTCTATGGGAGCAGAGGAGTCCTCATAGACGTCTATTGCCATTTCAGACGTGCTGGTCACTACAGAGAAGTAGAGCCATTTCCTCATAGACGTCTATGGGAGCAGAGGAGTCGCCCCCTGCTGGTCACTACAGAGAAGTAGAGTCATTTCCTCATAGACGTCTGTGGGAGCAGAGGAGTCGCCCCTGCTGGTCACTACAGAGAAGTAGAGTCATTTCCTCATAGAGCGTCTATGGGAGCAGAGGAGTCGCCCCTGCTGGTCACTACAGAGAAGTAGAGTCATTTCCTCATAGACGTCTATGGGAGCAGAGAGTCGCCCCCTATGGTCACTACAGAGCAGAGTCATTTCCTCATAGAGTGGGAGCAGAGGAGCGCCCCCTGCTGGTCACTACAGAGAAGTAGAGTCATTTCCTCATAGACGTCTATGGGAGCAGAGGAGTCGCCCCCTGCTGGTCACTACAGAGAAGTAGAGTCATTTCCTCATAGACGTCTATGGGAGCAGAGGAGTCGCCCCCTGCTGGTCACTACAGAGAAGTAGAGTCATTTCCTCATAGACGTCTATGGGAGCAGAGGAGTCGCCCCCTGCTGGTCACTACAGAGAAGTAGAGTCATTTCCTCATAAGACGTCTATGGGAGCAGAGGAGTCGCCCCCTGCTGGTCACTACAGAGAAGTAGAGTCATTTCCTCATAAGACGTCTATGGGAGCAGAGGAGTCGCCCTGCTGGTCACTACAGAGAAGTAGAGTCATTTCCTCATAGACGTCTATGGGAGCAGAGGAGTCGCCCCCTGCTGGTCACTACACTACCAGGAAAGAGACAAAGAAGAGGCAACAAGAACACTGCTGTCCTCATTCGAGGGTGTCACAGCGTGAACATGAATAGTGAAGACCCAGGACGTTCAGTCCGGGTTCATCCGTGGGGTTAATGAGGAGCTCCAGCTCAGAACAAACCGTCCTGTGAGCGGAGGAGACGTGAGTCGGCTCAGCTGGAAGACGCCAACCATCCCAAATCTTTCAGTACGCCACCGCAGATGGAGCGTAAGACCTAAAGACAGAGGGTCCCCAGGAGAAACCTCGCAGGAGGGTTAGGAGCTTCTTCCAAACCTTGAACCCATGAAGAGACTCTTCGGTTTCACTGTGGTCACTTTCAAAATGAAGCAAAACATTTCCAACGATTGGATTCCGGTCTTACGAAGAGTTACTTTGAGTGCCCCTCCGGATTTAGAGCCCCGCCTCCTCAGCTGACGCAACGCAGATAAAGGACCACACGAATAAACGCGTGGGACAGGAAGTCTCCTCCGGGTCGGTCCAAGTGGGGCCTGTGATGACTTCTTCGCTATGGCAACCGGGTGCTGATTGACAGATCTCTACCAGACGTATACGGCGTCTCTACGTCCTCCTCAGTCCAGATGAGGTCACTTCCTGTTCACTAGAGGCAAATAAAACAACAACATGGCGACTTCAGCAAACCAATTAGTGACGTCATCAGTTCTACGTCCACTCAGTTAATGATGGACAGAAAAGACAATCCATGAATCATTTCACCACTAATCTGCAGTGACGGTTCTACCTTTCCACAGCTGCACTTTGAGTTGGTGGACTCAAAGGTGATGGTTGTCCTCTGTCTCACCTCAACACACACACAGTCTCCACATGTGTTGCACAAAATGAAACCCCCGCAAAATGACCTCAAACCATCAGCCAAATGGAGGCAATTCCGTTGGGCGGAATTGGACCCCGATCGACGTCGTTACGAGACCATTAAATCCAGCTGAAGGAGATCGCCTTCCTCGCTTCTGGGGTTCAGTCTGTGCGGGTCACCGGTGTGAAGACGTTCCTCCTCTTGATGTTTCTAAGATGCAGATGATGGACAGCGCTCCAGAGGCTGCTGTGTGTGTCCAGCTGAACAGACCTAATCATGATTTAATTTAATTTGTTGGGTAATCACAAAGACACCTCGGATAAAACCACACGGTTGTAATAAACCTTGAATTGTCCTCGAACAAATTGGACAGAAACGTCTCCTGGGGAAATTAAAAATCTTTTGATGAACCGGAGGTGATTCTGTCGATGGTTCCTTTGGGAACAAATACTGCTCTGTCGGCATGAAACGTCTTTGGGATTCATCCCGGCGTAATGGACCTACTGAACTGGGCTCCACCTCTGCTCACCAGGGGTCCTTCTGCTCCGACCAAAACGTCAGCATATCGTCACCCAAAAGCATCCCCTGCTTCATGGTCTGTTAGAAAACTGTCAATCAGCGTGTAGCCCCGCCCTGAAGCGCCCCCGCTTCATGGTTTGACTCACAAGGGACCAAAATTGACTAAATGAACATCATGCTGAAGGAGACTTGAAACTAGAGACTGAGACCATAAACTCATGTTTACAATGTTTACTGAGGGAATAAATCAAGAGAGAAGTAGAGTCATTTCCTCTATGGGAGCAGAGGAGTCGCCCCTGCTGGTCACTACAGGAGCAGAGGATTTCCTCATAGACGTCTATGGGAGCCCCCCTGCTGGTCACTACAGAGAAGTAGAGTCATTTCCTCATAGACGTCTATGGGAGCAGAGGAGTCGCCCCTGCTGGTCACTACAGAGAAGTAGAGTCATTCCTCATAGACGTCTATGGGAGCAGAGGAGTCGCCCCTGCTGGTCACTACAGAGAAGTAGAGTCATTTCCTCATAGACGTCTTATGGGAGCAGAGGAGTGCTGGTCACTACAGAGAAGTAGAGTCATTTCCTCATAGACGTCTATGGGAGCAGAGGAGTCGCCCCCTGCTGGTCACTACAGAGAAGTAGTCATTTCCTCATAGACGTCTTTGGGATTTGGTCACTCATAGAGAGCGCCCTTTCGCCTATGGGAGCAGAGGAGTCGCCCCTGCTGGTCACTACAGAGAAGTAGAGTCATTTCCTCATAGACGTCTATGGGAGCAGAGGAGTCGCCCTGCTGGTCACTACAGAGAAGTAGATTTCCTAGACGTCTTTGGGAGCAGAGAGTTTGGTCACTACAGAGAAGTAGACGTCATTTCCTCATAGACGTCTATGGGAGCAGAGGAGTCACCCCCTGCTGGTCACTACACAGAATGCAGCTTTAACTCTCAATGCTTTGGCTTCACTCAAAGAACTGGAGGTTCCTTCCTGATACAAACACATGATCCCTGATAGAAAACGCTATTAGAACCCAGACATCTTCATACAGCAAAGGGAAAAAGAGCAGGAGTCCCGTATGATTACGACCTGAGAAATAAAAGGTCACATTATCTGAAGCACTTCTTGTGTGTGTGTGTAAAACCTTTGACTGCATTATGTGCAGCGTCTCTTTATGGAAGCTTCTGGAGTAGAAGAGTATCTTCTCTTCACCCCAAAGACCTCAGAACTCACACACACACACACACACACACACACACTGCAGTGCGTCCTCCATGCCTCTCTGTTTCCCTGCAGGCAGACGGAGAAGAAGCCGGCGTCCCCCCCGAGGACGCTGATCACCGCTGATGGACGAGTCCTGAACACCAACGAGCCAAAGTAAAGGTTCTCTAAGAGTTAAAGGTTAAAGGTCAAATGAGGCAAGGGGACGGGATGTTGTGGGGTTCAAAGAGCGGAGGTCGTTTCCCCCACTGATAACCTTCAGGTTGGCGGAGCCTGAAATTACCCCATTGACCTCCAACTGTACTTCTACCTTGTGGTACTAGTACCTTTATTGTATTTACACTACTTATACTGTGAGTATGTTTGCACTGTGGTATTAGTACCTCTACTGTAACCGAGTATATTACATGTGGTATTAGTACCTTAACAGCAGTAAGTAGTACCTACTGTGACTGTAACTGGAATCGACCAATCAGCTCGTCAGCAGCAGAAAGCCACGTAATTGTTCTCATTCTGTCTCAGCAGCAAAAACACGTCCAATCAGATTCTCCCATGTAGTTTATTGGTGAAACAATAATAACAAGACTAATAGGGGGGAGGTCAGTTTCCTCCACAACTGCGACGTGTTTCCGCTGAAGCCTCGACCCCCCCACACAGCGAGCGGCGCTCTGTGATTGGCTGTGGTGACGGAGCTCCGCCTCTCTTACAGGCTGGACTTCTGTCTCTCTGAGGATGAAGAACATAACTCCATCGTATTGACCCTGGAAGTCTACAGGTACGGAACCACGAGCTCACGATGCCCCAATGCTGTTTCTGCTCTGCGTTAAAGAAGAAGCTGAAAAGAACTCAAGTCCATCAGGTCCTCTGGATCCTTCAGCTGTCTTCACCTCAGACGCTCCTGTACAGAATCTCTGGATTTCTTCCTCATCCCTTTGTCCCCCCCCCCCACAGACACATGGACACCTCCCTGATGGACGTGGATGTCCAGCCAACCTACGCCAGAGTCAAAGTCAAAGGAAAGGTAGGCGGAGGAGGTCCTAAAGCAGAGGTGTCAAACATACGGGGTCCAGTGCGGATGCGGACCGCTGGATGACTGCTCAGTGTAAAAATGACAGAAAGATATAAATTGCATTTCTATAAAACTCCACTGGGGGTCGCACTCTGTGAGCATGCGTCAGATCATGCGTTGATACCCCCGTGCCCAAGCATCATGTGTACATACTAGATGAGTATATGTACATACCAGATGAGTATATGTGCATACTAGATGAGTAGATGTACATACTAGATGAGTATATGTACATACCAGATGAGTATATGTGCATACTAGATGAGTATATGTACATACTAGATGATGAGATAGTATGTGCATACTAGATGAGTAGATGTACATACCAGATGAGTATATGCACATACTAGATGAGTATATGTGCATACTAGATGAGTATATGTGCATACTAGATGAGTATATGTACATACTAGATGAGTATGTGTACATACCAGATGATATGTGTACATACTAGATGAGTATGTGTACATACTAGATGAGTATATGTACATACTAGATGAGTATATGTACATACCAGATGAGTATATGTACATACTAGATGAGTATATGTACATACTAGATGAGTATATGTATATACCAGATGTACATACTAGATGAGTAGATGTACATACTAGATACTAGATGAGTATATGTACATACTAGATGAGTATATGTACATACCAGATGAGTATATGTACATACTGATGAGTACATACCAGATGAGTATATGTACATACTAGATGAGTATATGTACATACCAGATGAGTAGATGATGAGTATATGTACATACTAGATAGAGTACATACCAGATGAGTATACCAGATGATGTATATGTACATACTAGATGAGTATATGTGCATACTAGATGAGTATATGTACATACTAGATGAGTATGTGTACATACCAGATGAGTATATGTACATACTAGATGAGTATATGTACATACCAGATGAGTATATGTACATACTAGATGAGTATATGTACATACTAGATGAGTATATGTGCATACTAGATGAGTATATGTACATACTAGATGAGTATATGTACATACCAGATGTACATACTAGATGAGTAGATGTACATACTAGATGAGTATATGTGCATACTAGATGAGTATACTAGATGAGTATATGTACATACTAGATGAGTATGTGTACATACCAGATGAGTATATGTACATACTAGATGAGTATGTGTACATACCAGATGAGTATATGTACATACTAGATGAGTATGTGTACATACCAGATGAGTATATGTACATACTAGATGAGTATATGTACATACCAGATGAGTATATGTGCATACTAGATGAGTATATGTACATACTAGATGAGTATATGTACATACTAGATGAGCATATGTACATACTAGATGAGTATATGTGCATACTAGATGAGTATATGTACATACTAGATGAGTAGATGTACATACTAGATGAGCATATGTACATACTAGATGAGTATATGTACATACTAGATGTACATATGTACATACTAGATCATATAGATACATACTAGATGAGTATATGTACATACTAGATGTACATATGTACATACTAGATCATATAGATACATACTAGATGAGTATATGTACATACTAGATGTACATATGTACATGTAGATATATATATAGATGTACTAGATCATATACATACATACTAGATGAGTATATGTACATACTAGATCATATAGATACATACTAGATAATATAGATATGGAGCTCGCTGCTGAGCGTGTGATGGATGAAGAGTCCGATTTAGATCAAAATAAAAGGCAGAGTCATCAAATTGTTTTTTTACACCTTCTGCCGAGTCATTTCCCGGCTGCGATCTGTCCGATGTGCAGCAGCGTGAGACCCTCTTTAATGTTTCATAGTGATGGTGAACCTGGAGGGGATCAGATGACCTGTTTCCTGATGAAGAGTAAAGACACGAGTTGGTGTTCTGTTTGCTGTCAGCTGTTCACTTCCCGCTCTGCTGGAGCTCAGCTGGAGTCCCGCTGAGCTTTATTGGGAACGGAGTCTCAGTCCGGCATGTTGTCGTGACCACAGAAAGCGAGGAAGTCTCTGTGGAGCCAGAGTTTGTCCCTTCTGGGCTCCTGTAGAAGCCTGGATTTGTGCAGCTCACACTCACAAGACTTCACCAAGAAGAGTAAAATGAAACCCCCGTTAACGGAGAGTCTCTCAAACGTTCCCTTTGGGTGGTGTCGCACAGAATATTGCATCATACAGAAAAAAGTAATCAGAGGAATCCTCACGTGTTAATCTCGTCACTTTAATCCCACCGGTGTCATCTTTGTTTCTCCCCGGGGTCCCGCATGGCTCCCCTTCAGGGCCCCTGGCGGGTTTATGGAGGGTTGTTTTGCGCCGCGTGTTAGCCTGATTGGGCGGGTGGCGTGATTTACGCAGCGATGCATAAACTCAGCTCATTAAGATTACTAAATATGAAGCCGTGTCAGCAGTCATCTGTATATCAAGTCTCATCGCCGTGGTAACAGCCGACGGAGCTCCTCCTCCTCCCGCTGGTACCACGGTTTTCCCCTCAGACTCTTTAAACGCTTTTTTGCACACGTGGACCCTGTTTTTGCTCCGGTGATTGATGGCCACGCTTCTATTCTGGTCTCTTCTGGAACGCGTGTCTATAAAAAGAACCTGCTGATGATTAAAGTCATTTGACACGCCAGATCAGCGCATTAATCCTGCTAATTAAAGTTGTGAATAATCTCCTCTGCAGATATTTCAGGTGGTCCTGCCGGCCGAAGTGAAGCCCGACAGCTCGACGGCTCGGAGGTCCCAAACCACGGGACACCTGGTCCTCAGCATGCCGAGGGTAGGTACGGTCACACAGCTCATGAAGGCCTCCGAGTGACCGAGCTCCAGCTGAAGGGTTGAGAGCCGCTCTCAGACTCTGAAGACACGTCTCCTCCTGTGATGTTTCTCTTCAGGCTTCAGGCGAAATCAAAGTGGCGAAGAGCGTCCCCCGCCGGACGCCACGCAGCAGCATCTCGCCCGGGCGCCGCAGCAGGTAACGATAATCAGCCGATGGCACAGAGGCGCTCGTAACGTTGGACAGGAAGGACGCGTCACCAACCCCCACTGATGTCACACAAGTCTCTGGTCTCACATGGTGCCTCTTGGACTTCATCTTACTCTCTTTGTATCATTATCACAAGATCTGACAATGTGAGCAAGTCATGTAGTGTCCCAGTGTGGGCTCTGGTCCCAGTGAGGGCTCTGGTCCCAGTGTGGGCTCTGGTCCCAGTGAGGGCTCTGGTCCCAGTGTGGGCTCTGGTCCCAGTGAGGGCTCTGGTCCCAGTGAGGGCTCTGGTCCCAGTGAGGGCTCTGGTCCCAGTGAGGGCTCTGGTCCCAGTGTGGGCTCTGGTCCCAGTGAGGGCTCTGGTCCCAGTGAGGGCTCTGGTCCCAGTAAGGGATGTACGGGGGAGTTCCGCCTTATTTCTACAGAAGCAGAAAAGATCACTGAGTGTTCAGTGTATTTACCACAGATTGATGGGTTCTCATGACACTTTAACAGACATTCGTGGTCCTCAGATGATGTCCCCTAAAAGCTGTGGGGAGGCTCTGACTTTTCATCAGATCATGCAGACCATCAAACATCATCTGAATCAAGTCACGAGGGGTTTATAAAGGTCAGAGGTCAGGGTCAACTGTGTCTAAAGGGAGTGAGCTCGCCGATCCTCTGAGCTGCTGCAGGTTTTTAATGGTCTGTAGGTAGAGACGACTCTTCAGATCATGATGCGCTGATGAAAACACGCCTTAAGTTATATATTTGAATGTTCCACACCGTCCCCCTATACGTGTCCTCTTTTTCCTCTTTGAAGGATTTTAAATAAAATAATAAATCTCTGAGAAACCTTAAGAATAAGAGTGATAAATAAAATCAAACGGTTTCTTAACACAAGCAGATGTTTAAAATGTAGAAGCTGTTATAGTTTAATGATAATGCGGCTTTACTGATGTGTTCCTGGCTCTCATGCTGTGTGACGTCCCCCATCTGTAGAGAGTGGAGTAAAACATCTCCTCATGACAGAGGGGGACCACCATCAGGTCTGCTTCCCATCTGAAGGTGGTCCCAGAGGGGCGCCACCTTCAGAGCCCCCCAGGGCCTCCTGGTCTTTGAGGTTCTCCGCTGTGGAGGGAAATCTTTCTGTCCTGCTCGTTACCCCGGAGACCGTTCAGCAGAGGGATCAAAGAACCGCCCAGAAGATGTGACTTTACAGTCAAAGGAACATCTGTCTTTTGGACTGCAGTGCTTTGCACCTTAAGGTCCACTGAAGAGATGGAAAGGTGTGTTAGAAGGTAGAACGCTAACGCGTCGGCACCAACACACCTGTAATTAAAGGGAACATTTAAGTCACTAGTTTAGTTTGTTGCTGTAATTTGATGAATCAGCTGATAATTGATTACTGATAGATTGACGGATTAAGAGCGGCAGCAACAGTTAAAAAGCAGCTCGATGTCTACGTGGTCACATGACCAACCAGGAAGTTCAGGGTCTCCGGGAACATCTCAACCTGCTGACTTCTTGTGGGTGAATCAGAGCTGTAAATGATGTAAAGTCACATGTCTAACCCCAGAATCCCCAGAGATGATTGTAAAGTCGTTCTCGGCTCATCGGGCCGTGTGGTTAAACATCAGGTATTGATTTATAGGCAAACAGACTGAGGTTGATGCGCTCAGATCCATATTTGGTTTAATGGGTCCAGACGGTTCTTCTACCCTAGAAACACCAACATGTCTCCATCACGTCCATCCAGGGATTCCACAAAAGACACCTTTTCCGTCCCTCTGGGACATCAAGCACACATGGACCTCCCCTCCGCGAGGTCACCTGGGAGGAGTCATGTGATATGACACTCCTCACGCATCGGCCGACCTCACTGCACACGTTTAAAGCGGCGACGTCGTCTGACTAAACTCCGCCTCCGGGTCCCACGCTGATGAGACGATCAGGGTGTCCTGCTGGGAGGCAGATGGGTTCATGCAGCTCCGGTCCTGATGGTGTTCTGACCCTGTTTCTGATTGGCTGCCAGGGAAACGTTACGTTACATGTCATTTAGCTTCAGTCATACAAGAAGACGCCTCTAACTGGAGTCTCTCCCCCGTGTCCGAACAGAACAGAACCCCAGAGGCTGGAGGCGGAGCCCTGCAGGCACACGCACATCGACCTCGCCAACATCGTGCGCCGCCACAGCGCCCAAGAAGGCCCGCTGGAAACGCCCCGTATGGATCCGCCCACCGCCGGCGGTCACAGCGGCTTCTCCGAGGGGTTCGTGGACGACCCCAACGTCCCGCCCCTGGTGTAGACTGTGAGGCAAGAGGACACGTCTGTCCTCTCAGGTTCTTCCACCACGTAGGAGTTCAAGGTAGAAGAAGGCCGACTCTCTGTAGGCCGCCGTCCCGCAGACGTCTGTGAGGAAAAAGAGGCGTATTGATACGTTCTGTTTACTGTCACAGCTCAATGAAACCAACACAATAACAATAAATGGCTTTCTATCCCAAACAATGATTGTTTTTTTTAAATACGGAACTGCGACCCCGTTTCTTTGGCCACGCCCATCTTCAATCCGGTTTGGTGCTTCATCCCCACTGCTCCTCTCGTCCCGCAGGACCGGACGGCCCAGAGGGACACGAGTCCCAAACCCCGCGTCTGAAGTCCGCTCGTCTCAGGTCTCCTCAGCCAGCATCTCCTTTAGTTTCCTTCCTGACAGCTCGTCTCTCCTGATGCCTCTGCTCGTCCAGACACACTTAGTGAGGCGTCAATTGCTTCTGTTCTGGAGACATGCCAAGTCAATCAGCGTGTAGCCCCGCCTTATGGTCCGTTAGACACCTGTCAATCAGATTTCAACAAAAGAGCAACATTCATCTTCAGATATTACAAAGATAGGAGCTCGGTAAGGTGTCGCTTTGAAACTGATCTGTGGTTTGTTGGCGGCACAGAATGTTTCTCCGCCTCATTAACTATTGATGAATATTGGTTAAAACTAATATTGGTGATGTAGATAACAAACATCCACTCAGCTTCAGTGGTGGATTCCAACATTTCATTGGACTCTTCATTCATGGCCTCTGTGGGACCATCGCGTGGTTTCATGGTTCAGTGGTTCCCTGCTTCGCAGATCGGAGGCGTCCGATTGGTCGGAGCCTCTTCGTTGTTTGTGGAGGTTTCAATGTTTGACCTGATGCTCCTGCTGCATTAATGTGTGTTTCTCATGTTGACTCCTTTACCTCCTGGTTAGTTTAATTTTCATCAGTGCATCTCATTCTATCAGATCATCACACGTAGCGTCTCCGTCCTCAGAGAACCTCCAGTCTCTAAGAGACCAAACAACCTGTGACGGTGAGGAGGACTTTTAAAAAAGTCACGTTATTTTACTCCATAAAGTACCTCTCAGAAAGTAAAAAGTCAGCTGTGTTTGGGAAAGAAACAAAGTCGACCAGGACTTTCTTTTAAAAAGATTTTATTTTCTATGTTTAAACAACTAACAGTCAGGGTTCATTCAGCTGAATTCAATTCAACTCAATTCATTTTATTTTGTGTAGCCCAAAATCGTGAATTGCAAATTTGTCTCAGAGGGCTTTACAGTCTGTACATATGCGAAAAAACTCCACAAGTGACCAACATCTCTGGATAGAACTCAATTCATCAGAAGAATGAAAAAAAATGCTTTTTTAATTTAATTTGATGTATGATTTCCCTCGACTGTCTCTGGGTGCTCTGTGTGTCCTGGATTCATCACCTGACCCCCCCCTGCTCAGCAAGGCCACACGGTGATTTACGCCTCCTGGGGAGATTTATGTATTTATCTCGGCTGCATCGTTGTATCTGAATGTGACTTCATCGTCCAGCGGGGAGCCGTTCCTCAGCGCGAGGAGCGAGCGGCTGATTCATGGCGGCTTTGAGTCAGCGAGCTTCTCCGGGAGTCAAGGTGAGCGCACATACACATATGCACACGCACACACACACACACATATGCACAGCACACACACACATATGCACACGCACACACATATGCACACGCACACACATATGCACATGCACACACACACACACACATGCACATATGCACACACACACACACACATGCACATACACATATGCACACGCACACATACACACACATGCACACGCACATACACACACACATATGCACACGCACACACACACACACATATGCACACGCACACACACACACGCACACACACATGCACACATACACACATAAATGCACACACACACACGCACATGCACATACACACACACACACATATGCACACGCACACACACACATGCACATGTGCACTTGCACACACACACGCACACCCACAGACATATGCAAACCCACACATTTGCACACACAGTGACCCACACTCTCACACTGACACGCACACACACACACACACACATGCACATACACACACACACATATGCACACGCACACATGCACATGTGCACTTGCACACACACACGCACACCCACACACATATGCAAACCCACACATTTGCACACACAGTGACCCACACTCTCACACTGACACGCACACACACACCTGTACCTCCACACTGGGCGTCTCGGGGGCTCTGAAGCTCGACCTTCAAACCATTGAGAAGTTGTTCTTCTGAAGTCCCGATGGTGATGTCCAGATTGTCCAGATATGGTTGTCATAGAAACGTAGAAAAGATCCCCGCCTCACTCAGATACTCTTCTTCACTTCAGACTTCAATCGATTCTCATAACTAAATTGTGGGTTTTTAAATTGTTGGGTTCAGGGATTCGTTCCTTTACATCACATGTCATTTAGCTGACGCTTTTATCCAAAGCGAATTACAATAACTGTATTTCAACCATAAGGAAACAAACTGAGAAGAACAAGAAACAAGAAAGTGCAATTTCATCAAATAAGCCGATTGACAACTTGCTGTAGGAGTGGCGGTAATGGTGGTAGCAGGAGACCTGCAGGAGAGAGTTACAGTAGTCCAGGAGGGAGACGACAAGAGCCTGAATCAGTACCTCCTTCTGAGTGAGAAGAGGACGTGTTCACCTGATGTTGTAGAGCGAGTATCTACAGGATGGTGTTGCCAGTGATGGTGGGAGTCAGGGAGAGTCGGCTGTCGACGTCACGCCGAGGTTCCTGCTGTCAAAGTGGGCGTTAACATCCTGTGTAGGAGAATCTTTTCCCGGAAAGAGAAGTAGTTCAGTCTTGTCGGGGTTGATCTTCAGATGGTGGGCGGATCCACTGAGAGATGTCAGTCAGACAGGCAGAGATCCGAGTGAGGGAAGGAGAGAATTAGTTGGGTGACATCAGCATCGCTGTGGTAGGAGAAGCCATGTGAGCGAATGACAGCGCAGAGAGAGTTGGCGTAGAGCGAGAAGAGGAGGGGACCCAGGACGGAACCCTGAGGAACTCCAGTAGTAAGAGGACAAGGTTCAGACACAGATCCTCTCCAGGTTACCCGGTAGGTGCGTCCGTCGAGGTAGGACGAGAGAAGGGAGAGAGCAGAGCCTGAGACACCAAGTTCCTGAAGGGAGGAGATAAGGATCTGGTGGTTGACTGTGTCAAATGCAGCAGAGACGTCCAGAAGGACGAGGACAGAGGACAGAGAGGAGCTCTAGCAGTGTGGAGTTGCTCTGAGACAGCGAGGAGACAGTCTCTGTGGAACGGCCTTGAAGCCTGACTGGTGGGGGTCCAGGAGGTTGTTACGGTGGAGATAGGAGGAGAGTTGGTTAAAGATCACACGTTCAAGAGATTTGGACATAAATGGAGCTAACGGATGCTACCATGTGACTTCTATCTGAGCCATAAACATGATACAGGTCATATTTATTTGGATTTCATCTAAAGGGAAAGTGCTGAGTGCGTCGGAGACGTTGTGTAACCGGAGCGCCGGCGGTCTACAGACGGATCTGCTGATGTCAGCGATGCTTTTTCCTGCTCGCGGTCTTCTGATTGAAACTGAATCTCTTTTTCTCGACGAGAGCAGAAATCTGTGAAGCTGTTTCCTGCTCAACCAACCAGCCAGTCACAGCACAGGTGTACAGATACTCCCATAATGTAATACTACCCTTTTGAGTCATATCTATTAAAGATACTTGTAGTATATATACTTGTTTTTATTAAATAAAAGTGTAAAAATACCATTAAAGTCCTGCACAACATAATGGTTAAAACAGCAAAACATTAATTTGAGTAAAAAGTATTAATTTTGTATAAATGTTCCTTTTCATAAAGTTATGTTGTTATAAATATAATTTATTGTAATTCAACAACACAAGCAGCATCTGGAGGAGGAGCTTCTTTTTACTGCTTTTGTTTTTACGGCTGTAGAACTGCAACGTTTGAAATACTCAACAGTAAAAGAACCACGAAGTTGTAAAAACTGCAGAAGGAAGAAGATGTAAGTATTTGGTTATGAAGTATTTT
>BMAF01000015.1:894354-949354 GCA_014132575.2 Gasterosteus nipponicus
CAGTTTGCACTTGAGGGCACATTGAGGTTCAGCATAATAATAATATAATAATTACTAACCAGTGTTAAGATACAATACAGTTACAATGAAACTGCGTTCTTATGTTGAATAACAATATAGAATAATTCATCCCTCAATAATAACCAACATACACGACGATGCACGGTGTTAATGAGCGTCCTCATGCGTCCCGCGTGGACACTTCACACTTCCTGTTTCCATAAACCGTATTGGACGTCTGGTACGATCGCCCTGACGACCAGTCGTCTCAATGGTGTAATTAATCTACTGTACACATTTGGTCAGCGGTGTTGAATTAAACAAGCCAGAGACAATTACCCCCCCTCCCCAGCCGCCTAATTGATAGTGAGTCTCAGTGGACTTGGACCAGCAGGTCATGGATCTGCTGCGTGTTGGAGGACAGTTAATCCTGCAGAGTGGAGTCATCGAATCATCTCCAGAAGCTTGCCAGTCTGAAATGTTGAGATGAAACCCTTCGGTTACGGACGGTTCATGTACACTCGTCACCAGGACAACCTGCATTTAACCGTGCATCATCTCTAGTGACCAGCAGGGGGCGACTCCTCTGCTCCCATAGACGTCTATGAGGAAATGACTCTACTTCTCTGTAATGACCAGCAGGGGGCGACTCCTCTGCTCCCATAGACGTCTATGAGGAAATGACTCTACTTCTCTGTAGTGACCAGCAGGGGGCGACTCCTCTGCTCCCATAGACGTCCCAGGAAATGAGACGTCTGAGGCTCCCAAGACGTCTATGAGGAAATGACTCTACTTCTCTGTAGTGACCAGCAGGGGCGACTCCTCTGCTCCCATAGACGTCTATGAGGAAATGACTCTACTTCTCTGTAGTGACCAGCAGGGGCGACTCCTCTGCTCCCATAGACGTCTATGAGGAAATGACTCTACTTCTCTGTAGTGACCAGCAGGGGGCGACTCCTCTGCTCCCATAGACGTCTATGAGGAAATGACTCTACTTCTCTGCAGTGACCAGCAGGGGGCGACTCCTCTGCTCCCATAGACGTCTATGAGGAAATGACTCTACTTCTCTCTGGATTTATTCCCTCAGTAAACATTTTAAACATGAGTTTATGGTCTCAGTCTCTAGTTTCAAGTCTTCTTCAATGCAGCATGATGTTCATTTAGTATATTATGGTCCATTTGGAGTCAAACAGACCATAAAGCAGGGGACGCTTTAGGGCGGGCCTTAATGTAATTGACAGGTTGCTATCAGAGACGTTAATATGTCCCCTTTCTTGATTTTGTTTCTTTGTTTTATTCTGTAGTTTGTGGGGGAGTTTTGTTTATTGTTTTGGCCTTCGAGACCCTGATTTCATCTTACTTGTTTATTATGCTGGAACCCGATCAAGTGACTGGTACTAAACCACTAACGTAGTGCTCGCCTGTTACGGTCCGATCTCTTCTGAGTACATTGAATATTTGAGTCAAAGACACTTTGCTCTGTTTCTTCTGAACTGTAGAAGAGAGTGAGACTGAAGCACCTGTTAGCAGACCTCCCCCCCGTAGCCAACAGAGCACTTAGCTCCAGTGAAACTACGCTCCCATCATTAATTCATGCTTTATTTGGAACCAGGAACCATTAACCCCCATAATGGAGCGAGGCGTCCGAAGCTTCCTGAAGGCCCTATGAGGCCTCGTCTGATCTGAGCTGCATTTATTACTATGAGATCCTCTTCCTCTCTGTAGAGGTTGACAAGCGGTCAGAGAGGTGGGCGGGGTCGGGGGCGGGGCCAGCTGAATGAGCTGAGCCAGCGGAGGGTTTATCCTCCGGCGTTTAACACATACTGAGGCCAAATCACTGGCAAAGACGCTGGCCCCACGGGTGGCGTTTGAAGGGCGGGAGAGGACATGGTGAGGGGGGGCACATCGGCTGACGTGGCAAATTATATTTTCCAATTCCAAAGGTTTTGAAAGGGCAGCAGCAGATCCTGACAATGGCTGTTCTACTCTGTCTTATTGGTTTAACCGGACTAAAGCTTCAGGGCTTTGAGTTGGAGGCTCAAGCTATTCTACCCAACTAACCCAACCTGGCCTAGCCAAACCTAACCCAACTAACCCAACCTGGCCTAGCCAAACCTAACCCAACTAACCCAACCTGGCCTAGCCAAACCTAACCCAACTAACCCAACCTGGCCTAGCCAAACCTACCCCAACTAACCCAGCCTGGCCTAGCCAAACCTAACCCAACCTGGCCTAACCAAACCTAACCCAACTAACCCAACCTGCCCCAACCAAACCTAACCCAAACCCAGCTATTCTTGAGGCTGGTGGTCTGATGTAATATTTAGCAACGTGGCGACAGTCGCAGCGCTGCACGACAACAACAACACAACAACACAGTAATGCATGCCTGTGGATGACTGCGTGACTCTACTGGACTACAGTATTCTAGTAGAACTTCTCTGACAATCACATTGTTACTGGAGGGTTGATTTGATCCACACACACTGGGATCGATGGGAGCAGGTGGAGCAGGGACTCTTCCTCTTCCACCTCTCCCTCCTCCTGCTCCTTCTCCTGCTGGTGTTTGCTGGCGTCTCCCACATGATGCACGAGGAGCTCGGGAGGAGAAGGGGAAGAGGGGGAGCTGAAGAGGACTCCTCTCGCTCTGTAGCCTTTAAGAGATAATTGGATCTGGAAAGCATTTGGGCTTCTGGCTGGTGCACGTGTCTTCTTCCTCGTGGCATAATGGAATCTGCAGAACAGATGGCACAGAGGAAGAACCCCCCACACACACACACCCGAGCCCAAGGCCTCTGGTGGAATATACGTGGTACATATATATTTTATTGTCCACTAAAGACCAGGTCCTGTAGCTTCCTGTTGGTTTTGGTAACTGGTGTTCTGTAGAAGCCCCCCACGCCGTATTGATCCTGCCCTCTGCAGACCTACTGCGTGTCTTTTTATGTTTCATGCCTCTGCACCCACACATTCCTCTGCACATCTACCAGAAGACTCACATCTTCTCTCAGTGGTCTGATGCACAAGAGCATGACATCACCGGCGCCACCCCATCGCTGCGCTCTGTGTGTGTGTGTGTGGGTTGTGTGTGTGTGTGTGTGGTTGTGTGTGGTTGTGTGTGTGTGTGTTAGCATGTGCAGAGCCGGCTGACATTCTGCAGCCTTGTGAATAATTGATCAGGCTTCACCTCGCTTGTGCTTGTTAGCTGCCCTCACTCGTCCGTCCAGCTCCTCCTCTGGTCCCTCGTCCTCCCTGAAGGGACATTTCCTTAATTCAGTCCTTTCAGTTGTTTTTCACCAGAATCATCAGAATCCTCAAACAACGGCACGGTTAAAATGCTTCACATGAAGATGATGGAGGAAATATAGATATTATCTGCTCGTTTAAGCAATTTTCTCCTCACGTCCTCCCATTTAACTGCTTCAGGGTTTATAATGTTCCCGTCATTACAGCAGCAGTTAATGCTCAACACGCTGTTTGACAGATGTCCCATTCAGGACAAACAAAGTATGAAGGAGAAAGAAGACAAAGCGAAACACCACAAGGCCACTTGGACCATGGAGATGACTGAGGGCTCATATTCATGGTCGACTATTGCCTTTATTTATATATACATATATATATATATATATATACACCAAGGACTCCTCCTGCACAGGAAGTCTGCCTTAAACATAAATTGTCCCTTTCAAAATAAACTTACAAGAAAGTTGCATGACAACAAATTTATGTTGCGGTTTGCGGTGAAGTTCAATGTGTGAAATAGAAAAGTGAGTTTGAGCGCGACAGGAAGTCCTTTGTTGGTTCTTCATACGCAATTCATTCGATACGTGACGCTAGGGCCTTTTAATCTGAAAAACAAAGCCAGAAGTGATGGAATTCATTCAAAGTAGATTAACTCTTCTACTTCTTCAATGACGCTCATCAACCAGAAGACAAAAGAGAGTCTTAAAAGTTGTAGCTCGGTTCCTGCGCGGTGTTCAACCTCCTCTCCCCCAGGCGCCTCTCCTTTCTCCTTCGTCAGAGATGAACGATGCACCACGCTCCTCCTCTTCCTCCTTTTCAGTTGCCCCTCCTCAGATGGGATGTGGAGAAGATAACGGGCGTGAGTGCGACCTCCCCCGCGTTCATGAATCGTGTCACAGACTGAAGGCTGGTAGCCATTTTGCGGTCGCCATCTTGTTTCTTAGTAGCCAGTGAACAGGAAGTGACCATATTTGGTCCAAATCTTCCTCCAAACGTTTGGTTTGTTTAGTCCAAACGTAACTGTATGTAGTTATTTTAAGGACGTCCATCCTGTTTGGTTAAACCCAAATGTTGATAACTTTCATTTTTAACATAACGTTGTTGTTGTATTTGTTTGGTATTTGTGATATATTTGACTAAACTGACTGACTCAATGCAGCCACTCTCCCAATAAACACTGCAACAAAAGTCATAATAACATATGATTATTATAACAATACCGCATGCTGTTAGCCACGTTAGCCTCTGGTGCTACAACATGCTACAACACAGGCTGAAACACAAAGGAGGAATGTGCTTCAAAGAAAGGCCATGGAGGAGAAATGGAGCCGACAGGACATCATCCTGAGGAGCATCATTAACGTGGAGGAGGGCGGGAGCAGGAATCTCAGGTATCTCAGGTATCTCAGGAATGTCAGGTATCTCACAGAGCGTCCTATGAAGTCCAGTGACTCATAATAGTGTCATAATAGGATTTGGGTGGAGGAGAGGAGAAAGTTTGTCACGTGCATGGACTACACGTGTGTTCATATACACGTATGTGTGTGTGTGTGTGTGTGTGTGTGTGTGTGTGTGTGTGTGTGTGCGCCCCGCTGTGTTTCCAGGCTGATATTTGGTCTCTGAGCTTCTACCTGAAACGAAAGATAAAAAACCTCTTTGAACCCCCCTCAACTCTTCTAACTCCCTACTGTTATCTGGACCAGATGCACCGTTACCAAGGGTAACCATGCGACCGGTTGCCATGGTAACCCCTCTGGATGGGCATGCAGACGGGGGGGGCTCTCCCTTCAGTCTTCCACTCACTCTTGTTTTTTGCGGTTTAGTTGTTTTTTCTCTAACGTTTCCTCGCCGCTTCCTCTTGACGATGCAAACGCTGGAGTGACAACGCGAGTACGTGGACTCCATCAGCCGCCGCCCATACTCAGCATGTCGGTGTGTGTGTGTGTGCGTGAGTGTGTGTGCATTTGCTACAGCACGATGACACGGACACGTAACAATAAAGAGTCCCAGTTGCTAAGCAACCCTGTCTAAAAACACTCGCCAGCCAAAATGTGGTGTGAAGCAGGTTCTCAGCTGGAGGATCAGTGTGACGGGTCGAGGGGGGTATCCTCATCTTCATCAGCGATAATGTAATGAACAAAAATCAGGTTCTGACGCAAATTGTGTTTTTCAGTATTTGTCGGATGTGTTGTATCCTGGAGCCTCGAGTCTGAGGAGATGAGCAGCAGGCTTCAGACGTCAGACCGACATCTTATTGGACTAAGATCCAAGTCTGCTGACCCCTCGTTTTCTTAAAAGACACCTTCTCTTCTCTGAGATGACGCAGAGCCGTCCTTAAAGCCTGTGTAGGTCTCAGGAGACGTCCTCCAGGTCTTTGAAGGGTCACTATAGATGACAGTACAACGTGTACTTCTACTGCATGCAGCTGAAAATACGAGCGTACCACTGATACTTTGAATGAAGCAGGTATTTGACTTGTTCTCTCTAAGGTTGAGCTGCAGATGTCCTCTTGTTCTCATTCTTTACTGCAAAGAAGCAGAAGACGTGTTCTCAGCTTCCGGTCGTCTCCAGACAGCTGTGCTGATCTCAACACTTTCCGCCGCTTTAAACAGCGGCCCAGAATGCCTTGCGGCTGCTATTTCTGTCCGGCTCAGACTAGACGGGAGAGTCTCCTGGGGGGTCCATACGGGGGTCCCCCCACGAGAAGTTCAGTCTGGTCTGTGAGGGACGGTGTCTCCTTGTCTTCACGTCTACCTGCTGGACACAACAGGACACGCACAGAAACCAGATCTAGGCTGGTTCTCTGTCTCGTAGCCACTGAAATAACGATTCTTCACAAAACAAGACAAAGAATCCGTAATAGCGTCACACACGTCACACAAACAGTAAAGTGACATATTTATATTCAACACTAATCACAATTGTGTTGAAATCATTTCAGGTTCCAAACCAAAGCTTCATGTATTTAAAGCTGCAGGCATCCCGGCTTCAGGGCGGGGCTACACGCTGATTGACAGCTGTCTGTCTAACCTCAAAATGAATAAAATGAGAAAATAGTCAGTATATAAGCTTCTGTTGTCGTGATGACAACTTGTGTGTCTTTTGGTGCAGATTGAGCTGTTGTGTGTGTGTGAACGAGTGCTAAGCTGCTAACGGCGCCACGCCGTCTAATGGGCCACAATATGATTCTTTAATTAGCTGCTAAAACCTTTAGTCACTTTCATTAGTACGAATAAAGAAGAGGGACTTTTTTGATGAGATGGATTTATGAAATAACCAACACTGTTCTTCAGGTGGCAGAGACGTATCTGGAATTCCAGGTGTGTTCCCGTCGTTGTTCTGAGGCTACTGAGCTCGTCTGTGACGCTGCTGATGCTTCCGTTTATTAGTGACTACAGAAATGAAAAAAGAGATAAATGAATAACAGCAGAATACTTTAACGCTGACAGACTTTCCTGGTTGATTGCTTATGTCTTGGGCTTTTAATGTGAAAGGTTAAAGGAAGGAGTGCATCCTGTCTCAGAGGCCGTGGTCGAGGTTGGAAGGAGTAATAAAGTTTGTCGGCTGGGTTTCAGATGTCGCTCCGCTGTGAAGACTCCTGGACTCGATACATGTGATCAAAGCCAAGCGGCATATTTGAGGACACATGTTGACAGATTCCTTCTTTCAGCCCCGTGCGGGTAAATCCAGACAGATTAAGGTAATACATTATATGACAAAGAAGAGTAAAAATCTACAGTATATATTTAAATATATTTGTGTGTATTTTGGGAGTTGGGGTTTCTCTGTAGAAACAGAATGAGGAGAAGCTGAGTTACACAAATAACAGTTTCCATCCTGAGAAAAGATGCAGACGCACATTCTGTTTGCTGTAGTTTCCTCAGGAGAATAAAAGCTTCCAGATGAATAAAAGAAATGAATTAGCATGTTTATCTCCGCGTAGGGGGGGGAGGGGGGGGGCGCCTCGCCGGGGAAGGGGGCTCTCTGTCAGCCTTGTTTCAGTTGCCATGGAAACTAAAACGCCAAAGGGACCAGTGCAGAGGAGTAGCCGTCGTTGGATGTTTTATGATATTTAGAAATAAATTACTCTGCAGAATCACAGCACAGCGACTCATTCATGACGATCAATCAAACGATCAGCTGATCGATCTCAGCTCTGTGGAAGTGACGGCCTGAGTCGTCAATTCTTCTTCTTTGGCGGCGTGTCTGTGCAGGCCGGCCTCGTGCAGCGAGTCGCTCTAATCCATCGAGATCCAACGCGACAGGAAGTAGAGAGATATCAGATACCAGCTTCACGTGTTAAAGCTGCATTCTGTGCAGTGACCAGCAGGGGGCGACTCCTCTGCTCCCATAGACATCTATGAGGAAATGACTCTACTTCTCTGTAGTGACCAGCAGGGGGCGACTCCTCTGCTCCCATAGACGTCTATGAGAACATGACTCGTCTTCCCTGTAGTGACCAGCAGGGGGCGACTCCTCTGCTCCCATAGACGTCTATGAGGAAATGACTCTACTTCTCTGTAGTGACCAGCAGGGGGCGACTCCTCTGCTCCCATAGACGTCTATGAGGAAATGACTCTACTTCTCTGTAGTGACCAGCAGGGGGCGACTCCTCTGCTCCCATAGACGCCTATGAGGAAATGACTCTACTTCTCTGTAGTGACCAGCAGGGGGCGACTCCTCTGCTCCCATAGACGTCTATGAGGAAATGACTCTACTTCTCTGCAGTGACCAGCAGGGGCGACTCCTCTGCTCCCATAGACGTCTGTGAGGAAATGACTCTACTTCTCTGTAGTGACCAGCAGGGGCGACTCCTCTGCTCCCATAGACGTCTATGAGGAAATGACTCTACTTCTCTGTAGTGACCAGCAGGGGGCGACTCCTCTGCTCCCATAGACGTCTATGAGGAAATGACTCTACTTCTCTGCAGTGACCAGCAGGGGGCGACTCCTCTGCTCCCATAGACGTCTATGAGGAAATGACTCTACTTCTCTGTAGTGACCAGCAGGGGGCGACTCCTCTGCTCCCATAGACGTCTTTGAGGAAATGACGTACCGTCCACCGGTCGGATCGTCAGCGCCCCTGAAGATAAATCTGGATGTTCGTGGCTTCAGCTTGTTTCTCTGTAATAAAGAAGATGTGTTTTGCATTCATTTAAATCCCAGGATAAGACGTTTTATCTGCTCGCTCCAGCTCCATCGATGTGTCTTCGCCTCCTTTTGTCTCCGCTGCTTTTCAGACGTTCAGCAGCCTTTTTTTCCGGAGCTGGTTGATCTCCTCTCCTGTTGTTGTTGTCGAGCGTATAAAGAACCTCCCCGTCACGCTGGGACGGACATCTCTGAGGACTCGGTCACCATGTGTTCCGCTGGTTGGGACCAGGGCACGGGGACATGATTCCCTTTGAAGACGTCTTCCATCACGGTGGGATTAGTTGGTTTCTTTGCTTGGAGACGCCTGCAGTCTCTTCTTCGGTCTCTCCGAGGTTTAGAAGGTGAACTTCTCATCAGGTGTCTGAGAGGCGTCGCTACGGGAACAGAGCCCCGCCTCCTCACACGCGTCGCAGAGCAGCGGCCAATCATTGAGTAGGACAGGAAACGCACTTTGTATTCTTTTGCATTCATCGTTTCATAATGATGTCTTTTAATTCCAGGACATTTTCTACTGAGCTTCAAGTGTTTGATCACCACGAAGGCGAAGGTGTAACACATCGAGCGCTCAGATCGTTCATCAACAACCTTTTCCCCGACAAACGAATCGTCGTTTCCCTCGATGGAGCCGAGGATTGATCGACGGTCTCCGCCCTCCTCCCTCCACCCTCCTCCTCCACCCCCCTCTGAGCAGCTTTAACTCGCTGACAAGTCGTGCGTGTGCATCACACTAGTGGCGTGGATCCGGCAGAAGGAGCTTCTGGCCGGATGGATTCCGGGTGTGATCTCACACCAATAAACCCGACTGAGACCTCGGCTGACGTCTCGGTTTCATGACTCCACATCCAGACTGTGAGAAAAGGCTTCTTCTGCCGCCTGCAACAGTTTATTTCCCATGACAGCCAGGCGCTTATACCACACCGCCGGGTTGTGTGAGGATCCCCCCTCGATAGGAGCAATATTCTGCAAGGAAATATATTTCTGCACATGGAGAAATGAAAATGATGAAGTGATGTACTTCTGCGGTACTGCGTGTACTTCAGGGAGGCAAAGTACAGCACGCATGGTCTGTCCGTCACGCCGCACAGCGACTCGTACCTCTGGTCAGCAGCCGGGGGCCACGTTTGTTATAAGGGCTCTGAACACGAGGGCCGACCAGAGCGTCCCGGTGGAAGGAGGTCCTGTCTCTGTGTCCTTGTCTCATCCTGAGGAGCATCGGGGACCTCATGACGACATCATCGCCTCCCAGAGAGAGCAGATGCTGCTCCAGGCGCCTTCGGGACTCAAGCTGAGGACCGAGCCAGGAGGAGAAGCTGTGAGAGCTAAGAGGACCACGAGGAAGGACAAGTGGACATACTGAGAACTCTCACAACGTCTCGAAATGAAGTGAGACATTCAGCAACAGAAACCTGGCAGCCTGAGACTCGTTTCTGAGAATCACTCAGGTCAAAGGTCACTTCGCAGAGCCAGCAGCAAGTGTGAACACAAGTGTTTATAGATATTCTATTTATCGCAGCGCTGCTTTATGGTCTATTAGCGACTGTCAATCACTGCGTGTCCTTCCTCTCGTCAGTGAATGAGTGAACGGAGCGGTTAGACTCACGTTGCTGAGCCGGTACCCTTTTTTCCAGGAGCACCATGAACGCCTCGTGTTTTCCTCTCAAAGCCACAGTAGAATTCAGATGAGTGGTTTTCATTATTTAAATTGTACAGTAGCACACGCTGTGTTACGCTTGCATCAGCTTTCATCTGCGGTTGCTCGGCAACAGTAAAAAAAAAAAAAGTGCTTCTAAAAACGAAGGCAGTGTTGTTTCCCAGCAGCTGATCAGCTGATCAATGATGATCAGATCATGATCGGACATCAGCGAGGATTCTGCTCCACCACAACGCTCCCGAGACCGACCAATCGCAGCGCGCCGTGCCCGCTGCTCAGCCGGCTGCCAGTCGAGCATCGCCATGGAAACACGCACACAGCCGAGGAACGACCGGGTGGGGGGGATGGGGGGGATTGTCGCCATGGAGATCTGGAGACCGAGGGATACTCCATTGAAGAGAGGAATGACCAGCTGTTGCCATGGAGACAAACAATGCATGTCATCCGAGGCTGGTGGACTATAAGGGGGGTGATTACTCTGCATGATGAAGGTGTCCAACAAAAGAGAAGGAGAGAAGTTCTCTGGTGAAACCAGCACAGGACCCTCACCCAGTAGCCCCCCTGCCCCCCCACCGGTCCTACACTCCACGTTGAGACGACTCACAGTTACTTGAATCATTCTGTCATATAATTACATGTATTATACATTGTTCATTCTGTCCTCATGACATCATTGTAGTCTGTCCATCAGGAGACGGATCCTCCTCTGACCTTCTCACTGAGGTTTCTCCCCTTTTTTCATTGTTTGGGGAGTTTTTCTGTGCCGATGGAGGGTTTCAGGACAGAGGATGTCGTATGTGCACAGACTGTAAAGCCCTCTGAGGCTAATTTGTAATTTTGGGCTCTACAAAATAAAATAAAATAAAATGAATTGAATTGAATTGAGGTGACCAAACAAAACCCAAACCGCGGCGGTTTACTGCACCAAGTCCTTCATAACTGATCATGAAGTGTAAAGACTATTGATCATCCATCTGGGAGTATTGTGGACATGTGTCCTCCTGACGGGGTTCAGGGTTCCTGCGTCGGGTGGAGGTCGGCCTCCCTGCTGGAGCTCGTTTCCTGCTCGCGCACTTTGCCAACGAGGCTCAAACCGATGACGCACACTCACAAGTCTGCAGGAATCATTTGATGTCCGGAGCGAATCACAAAGAGCCGAATGGACAGATTTCAGTGGCGTCGTGGACTTTAATGTGCTGAGTGAACGCTGCCGCCGAGGCCGTTGTCACGCCGCGTGAGCTGCGATGTCACGTCAGAACCCGCAGGATGTCAACACGCATCCGTCCCGCCCGCCTGCCCCCCCCCCTCCCCCCGCCGCCATCATTCACGTGTGGGGATTAAACCCCCGATCGACCTCTCGTCCGCTCGCCGGTCACCACGACGATGATGATAGTTGATGGCTTGTGAATCAGAGGTCGATAAATCTGCTCTCATGACCCCGGTAGACCCCCGTTAATGAGTCCCAACCAGGCCACCGCGTGACAGCCGGTGACTGATGAAGATGCCGTCTGAGGGTATTGATCGATGAGGAGGACTGGATCAGAAACACCTTTAGGCGCCACGATCCACCTCTGGTCCTTCAGGCTGTATTGATCTGATCGGCCTCTCATGTAGAAATACAGTGATTTATATTTATCCCCCAAAAATGTACGGCACCATTTTTTATTTGATTCCTTCAATCCTTCAACGATGCTTCCTTTCCTTTTCTTAGCAGTTCTTTACATCTCTCGTCTCCTCCCTGTTTTATGGCGCTCATCGTTCTTCTGTCCTTTCTTTGCCTCGCGTCCTTTCCATCTCTCTCCAACTGTCCTTCTCCTCCTTTCTCACCTAATCTGAAAAAAGGAAAGTCTTTTCTTTTTGACACTCGCCCAAAACAAGTGAGACAAAAGTTTGACTACTTCCCTGAGGGTGGACAGTTTGTCCTGCAGGTGCTTCGTGTCCTCGTTGTGATGGAGCGCGTTCGTCTCTGTTCATCAGCGGCTGGCGAGGCGTCGCTGGACCTCATTTCCTCTGGAATGACCCTCATTACACGCTGAGGAAATCTAAGATAATTAGCATTTAGGATTTAACTCCTCACAGTCGAGGGCAGCCGCGTGCGGCAGCGTCACGCCCGCCGGCGGTGGACCCGGGTGGCTTTGTGACGCTGGCCGTGTGGTCTGGAAGGTCCATCAGGGGCGAACGCACAGCTTCCATGAGGCGCTTCATCATCACATCTCCGGGTGGTGTTCTGTGTCATCCAGGTTGTGTGCACCACCTTTGACCTTTGCTTCGTCACGCGCATACATTTAGTCCTGATTCGTTCTGTGGTTCCTTCATGAACTACCTCGATTCTTCTGGGAGGATTTACTAGTACTACTAGTACTACACTGTTAGCAGTAGTCCCACCAGTAGTACTACCTCACCTCCTCTGAAGCGACAAGGAAAAGAGAAGCTGAGAGAATCGCTAACGAGACACCGGAGAGATTAAACCGGAGCTCCATCGATCTCCTCCGACCGCTGACTTCGCTCCCGCGAGACCGCGGGCGACTTCGCCGCACGACTCACTCCGATTGGCTCGCTGTGAGGAGAAGGAGGGAGGGAAGTCCTCCGGGGGGAAGGTGGATTTTCTATCAGTGGCTTTCTTCTTCTTGTTTTTTGCTCCGTTGCCTCAATTAACAAATGTCTCCTAATTGGCTCCGATGAATCGGATTACGGCGACTCACTGCTTCGTACTGAGACGGTAAAAATAAAATGTACGTGTTTTCTCGTTATTAAACCCCATGAACATCTTTATGTTGAGGAGTGTTAGTGATTTACTTTGTATAAGTACTTATAGTAGTTCTATTGTTGCCTCCGTCCTCGTACAATGGTTGGTTTATTCTATGAAATATTCCTCTTTAGTTGTACAACTTCTCCTCGTTAAATGATTCCAATCTCATCAAAATAAACTTATGGTCACTAGTAACTAGTTAGTTATGGTCACTAGTAACTAGTTAGTTAGAAAGTCAGTAAATCCAAAACATATTTACTTATTTTGTGATTTTGTGTTGCCAAATATAAACATGTTGTACATGTTGATCCTGCAGGACAAAGACAATATACAAAGAATCATAAAGTCATTGATCGACTAAGTTGTCAGGATGATTCTGCAGCAGGACTTCAAGGTGGCTGTCAGCCCCCCACACACACACACACACACACACACACACACACACACACACGCTGCATGGGGGGGTCAGGATATTCCTGATCAAACAGCAGGTTCTGCATGATCAGCAAACCCCAGATCATCACTGCGTATCCTTCACCCCTCTCTCTCCGCGGGGGGGCTGAGGTGCCGTGGGAGGAATCCATCACTCCCAGCATGCTCTCCTGTCAGGACCGCTGCCAGCGCAGATCATTCTGACCTCCGGTCGGGGGGCCGCGTCAGGGGGGCCGCGTCAGGGTCGCTCACCAGCTTACCGGCTGTAATCCGTCCAAAATGAATTATTGTTATTAAACCGACGTCAAGGTGTCAGTCAGAGCGCATGAAGGTCTCCTTAAGGAGGACGGACAAGTTCCCGTTTCACTTGGGACGGTGGAGGGGACTGTGTGTGGGGGTTCTTGTACTTGATACGTAGAGAGGACCACAGGCGAGGAAAGTGAGGATATTTGGGCCGCTCCTCCTCGGGTGGTTTTTAGTGCTGAAATGACAAAGGCAGAAGATGATGGACATCCGTGTGTGTGTCTGTGTGGATCCGCGATGTCGATGAAGTGGGAAAGTGTTGCTTTTATAATAAGGAATATGATACGTTTAAAATATGCAGGAGGTGTTTTCAGGCGTGTGTCCCACAGCAAGTTGATATGCTTGATTTTCATCAGCCAACATGTTTTACTGTCTCGCTCTGTTTCTTTCCACTTTGTCCACGAGCTGAAACGCCGGCTGCTGATTGGCTGGAATGAATGGAGTCGTGTGTCTTTTCTGTGAATGAGACAGAAGTCGTTCACTGAATGGGACACAAAGCTCACCAGACTAGATTTGCTTGCGGCGATTGATTGTTTGCTGTGTGCAGGAGAGTTTAACGAACGCGGTTTGGGCTTTTAAATGTATTTAGAGAAGAACATCGTGCACATGAGCGGAAAACGATATCATCACTTTGTGAGACGCCGTCTTCCAAACTCCTCCTGGAGACCCGGTGTCATCAGCACCACGCAGGCCGCCGCTGTTTGCACATCGCCGAGCTAATCAACTGTCACAATTGCATCGTCTGCACTTTCTTTATTGAATCTCGCCGGCAAATCGGTTGTTAGGGATCCCGGGGGGGGGGATCAGCTCCGGGGGGCCGGCCGGGCTGAGCCTCCGCTGGGACGATAGAGAGGGATATGAAGTGGATTAATGGGGAGACAGAGAGGCTGGGAAGGTGAGCTTACCCAAACATTTAAACTGGACCGGCCTCCACCTTCTCTGTTGATGTGGAATCACACAAAACATGATTGATTCTCCGAGCGGAAACATTTCTCCATCACCTCCATCTCCAAAAAGCACCATCGCTTTTAAAACGTCTCATTTTGATCTGCACTTGTTACATAAATACAGTCTTTTCAAAGCAGGAACCAGAAGAGAAAGGTGGTGGTTTGGGTGGAACTGATTACCAAACGCTCCCACATGTATGTATAATGTAATATATTCAAGGAGTAACCAGGCATGAGCTGCTCCTCCGCCCACCCTGCTGCACGCGGCTCGATGAGCATTTAAACTAATAAAGATCTATTAGATAATCGAAGATTTTGAAACTTTGGGAGTGAATCGGAGCTCTGCTGTGAAACAGGAAGTTTGAATAATAAAGATGTTTGTGACCAGACGAGTTCTCTGTTAAATGTCCCCCAACGGGCTCGACCTCTGGAGAACTTTGAGGAGGAAAATTATGACAATTGAGTTCAGGAGGAAGAACAGCGAAACGCACCATGTGATCACAAACAAACCACGCCCACCCGACCGCCACGCGACCGCCGCTTCCTCCGGGTGATGATGGCGCCCAGAGGGAGGGGCGGTGTGATGCGTGATTCAGAGGCAGGTTGGGGGGGTGGAGGAGGGCGTAGCAATCAATGCTCCACCTTTGGTTTCCTCTCCATAACGTTCCTGCTCCTCTGCTCGCCTGTCGAGGGTCCTAACGAGAAGGTTGGCGCGTTGCAGTGGAGAACACGCAGCTGTGGGGGGGTCGCGGTCCGACCTTGTGGACAGGGTCTGCTTCCATCTAAGTCGCCGTTTGTATCCGTGTGTCCAAGATTGGGCCCTGAAAGGACGACATTTACGTATTTAATATTAAAGATTTATACAGCGTGAGAATGAAGGTTTGAATTGATGGAGAGAATAAAGAGACACAGAGCGTTAAGACCACCGCAAATAACACATTTATTTC
Organism: Gasterosteus nipponicus; assembly: GCA_014132575.2. NCBI lineage: Eukaryota > Metazoa > Chordata > Actinopteri > Perciformes > Gasterosteidae > Gasterosteus > Gasterosteus nipponicus. The sequence continues at coordinate 909,780 of BMAF01000015.1, forward strand.
ATTACTTTGTCTGCGCAGAGGCCTTCAACGGGGTCCTCGGAAGAACTGCAAAAAATGTCCACAAAATGAAATGTCTGGTTCTGTGTCTGTGGTTCCTTCGTCGAGCAGTTTGCTCAGTTTGTTTGAGTTTAAAGGGAAAAATGAAAACGACGCTTTTAGTATTTAGTTTGCTGTCTTTAAATGAACGAGTTGATCGTCATTGAGATTCATGGTCAGAATTACAGTTTAATATGATTCTGTTACTTCGAGACATTTCTAAAAAGCTCATTGCTTTGAAACGTATAAAAACATTTCTTCTTAGAATGTTCATTCAGAAATGTGTCATTTATTATTGAGGCTTTTAATCTCATTTCTGTCAAAGAGAAGTTGCACAAAAATGCTCTTGTTGACTTGTAGAGATGTAGCTTCCTCTAGTGGCGGCTTCAGCACGCGCCTCCTGTTTGTGTAGTATATATATACAGTATATATATACATATATGTATTTAATGTAGTCATGTCTTGGCTGCTCTGTGTCCCTGCAGCTTTCTGATCGTTCTGGGATGTTTGATTCTCGCCATTCTGACGACGTTCAGGGAGCACGAGAAGGTTTCTGCTCATTGGCTCGTCATCCTGGTAGGAGGAGCTTCTGCTCTCATCTTTGACCTTTAACATTGTCCACTCATGTCCTCTCATGTCCTCCTGTGTCGTCCTGTCTGACAATGAGACGCAGTGCATCGTGTTGACCCGACTCTCCATCATCTACACTCGATGTTCACGCTGGAGTCTTTATTCAGTTTAGAGTTGATTTCTGTACTGATTTCATATTTATTTTCAATTAATAATCATGGAGCGAATGTTTTAATATTGCATCCAATATTTCTACGACAAATTTGATACAACTCTGAGATACAACAAGAAATGTTTTCCCAAAGAACGAAGTCTAACTTGAACGAGAAGCAGCAGCACCTCACTTCTCGGTCCTCCCCTCCAGGAAACCTTCGCCATCTTCATCTTCGGGGCGGAGTTCGGGCTGCGGGTCTGGGCGGCGGGATGCTGCTGCCGCTACAAAGGCTGGAGGGGGAGGCTCAAGTTCGCCCGCAAACCCCTGTGCATTCTGGGTAAAACAAGTCTCTAATGTTGGATCGGTTCCTCCCCCAAGGAGCACCCCCGGGTAAACGCCGCGTGTCGTTGTCCCGCCTCAGACATCTTCGTGCTGATCGCCTCGGTGCCGGTGGTGGCGGTGCGTAACCAGGGCAACGTGTTGGCCACATCCCTGCGCAGCCTGCGCTTCCTGAAGATCCTGCGCATGCTGCGCATGGACCGGAGGGGCGGGACCTGGAAGCTGCTGGGGTCCGCCATCTACGCCCACAGCAAGGTGGGGAGGGGGCGGGGCCTACCCTAACGGGCCGCAGGAGGAGGAGCCTTAAAAGGCGCTGAGAGCACTGCAGTGATACATAATATGTAATATATATTAATCACAGCGCTGGGGTTAATGAATCGGTGATGTTTATGCTGAAATAGCAGACAGAATAAAGTGGAGGTCTAAGACGGATCTGTTTAGTCCACCTGAATACGCTTAAGGTGTCCCTGCAGGAGCTGATCACCGCCTGGTACATCGGCTTCCTGTCCCTGATCCTGGCGTCCTTCCTGGTCTACCTGGTGGAGAAGGACGATGTCTCCATGGACGTGTCCAACCCTGACAACCCCACCGCTCAGCCCAAACCGCAGGACTTCGACACCTACGCCGACGCGCTGTGGTGGGGGCTGGTGCGTACATGGCCTCCTTCTGACTCGTTGGAAGGAATGAGACAAACATGTAAATCACTTTAAGTGGCAATAATCCGTCAAGTTCTAATCGTTTTGGGGAGACATCACATTTTCTCTCTGTCTGTCCCCCCCCTTTAGGGCAGGGGGGGCTTTGAATGCGGATCTGGCTGCAGCTCCGTGGCTGCAGCCCAAAAGATGGAAAGTTTTATTCCGTTGCATTCAGGTGCAGTCGGGAACCTTCAAACCCAGCTGCTTATTAACTCCAGTGTTGGCGGAGCTTCCAGCTCCATGGGGGCAGGGGGGCACTGTGCAGTGTTAATTTAATTCAGCACAGCCTCACTAAGGCGACCGTCCTTCAACTAGGCGAGGAAGGGGGATGAGGGAGGGGGGTCAAGGTTCCGGTTCCATGACATCTGGACCGCTGAAGTGTCCTTGGGCAAGATGCTCCAATGTTAACATGGCAAACATTTCAAAACCCTTTGAAACTCCGGGGGGCACACAGGTCACAGAGGTCACGGTTTCTCACCAGAACCGCTGTGTAGAGAGAAGGGCGTCAAACATGTCTCTTGGTTTTGGTTCTGCAGATCACGCTGACCACCATCGGCTACGGGGACAAGACCCCAAAGACCTGGGCCGGGAGGCTGCTCGCCGGCACCTTCGCTCTGATCGGAGTGTCCTTCTTCGCTCTGCCTGCAGTGGGTGTTCTCTCCTGGTTCTCCCCCCCTGCACAGCACAACCACTGTGTTCAAGATTCATTTGTACCTCTTTGTACCTCTTTGTGGTTATTTTGTGGTTCCTTTCCACCTTTTGCCCTTTTGAGTGTATTTTGGGTCTCTTTGGGTCAGATTATGCGCCTCTTCTGCATCTCCTTTTAGTTATTTAAGTCTCTTTGTCGTACATGTTGAATCCTTAGACCTCCTGGTTTGGATCATCTCTTCTTTGAGCTGTTTTGCATGTCTTTCTAGTTATTTTGGTCTTTGAAGCTAATTGGAGTCTTGTGAGTCTCTTTGCATTATTTGTCATTACGCGTCTCATTGTGGACCTGTCTCCTGGACTACCTGTGGACCCATGTCCACACCCTGTCCACGGTGATGCTGACTGTGTCCATGTGGCTGCAGGGCATCCTGGGTTCCGGCTTGGCTCTGAAGGTCCAGGAGCAGCACAGGCAGAAGCACTTTGAGAAGCGCCGGCATCCGGCCGCCGGCCTCATCCAGGTGAGACCCGACGTCCGCTGTCAGTCAAAGGTTCACCTTCAACTCTTTAACCGCCATGTTGTTCCTTCGCTATCAAGTCTGCCTGGAGATATTATTCCACCAATCCAATCAGGGAAGACCTCATTGCCACGTGGAGATTTTATGAAACCATCATCTCTTTGCCCTGCTTCAGGTGAGTAACACCCAGTGAGATCTATTGTTCATCGTATGTTTCATATATCAGCATGAATGACACCTGTTTTCTATTGTCTTACATCTATATTCTCACGCTGCTTATGGTTCATGTTCATGTTTTATCTGCCTGCCACGAACCCAAATAGTCAGTCGGGCTCATTTGTATCCAGGTGGAAAACAAAATGTTGATTGATGAGCAACGTTCCTGGTAAACAGATGAACGAATAAATAAGCCCACAAACCAACAACAAGTCTGTGTTTAATTTGTCAGGAGAGCTAGTTAGCGTTAGCAGTAACAACTAATGTTCGTGGTTATATTATATATTCTGCCTATGAGATATTAGGGATGAATAATGAGCTGTTTCATGTATTACTTTTAAACACGCTGGTGTGGAATCAGCACTTTTTGGTGAGTCGGTTTCAAATGAATGGCAAGTTGCCGCTTTGGACAAAGAGCCAAAACAAATAGTACTTTGAGGGGTTAAATGAACACAAATAAACAATATGAATATTTTAGTATGTGACTTTCTGAATTTGGAGGAAGATGTTCCGGCTCTTCCTCACTCGGTAACTTTCCTCGTGTCCTTCTCTCTCGGTCCAAAGGAAGGACCACCTGGAGGCCATCGCGAGGTGAGTGACGTCCCCTCATCTGTCCAAAGGCGCTTTAATTACACACTAATGAAGGTTTCCCAGAATCCCCCACACTTTATAATAGCTTCCTGTATTGATTCAAGTCAGATAAATCTGCGATCTAATGTTGTAAATATATAAATGGTGATATGACCCCCCCCGTCCCGCTCTTTAACAGTCTATCAGCCACTTTGAGGACATTCAGGCAGAGATTGTTTGATAGAAAGCTATTAGCGGGAATGTTTCATTCATGGGGGACAGTTTGGATCCAGTGATTAGCGCCTGAGACGTGGTCTTTATGTTTGATGACTTTCCTTCTTCATCCGGGGGGGGGGGACTTTAATGAGTCTCTGCAGTCAAAACCTGTCACAGGAAATCTCACTGAGGAGGTTGTATTTGGCAAAATGAATGTTTTTCATCATTAGCTGCTGAACTGATGGCTTGAGTCTGTTACAGGAATCAACACACGTCTCTGAGAAAGATGTTGTGACTCGTTGGGACACAGCTCTGTTTTCTTGGTTGAAACCTTTGGTTGTGAAGAAGGAATCCAGAGCTTCGTGGTGTAAAACCTGCATCCTCTGTAGTGACCAGCAGGGGGCGACTCCTCTGCTCCCATAGACGTCTATGAGGAAATGACTCTACTTCTCTGTAGTGACCAGCAGGGGGCGACTCCTCTGCTCCCATAGACGTCTATGAGGAAATGACTCTACTTCTCTGCAGTGACCAGCAGGGGGCGACTCCTCTGCTCCCATAGACGTCTATGAGGAAATGACTCTACTTCTCTGTAGTGACCAGCAGGGCGACTCCTCTGCTCCCATAGACGTCTATGAGGAAATGACTCTACTTCTCTGTAGTGACCAGCAGGGGCGACTCCTCTGCTCCCATAGACGTCTATGAGGAAATGACTCTACTTCTCTGTAGTGACCAGCAGGGGGCGACTCCTCTGCTCCCATAGACGTCTATGAGGAAATGACTCTACTTCTCTGTAGTGACCAGCAGGGGGCGACTCCTCTGCTCCCATAGACGTCTATGAGGAAATGACTACTTCTCTGTAGTGACCAGCAGGGGGCGACTCCTCTGCTCCCATAGACGTCTATGAGGAAATGACTCTACTTCTCTGTAGTGACCAGCAGGGGCGATTCTGCTCCCATAGACGTCTATGAGGAAATGACTCTACTTCTCTGCAGTGACCAGCAGGGGGCGACTCCTCTGCTCCCATAGACGTCTATGAGGAAATGATGGACAGGTTGTACCAGTCTTGCTTTAGCTATAAACCCTCTCAGTGTGTTGTCTCTTCATGGCACAAAAAGACTAAATGTTTTGCTGAATCTGACACCGAAGTACCAGTTTTTTTAATGGAAATATGAAAATATGAAAGCCCTTTTAAGAACTACAGGTTTTAAAAACACGACGATAGTCAGTGTGCAGTCACCCGATAAGGAAAGCGGACAATCGTCACAAAGACGTTTCACTGTCTCTCTTTCTGTCCTTGTCCATGTCGCACTGATTTGATCGCATTCTTGTTACACCGCAGCGTTCTGCTCCGACGCCTCCCTGCCTCCACTCGGCCGCCATGTCCAACAGGCCGGATCCAGTTACTGCTGCTGAAAGCTCCACAGACACAGTCTGACGGGGGTCCCCTGGATACCTGGGCCATAGTAACATGCAGTGGAGTAGATACTCCAGAGAGGGAGACACAGTTGTAACTCGCTCACACGATCGGCGGCTGGGAAATTAGCAGCCTGACATTATCTTGTTGTTCTGAGCGAAGAGGTGGACGACGGCCAGAGAGCTGGCAGCTCCGCCGAGAGGTCGATAAGCCACTTACTGACTGAGAGTGCTTCATATCACACCTTTATCACAGTTATCCAGCGCTACTGTGCGGTCTACTCCGCACACTAATACGTGTCCTCGCTGGCGTTGTGTTACCGGCTCTGACCGTCCGAGTGAGGACCTGCGCTACCTCAGATGTTTTAGTCGTCCCTCCTTCCCTCACAGATGTGGATCTTCACAGTGCACAACACTCGGGAAAGTGCCATTAAATATATAAATAAAAACCAATGGTTTAAAGTGTTGTAAAGGCTCATAGGCAGCTCATAGAAAGGTGCCAATGTATCTAGTTTGGTTAGCTGTTAGCTGTTAGCTGTTAGCCAACAAACTCTTGAATGGTAAATCAATAAATGGGAGTAAAAAACCTGGCAGGACAACAACAGTTAAAAAATATACACCAGGTACCTGATACTATAAATCAAAATGTATTATGGGATAATGTAGTATGATAATATAGTAATAATAGTATTCAGGATCTTTTACTGTTTAATCCCTCAAGAGGAAAGCAAGAAGACTCCGTGTCACTGCGCGGGGGAGCGTTAGCTAGCTAACGGTAACTTACATGAAACCAGGCGTTTTTATTAAGTCAATTGTTGAGCACATGAAGATATGATTTTTTTTTAAAGCCCTTAACCCGCCAAAATATCGAATATTGATGCCAGAATTTGGCCGTGCGAGAGACGGCTTGGTGAAAACAGTTAAATGGTAACATGGAAAGTGGATCCGTCTCGTCACTGCGGGTTTGTTCAGGTGAAGGAAACCACTTGGTCCGTGGGGGTTCAGGGCGGCTGAGCGGTGGGGGATGAGGAGCAGTATTTTCCCTGTTGTGTTGCCTCGCCTACAGAGACCCACGGGATAATCACCTGTAATTTTCTTTCTCTTTATATGGTGGAGAAGCAGCCAGAAAGAGATTCTCTCTTCCTTTAAAGCTTCCTATTCTGCAGGCTCTCAGCGCCGTAATCTGCAGTCGCTATTCTGCCCCGAGGCCACAAAGAGGCTCATATTGTGTGTCTGCTGTGGGAGCAAAGTCGCTGAGAACGCTCCACGTTTCAGAGGCCCCGTTCAGGCTGCTGTCGTCTCCGGTTACCCCGCCTCTCGGCCTCCTCCAAGGCACACAGGAGTCTTATTTTACCCCGGGAGCTCTTGTCTTTGTGCTGCCAAATATTGTCAGCTATTGGACGGACCAGGAGACCAGGTTCTCCTGCCAGGAGAACAGCATTGTTACGTCGAGGCAGCAGAGCGTCACGACTTCGCCTCTTCTGAAAGGAAAGTGAGATTCAAGAAGATCCTTGAGAAGACACACAAAAAGACACAAAACCCGGTGAAAACCTTCAGGTCCAAGAGGCTTATTTTGGAAAATTAAGCTCGGAACACTTTTTATAAAAAGCGTTGGTTAAGCCATGTTTGCAAGAGTATGAGTTGAATTGAGACCCCTTTTTGATGGAAAGAAGGGTGGAATTGAAAATAGTGTTGGTAGAACCCACTGGCTGGTTTCTTATTAGCACCCCAATAACAGGCTGTAGAACTTCTCATGGGGCGTTCTCAGTGGAACTTTTCACAGATATCACACACTGAAAGGGTTCCAGGTGGAACCTTTACGTGAATGTTCTAGTGGGAACGATAAAGTGTTTCGGCCGAAGAACTATATGAGTAGAATAGGTAGAATCTGTGTTACTTGTGGATGTTTTGACCTGAAGCTTTGACACGTGTCCCATCATCTCAAGGGTCTTTGGCTGTGACATCCTTACAGATGTACAGTAGTTGCAGCTGAAGGATTCTTCTTATATCGCCAAAAGTGGGTGGGAACAATCTGTAAAGATGCTTTGAAGTCTGAACTTTGTTTTGCAACTATTGTCTATATATCACAATATATATATATATCACTATAATCACAATCTAAATTAAGTCGAAAATACCAACTTCCCCAAAGTTGAGGTACACTAAAAGGTGTGATTATTACAACGTGTCACTGAGATGGGAGCTGAAGTCCTTCAAACTGTTGGCTTGTAGGGATATGGGAGACATTTCAGTCTTTAGACCTTCTTCAGATATAATTCGCACATGTACAGACTGTAAAGCCCACTAAGGCAAATTTGTAATTTGCGATTTTGGGCTATACAAAATAAAATGAATTAAATTAATTCTCAATGTTGTGAAGAAGACGTTAAAAGAAGTGACTCAACAGTTGGGGCCATAACAAGTTGATCAGTTTTGTGTTAAGAGATAAGTTAAGAACTGTGTCACATTACTGTGTTCAGTCTTGCTTTATGGTGTAGTACTGTACATCATGACCACCTCATACTCCATCAGCATCTCTTTCCCATTTTTTCTCCCATGTTTAGCCAAAAACTGAGTTTACTTGAGCGCGTTCGCCTCCCCAATGCACGGCCATCGATTGGGACGGGCAAGAGGCTCACGGGTCACACCGACTCCATCGAGGAAAGCCCCTCCAAGGAGCCCAAACCGGCCGGCTTCAGTAACCGGGAACGCTTCCGCACCGCCTTCCGCATGAAGGCCTACACGCTCCGCCAGAGCTCTGAAGGTATTCCAATAATGGCCTACTGACGTCGCTGAGTTTATTAGATTTAGGTGAAAGTCGTCACTTTCTATGAACTTTGTGTTTTTTCTCTGTCAGATGGCGGAGCCCTGGCAGAACCAGCCTTAGAGGAGCGGGGCTTCCCCCCCCGGACATCCTCATGGAGGAGATGATCCCCACGTTGAAACTGGTCATCAGGGCGGTCAGGTCAGGAGCTTTACATGTGCATTTCATGATGGCGTGTCCACAAGCCGAGTCCCACAAAAACAGCATTAAGCTGCTTTTTCTCTCCTTGAAGTCAAGTAAATGTAATCAGTCCTTGTATGAACAGGTTTCTTGTTTATTGTAGAAGTGTACTCAGCAATGTGTCGTTACGCCACAAGCAAAGGGCAACGTGCCAATACAAAAAAGACTGGTGGTCAAAGAGCCTGGACGTTGCAGGACGACACTAGTGAGCTATAGGCCTCGCCGTTGACACAATGCAGGCATTCAATCTTGTGTGAGGGCCTGTGAGATGAGTGATTAACGCTGTGAAAGTGCTGCTTGCTTCCACACCATTATTTTGGGGTCTGAATGGGTCTGAAAGAGATGCTCGGGCCTGGCGGGGTTTCAGTTTCAGGACTCAAGACTTTCTGCCAAACCGTCTCTGGGAAGAGTGGCGTTCAAGTCGGCTATAAGTGGGAGTTCTGTGTGACAAAAGAGGGCGCTCAGGGGGCGGCGGGGTGGGCTCAAAGACGTGGTTTCATCCAATATACATTCCACAAGCACTGTGTACCTGGCCTTTGATCCCAGGTCCAAGTACGTGTGTCTTACTTTCATTTATGGAATCACTGGTTCTCTAGTTGTTGTGTGTTCATGTTTGCCCTTTTCATCGTCATTAAAAGTGTTTTAACTCAAGACCTGAACCCGGTATTCAGTTCTTTCATGGACAAGAACCATTGGAGTTGGTTGGGTCCCTGATTCTAATACCTCTCAGAACTTCTCAGAAGTTCTCTGGGTACTGGAGGGATTATTTAACTCAACTCATGGCCTGGTGACACCAGGCCAGCTTTGTTTGAACGTATATTATCGCATAAAGAGCGCTTTGTAAGCTTGATAAAAAATAGGACTTTGTCTTTGTCTTGAAGGATCATGCAATTCCTCTTGAATAAGAAGCGGTTTAAGGAAACCTTGAGGCCTTACGATGTGAAGGACGTGATCGAGCAGTACTCTGCCGGACACCTGGACATGCTCTGTAGAATCAAATACCTCCAGACAAGGTCAGCAGCAACCCGCAGATGTTTGAGTGAAGCAGATGTACCTTCATCCATCTCATCCTGTTTCTCTTCCTTTAAGGATTGACATGATTCTCGCCCCTGGACCCCTCCTCACCCCCAAACAAAAGAAAACCCCCAAAACGCCCTTTAACTACCCGGCCAATCAGTCGCCCAGGTACAGTCACTCCAGCATTATTAGACAACACAATGTTGAGGGAATATGCTTTCATGTCGTACACTTTGTGGAGTTCCAACAGGGACTAGTCGTCCTCTTGATCTCACACGTCTGTGCAGTCTACTCAGTGTCCCTGTGTTCCAGGCACGAGTCCTACCTGGCCAAAGCCACCTCCATTCCAGATGTGGAAGACCTGAGCATGATGGGGAGATTTGTCCGAGTGGAGCGACAGGTGAGGAGAAGAAACCCCCGAGACCCCTTGTGAGATAAATACCACTGCTTCCAACACTGTGTTTTTTTCCTTGTTAGGAATATCAGCTTGAGTGCAAATCTTTAAAGGTTTAAATCCTGAAGTAAAATTCATCAGCTAAAGACATCGTAGGTCGTAGAGCTCATCACAATGTCAGTAACAACCGGTGATTTGTGAAGAACTTCAACTAATTGCAAAGTTGACAATGCTGAATGCTGAATAAAATCCAGCCATGACTCATCATTTCTGTGTTGGACTACGTGACGGGCTGGAGTTCCTTTATAGCAACATGTGCAGTGGAGAACCAAAGCTGTCAGTCATCTGGTGTTGTGACTCTGTCTCAGGTGGAGGACATGGAGAAGAAGTTGGACTTCCTGGTGGACATGCACATCCAGCACAGCGAGCACCTGCAGGTGGACTCTGCCGGCGCCGCCCACATGACCCTGGAGGCCTGCAACCCGACGGGGGCCGGTGAGATCCGACGGGTTTTCTTCAACTACGCCGAGTCGTTCCCGCACTTGTCGTACCAGATGCCCGTCGGCAAGATGAGCGGAGGGAGTGGCGGCGGGGGCCATCAACCCCCGCCGCCACTCCTCCACCAGCGCCGCCCTCCGGCTGCCGTGCCCACCTACGCCGAGCGCCCCACCGTGTTGCCCATCAGCTCCCTGCAGGACTTGTCAGCGGGGCCGGGCAGGACCACAGGGGCGCGGGGGGGCGACTCGCCGCTCTCGATGCTGTCGGTGAACCACGAGGAGCTGGAGCGCTCGCTGAGCGGGTTCAGCATCTCGGGGGAGCGGGATGAGGTGGGGGACTTGTCCACGGCGGGCGGGGGGGCATCCGGAGACGCCAGCTGGACAAGACCCAGACCGAGCTACCTGGCGGAGGGGGAGACGGACACGGACACGGACCCCTTCACGCCCAGCGGGGGGGCGCTGCCTCTCTCTTCCACGGGGAAGGGGTTTGGGGACGCCGCGTGGAACACGCCGCCCTGAGAGGGGGCGCGCGACCGCACCAAAATCTGAGTTAAGACCTTGAATCCAACCCATGCCTCTAAACCCAAATCAGCTTGGGTCGGAGCCACACCTCTGGACCGAACCAACGCTGGAGGGGGCTGTGGGAGAGGGTGGGGGGGGGTCGAACCCGCCTTGATGCTGCGAGGTCGTCGACCTTCTCAGGCCGATCTCCCCAACCGACCACACAGAGAGCCATGGCATCCAGACTGCCCAGAAAAATGACACAAACAGACAGTTTGTAAAGTAAAACTGTACAGCGCTCTCTTCTCAGAGATTTAGCTCGAATAAGAACATTAATATACATTCTATATCCACCCAAAAGCTTTATCGCTCAAAGCCAACCGCACTGCATGTGACGCATGCCATCTTTAGACGTTCAGATATCAGGAACCGGAGAAAGCGATCGAATGGACACGTATACCTGCTATGCCATTTTGTAACACTTATTTTTTATATGAATACATGTTCATGGTTTCTTGCACGGTTTGCATGACGATGCAGCATTCTGGGGGTGTGAACCAAAAGTCTCCTGTGTGTTTGACGAGTGTGTGAATGTGAGTGAGAGAGAGAGAGAGACTCGGGCATGAAGGACGAGTTTCACCGCTGTTTGTGCTGTAAAACCCGACCGAGGATCTCGACTGTCCACAATCTCTTCGCTCGCACACCGCTGCGCTCGTGAGCTGTATCTCAACACTTTATGCAGACAACTCTACAGCTAAAAAAGAAAGAATTCAACACACTAAATCCCTGCTGCTTTTGCACATGAATTCAGGAATATAACCTGTAGTTTAAACACATTTTTTCTGCAAAGAAACAATAACTTTAGTATTGTAATCATGTACAGTAAGTCTTCTAGTTATGGATGCTTTCTTACAATAAATCCTGCACCGAGCCGTTTATATTGATTTGTCTCTTTGGTTACGGTTATTAACGGAGGACGTCTAGAATCCTCGTGTTGAATCCTCAATTCTGCCAACACACAAATTCTGACCAGCGTTCTGGATTCAGTTGTGAACGGCTGAAGCGGTGAAGAGGTTTTGGACTTTGAGACTCAGTCTGCAGCAACAAAGAGCTTCACAGGAGAACCGCAGTAATACTTTAGATACCGAATGTAATACCTGTCTACGGCATGTCAAAGCACCTTCGGGGTCGGGGCTTCGCCGGCTTCCTCTGCAAGTTCAGCCGCTTCGTTAGTTTGGTTAAAGCCAAAAACAAAAATAACTTTTCCATTTTAGGCCAAATCAACAATCCAAACAGAGGGAGTCAAAGGTCAAACTGTGAATTCTTTTAATTACTTACAAAATGATTTTATTTCTCCGTGCTTGTATTTATCTTTATAAGTATAATGAACTGGAATATTAATCTGAAAGTGCAAAATAAAGACTCCACCGTTTCTTCTACTAACATAAACTATTATTTTATTGACTTTTTGGGGGTTAAATTCACACATGTATCCTTTTTTGTGCAAAAATAACTTTCCGGTCAAAGAAAATTACTCAACAACACCAAACCGTCGCATTTCTGTATCTGTTGACTTTAAATGACATCAATACCTTTAAACTTTAACACAGTGCCTTTACCAAAGTGCCCACGTTAACATCTACGCCTAAATCTGACAAGACAAAAACAATTCACCCAAATTTACCAAACATCCAGTATTGTTAAATGTTCCTTTCAGCCACGTCGGCCTTTATTTTATTGAATCGTGAACAGACCGTTTAAAGACATAACCCTTTAAGCAAGTATTCTAAAACTTAAAAAAAAAGTATATTTGCCAACAAATAGGATAAAAAAGAAGCTCAGAAATGGGTCAAGTGGACAAATGTGGTTAATGATCAATTAAATGCTGCGACTTGTGTGCGTTTTCCTTGTTAAAGATGGCTCCTACAACAAAAGATAATCCAGAAATATAAATGTAATTCTTGACTTCATGTGAAGTTTCCAGATGTGGAAAACTCCACCCGCCCGGCGCTCCGAGTCGGGTAAAACAAGCACCCCCCCGTTGCTCCGGCGCTCACACTGAAGCCCGGTGTGGAAGCTGTGGGAAGTGAAGCTGATCCAAACTCTTCTGTTTATCTCGTTGTCTTAGAGTCCATAACGTTCTGCTGCTGAAGCCCGTTCAGATATAAACAACGACCCTAAACATGCTGTTGTGTTGCGATGCGGAACACAAATTGTCGTATGGACACACACACCATGAAGATGTCTCCCTACGTTCCTTGTGCTCCTCTGCTCCTTCACCCTGGTGTTGCTCTATGCTCTTTGGTAGCTTCTTGATGCTCGATGTTTCTCTTCTCCTTTTCCTTCCTCCATCACTGAACCACGTGACGTCTGGCTTCCTTCTGTCACTTCAAATTGTCTTCCACAACTCGAGAACGAGACATTATGACAAGAAAACCAACTCAAATATTTAGCAGATTACAATGTATTTCTTATATTCTCAATGAATTGGTAGAAAAGCAACAGCACAATGAGGTGTTTTTATTTCCTAAAATGCTTTTTCTCGCGTCAAAACAACCTCAAGTGGAGTAAAATCCATTATTTACTTTTAAATACCAAACTTAATTGATTTGACAAGAATCTTATTTTGACTTTTTGTCTCTTTTTGCAGCGTGCACAAACCACTGAAGTGCTAGCATTACTTTTTATAGTGTAAATGCTTCCATTTCATTTGTTGTTCTTTAAATAACTTTTTGTGTGTTACGATCAAAGATGCTCGACATCACACTGAATTGTTTTCCTGTAAAGATTTTATATCTTCCTCCAAATCCAAAGCGACAACACTGAAAGCAATTAAATACTTTGGAACATGAAGACGACCCCCATTATATCTTCCTCCAAATTACAACCTGAAACTTCTTAAATACTTTTGAAGACGACCGTCCGACCTCGAAGGAGTTTTGTTTTTACATTTAAATCAGGTGTATTTCTGAGCTCCGCTTCCAGTAAGTGACGATAACTTGGAAGAATTCTCAGAGGAAAGTCTGGGTGGAAGGTGTGTAGTTCACAGGCGTGTACTTCCATGCGTGTACTTCCATGCGTGTAGGTCGAGTGTGGTCGAGGGGGGCGACAGTGATTGTCGTCATGGTGACCGCGTACCGATCACTGAGCTCCACACAACCCGCCGTTTTCAAGATGTCTTAATTGCTGCGAATGATTTGTGCCTTTTTACAGTTTTCAATGTTTTTGTATCGCTAGTCGGGCTTTTCTCCTTCCGGCTGTCAGAGCTGCTCGTGGTTTCCGTGGCGACGGCTTCACGCACACGGTAACCGACGTGGTTACAGACGGACAAACCGCTGAGAGCTTTGGACGAATGGCGGAGGAGGTTTGCTGTGTTTGGGGAAGCTGGGCTAGCTGCTTCCCTTAGCTCCCAGTCTCAATGCTAAGCTAGGCTAAACGCGGCCTTCAGCCGTCTCTGTTCAGTTAGCTTTCTCCCAGAGAGGTTTGCTGAGATCCACAGGGGATCATTTATCTGGAGGTGGTTTTAATGGAGCCGACGTCCTGGTGTAGGAACCAGTGTAGGTTCCCTCTGCCGGCCACCAGGGGGCGACTCCTCTGTTTGTATAGAGGTCTATGGGAAGGAGACTCTGTGAATCTCTGTCTTCAGTCTTTGTTGAGAAGAACAGCGTGTTCCTCAGGTCAGCTACATAAAATACGATAAATACAGCAGCTCTTCTGCTCAGATTTAAACAAACTACTTCTGGATTAATCTCAAGTCATCACGTGTGCACAGTGGTGTGTTGAGTCCGTGCACGAGCCGTTTCTCCTTCTTCCATTATCCATCAAACGTTTGAGTCCAAATTCTTAATAATGTTGTGAAAATAAGTAATGTTCATAATTTTCCATTGGATCGACCTGTATAATAGAAATAGAGACGTGACACCGGACCAGTGGGTGAACGTGATGAATTCATGCTGGGAGGCCGTTCATCATCCATCACGTGTCCCTCACAAGTTGTGTTGTGTTTTCTTCGGTGGACGATGAAGTGGTGGAGAGCCACTTGAAAAAAGTGCCAAAAGCTTGAACATGTTTAACATGTTTAACGTTTAGCATGTTTAACATGTTTAGCCAGACGATTCTATCTCGATATTAAGATATTAAACATGAACCTGCACCACATCGACTCAAAGCTTCTGTCACTTTGCCTCAGAGACCATCGCCTTGGAGACGTGAAGGAAAAAGGAGAACAGAAGCATGTTGAAGATCATCAGCTGCTCTTTAAATGAAAATGTCTCTCCATCGCTTCGTGTTGATTGACAGCAGCTTTTTGTGTGTTCTTAGGTTTCATTTAAACAAACTTAAACTAGTGGCCTTCAGAGCTCTGCTTTATTTTCTCATTCTAGTTGGAAGAAAAAAATGACTCACCATTTCTTCTCTGTACTCGACCACTTTGAATATTTGACTTTATGATATAATATGCAAATGTATTCATACATGATTTTTTTTAATTTGTTGTCTTTTCAATCGCACCAGTTATTAATAAAGTATTCAATTGAAATTGTGTGACTGTGAAGTGCTTGACTCCTCGTATGCGCACAAGGACTTTTACACCACAAAACTACCTTAAGATGAGAAAAAGATTATTGTACAAGTAGAAACATGGAGACGTGAGGCTGCAGCCCCAGAAGATCGGAGCAGCTGATTGGACAACAGCTGCTCCCAACATGGCCGCATCACGAGCTCCTCTCCAATGTGACAGAGCGGCTGGGGGCACGGGGGCCAGCAGGGACCCCCCAGCAGGTTGGAGTGGCAGGTTCAGAGACCTTCAGACACCTTCAGACACCTTCAGGTCCACATGAACCCCCCAGCAGCTGGAGGGGACAGCAGGTGGACTGAGAGCGTGAGGTAACCAGAGAGGCTCATTCCCACATGTTCATGCTGCTGTGAGAGCAGGAAACTGACTTGATCACCGTTTGATGGACAGGTGGAGTCAGGGAGGTACAAGCAGAACGTCTGCGTGAAGAAGTGGATCCTCTTGTGAGAAGTCGGCTGTGGTGTTTCTTGCAGTGCAGCTGGTCAGGGATCAGTGGCTGCAGCCAGACACCTTGTTTTTCTGGGGGGGGGAGTTTACACAGAGCTGCTCAGTGAGCTGCCAACATGCTGCCAACCCCTGGTGTCCCGGGAGGCAGGGGGGGTGAGGGGGGAAGGGGGGGGGGGGGTAATCCCCATCGTGTATAGGTGTGTGGGAGCTCCGTGCTGCACAGTCTGCAGGAGGCTCCGAGCAGCTGGTGAGTCGTCTGATTTCTTTCATGAGGTCACAGCGTTAATGATTATATGATAATATGATTATATGATTATATGATAATATGATAATATGATTATATGATAATATGATAATATGATTATATGATTATATGATAATGTGATTATATGATTATATGATAATGTGATAATATGATTATATGATAATATGATAATATGATAATATGATTATATGATAATATGATTATATGATTATATGATAATATGATTATATGATTATATGATAATGTGATTATATGATTATATATGATAATATGATTATATGATAATATGATAATATGATAATATGATTATATGATTATATGATAATGTGATTATATGATTATATGATAATGTGATTATGATTATATGATTATATGATAATATGATTATATGATTATATGATTATATGATAATATGATTATATGATTATATGATAATATGATAATATGATTATATGATTATATGATAATGTGATTATATGATTATATGATAATATGATTATATGATTATATGATAATATGATAGTATGATTATATGATAATATGATTATATGATTATATGATTATATGATAATATGATTATATGATTATATGATATAATATATAATAATATATAATATATATTATATAGGTCTCACAGTCTGATTCTCTCTCTACACTTTACTTCTTCACTTAGTCATTTGTAGCATTAATAATAAACATCTCGGCATGTTGATCTATTCAACAAGATGTTGACAATATGGTGCAGATCATAAACAACAACACACGGAAATATCAGGAAATAATTTAAGGGGACAACCAACATTTTCATGCATGTCATTTTTAGATTTTGTTCTATTTTTAAGTGTAAATAAAACCTTTATTGTTGATTTCTCCTAAATGTCTCTTCTAATACAGTCACGTAGTTCAGTTGAACTAAAGATAGTTAATCACTTTTGAACTAAATGACTTTTGTCTCCCTGGGGGGGTCGAGGTGTTTGATCCTCCGGATTGAGGAATAATAAACGTGTTGTTATCAGTAGCTTCACCTCGGCCTCCAGGGAGCCGCCGTCCACTGGTTCCACTGGTTCCACTGGTTCCACTGGTTCCACTGGCGAGCAGTGAACGCCCATGACGTCATCGTGACGACATCGCGGAGAGTCAGGACGGAAGAGGAAATGTCCTTCACGGCTGTGGGCCTTTCTCTCCTGAGGCGCGGGGCCGAGCGGGCGGGGGGCCCGATGGCGGCCCGCGGGTCCTTCAGGCTCCGGCGGCTCCTCGCCTCCGTCATGGCGGATTCCCAGAGAGCAGCGCGGCGGCCTCGCCTGCGTCCCGCCCTCGCCGTGTGCACGGCGGCGCTGCTGGTCCTCTTCAGCCAAGGTGTGTCACCTTAATAATAATCACAATCCGGTGCTGCTTCGTCCAACACGTGGTTGGAGACTCTCCACCTTCTGGAACTCGTCATTTGAGTGTAATTAAAAACTAAATGATAATATCGCTCCGATTAGGTTTTAACTGAATTATTTAATATAATTCATCCACATTTTGTTTGATGCCACTTTTCACACAATGTAACGAAATTCACCGTTAGTGAAGATTGTTTGATTTCTTTGTTTGATTCTCAGCGCTGAGAGACGGACGGCGAGACGTGAGACACAGAAGAGACGTCCTGGACTCCACAGGTCTTCCTCATGTCTTCATCATCACCATACAAGTTGTAATTGATGTGATGCAGATTCAAAGTAGAATTGATGAGAACAGGTTTCATAACAGCGAAGATGAATGGATGACATCACTGGTGAAGCTACGTTAGTAACTTCCACCCCGAGGACTCAATCCTCTCAGGACACAAACGGACACATTCTGCTGATGCGGCTAATTCCATAATGGAGATTAGAACCAGAATAAGCTGCCATTGACTTTACCGTCTGCTTTTATTTCCCAGAAGTCCCAGCGGAGCACATGGACCCGGCTGCCATCGACCTCACCCCCCTGGTCAATACTTTAGTGAACGCGAGCCAGTCGGGTACGTCGCCGTGACATCATTCCTGCGCGCATCGAAGGGCCAGTTGACTCAGAACCCTTTATGTGTGACGGTGGAGGTGATGCAACACGGTCTTTATCTTCTGCTGGTCTAGAGAAGACGGCTCACCACAGGTTCCTTTCAGGGAATGTTGATCACTTCGTATTGTAATAAACGTAAATGTGTATTTCCGTCACAAGCACACGTTGAAACGCTCTCATCATTCCTCTAAATACTCTCATCAGCATATCGCTCACTCAGCGCGTCGCCTCACTCCAGCGAGGATCAATGTGACTCTATTAGAGGTCCAGAAGCACGGTGAGGTCACGTCGTTGTCTCTGCTCCGTCCTCCAGGCTCCCGGCAGCTCTTCTCCCTCCTCAGCGTGACGTCCTACAGCTCTCTGGCTCTGCATAAGCTCACCCTGCTGCTCTACAACAGTAAGTACGCACAACCCTCTACACCAGGAGTCCTCAACGTTCTTCAGGCCAAGGACCCCCAAACCGATGGCGAGATGGAGCGGGGACTATTCTACGGAGTTTGGTCCTCCATCTTTTATCTTTGAGCTCTGCGCTCTTTAGACGTGAGCATGAATGGATCTGATTGGCTGTGATGTCGTATCAGCGTGATGAGTGAACCGGTGTCCAGCTTGAGAGCTGCTGAGGGACCGAAGACAACGTCTCCTCCATCAAGTTATCCGTTTCTACGACATGCTGGATTCATGTTCATGTGCATTTAAAGACCATGAATACAATTCTGATTCTGAAGACATTTCAATTTGTGGAAAAACAATTGGTTGAAAAAAAAAAACATTTAGTCTGATCAAACAAACATTTTGCGACCCCCCTGCAGAACCTTCGCAGACCCCCTGTTGAAGACCTCTGTGTGTAATACTCTTTGTGCACAATACTCTCTATAATACTGTGTATACACAATACTCTAAAGGCCTGCAGTCAGCAGCGCCACCCGGTGGGCTGGAGGTGTCGCTGCCTGCAGTGAGCGGGGTTAAGTTATTGAAATAATATCTGATGCTCAATACGGCTTCTGATCCGTTGACGAGGTCTCAGACATGATGAGCTGTGCAGTGTTGGTTAAAAGTTTCAAAAATAAATGTGTAATGTGCAGCCTGAGCCCTGAATGTGGGTCTTCCTCTTCCTCTTAGTCTGTATGTCCCCGAATTAAAAACAGTAATAATCCTTTTACTTAACTTGACCATAGAGACTGTAAAGGCTGCTTGAAGGTCTTTTTCTGCCTCCAATCCGGCTGAATGTTCCCAGCAGGTCAGAGAGCAGAGGTGGAATCATCTCTGAACCTTTTTACAGTATCAAGCATCAGAAGCCTGGAGAGCAACAAGTTCAGGAGAAGGTTCTGCTACTGTGTCACCAACGAGACCAACGACCTCACAGGTGAGCTCATCTCTGGGTGTCATGTGACTTTACGCAGTTCAGTATGTCAGTGACCCCCCCCAGACTTCACGGCCATCCTGTTGGACGTGATGGGAAACTCCACCAGTTACCTTCAAGAGCTCTTTAAATCCGCCTCCATATTATCAGGTGGGTGTGAGGTCAGAACTCCAAAGCATGTGTCTCCTATATATATATATATATATATATGTGTTTTGTGCTTGTGTGTCTCAGTAAGCCAGAGGAACCATTCAGACTGTATCTACATCTGTGTGATGGCAGGTAAGACGGGTGAGTAGATCTCTGCAGGGTCCAGGTCAGGGTCCAGGTCAGGGTCCAGGTCAGGGTCCAGGTCAGGGTCCAGGTCAGGGTCGACATCTGCATGATTGAAATCAAAACCGGCACATTGAAACTATTTTTAAACTATTTTTAACTGCAGTCACACAAAGCATTAAAGAAAGCGACCGGATGGAAGGACAGGAATCTTTAAACGTGTAAATAGTGTATGTGTGTCTGTGTGTGTGTGAGTGTGTGTCTGTGTGTGTGTCCTGCAGGCAGAGAGGTGCCCCGTCTGTGGGAGGTGGGCTCCATCACGCCGCTCTTCAACCAGACCATCGTGGAAGGACCCCACAGAGGTTTCCCTCCTAGCCCATCTCTCTCTCTCTGGTGTCGTGGTCTCTGAGAACCATCTGGTGTCATGGTCTCTGACGACTACCTGGTCTCGTGGTCTCTGAGGACCATCTGGTGTCATGGTCTCTGACGACTACCTGGTCTCGTAGTCTCTGAGGATCATCTGACGACTGTGGTCATGGTCCTGAGGACCATCTGGTGATGGTCTCTGACGACCCTCTCTCGTGGTCTCTGAGGACCATCTGGTGTCATGGTCTCTGACGACTACCTGGTCTCGTGGTCTCTGAGGACCATCTGGTGTCATGGTCTCTGACGACTACCTGGTCTCGTGGTCTCTGAGGACCATCTGGTGTCATGGTCTCTGAGAAGACTGGTCTCAAAGAAGACGTGGTGTCATGGTCTCTGAGGACTACCTGGTCTCGTGGCCTCTGAGGGACCATCTGGTGTCATGGTCCCTGAGGACTACGGTCTCGTGTCATCTGGTCATCTCAAGACGACTACGTGGTGTCATGGTCTCTGAGGACTACCTGGTCTCGTGGTCTCTGAGGACCATCTGGTGTCATGGTCTCTGACGACTACGTGGTGTCATGGTCTCAAGAAGACTACGTGGTGTCATGGTCTCTGAGGACTACCTGGTCTCGTGGCCTCTGAGGACCATCTGGTGTCATGGTCCCTGAGGACTACCTGGTCTCGTGGTCTCTGAGGACCATCTGGTGTCATGGTCTCAAGAAGACTACGTGGTGTCATGGTCTCTGAGGACTACCTGGTCTCGTGGTCTCTGAGGACCATCTGGTGTCATGGTACTCTGTCTCTGACGACTACGTGGTGTCATGGTCTCAAGAAGACCACGTGGTGTCATGGTCTCTGAGGACTACCTGACTCGTGGCCTCTGAGGACCATCTGGTGTCATGGTCCCTGAGGACTACCTGGTCTCGTGGTCTCTGAGGACCATCTGGTGTCATGGTCTCAAGAAGACTACGTGGTGTCATGGTCTCTGAGGACTACCTGGTCTCGTGGTCTCTGAGGACCATCTGGTGTCAGGGTCCATCTGGTGTCATGGTCTCTGAGGACTTCCTGGTCTCATGGCCTCTGAGGACCATCTGGTGTCATGGTCTCAAGAAGACTACGTGGTGTCATGGTCTCTGAGGACTTCCTGGTCTCGTGGCCTCTGAGGACCATCTGGTGTCATGGTCTCAAGAAGACTACGTGGTGTCATGGTCTCTGAGGACTACCTGGTCTCGTGGTCTCTGAGGACCATCTGGTGTCATGGTCTCAAGAAGACTCCGTGGTGTCATGGTCTCTGAGGACTTCCTGGTCTCGTGGCCTCTGAGGACTACGTGGTGTCATGGTCCCTGAGGACTACGTGGTGTCATGGTCTCTGAGGACTACGTGGTGTCATGGTCTCTGAGGACCACCTGGTGGCAGTGTTGGCTCGGTGTAGAAGCTGAGCCAACAACACTCCAAATACTCAAGAAAAATTAATATCACAGAATAAAATAATATTTAGTTATAAAAATGTTGTTCATATTTTATCTTATATAGAATGTATGATATCCATCCTCATTTATACATGAATACATTCATTAATGATTGGCAGTTCAGTTTAATATTATCAGCTTATTAAAAACAGCTTTCCGACTGCAGCTCGTGTGACTTGTTTAGTGTTTCATTATTTTAAATGGCTGCAGATGTTTTCTATCAACATTCACGGATGACTCACACATTAAGTCACGCCTCATTTTTCTTTTTGTCTTTATTGGTTTATTTGTTGTGGACGGTGGATATAAATAAAACATAATAAATGAGTAGGAGTTCAGACAGATCCCTCTAACAGGAATATGAGATTAAAGTTCTCCATCATTTATGATTTCGGAGTGTCGCTCACTATTCGCCACTGAGGCTTATGAAAAACAACATGGGGGACGATGATGATCACTAGAGACGTGATGCTGCTGCATTGAGCACGAGGAGTAACACCTTCCACAGGTTCCTCTTCTGCTCCCCAACCTTTCTTCTCTCCTCTCCAGTAGGCAACGTGTCCTCCTTCAGGCTCCCCGTCAGTGAGTAGAAAAAAGGAGAAAAGGTTGACCTTCAGGACGCTTGGAGAGCCTCTCACATCTTCTCATCTATTTGTAACCCAGGATGGATCGAGCTGCCTTCAAATGGGACACAAACATCTCCATCTGGGATGAGCTCCAGCCGAGTCCACTCCACCGCACACGGTGGGTCTGTCGGGGGTCGGCTTCTGAGGGGTCTCCTCTTATGGAAGCTGTGAACAGGAATGAGCTTCTGCTTCTTCCTGCTATTGAACGTTGCACCTTTGTGTGTTGCTGTTAGCAGTTATTAGCAAGGTCTCAGAGTTCACATAATCTGAAGCTCCACTGTTGGTCTGACGAGGTTCTTTAGATGCAAATGTTATTTAAGCAAAAAATTAAAAAATATACTGCTGCTTGTGAAACATCGTGTAAGTTGTAGAACTAGAATCAGTAATAGTGCAACATAAAAGCATCATCACGATGTCTCGTGTTGTTCTTTTTTCTTTCTGACTTCCTCTTCGCCTCCTTTGTGCTTCGTCAGTTTCACCAGCTGCTCCGTCAGAGAAAAAGAAGACCAGCGACCAACAGCCAGCGACCTTCACGCTTCAAGGTCAAACCAGGGCGGAGACACCACAGAGAGGTCCAGGAGGAGGGGCCATCTCACAGCCAATCACAGCAGCCCCACCCACCTCCACACTGAGGGTCACCACTGCCTCTGGAGCAGCAGCTCGAACCCTGGGTGGGTTCACATCAACCACAATAAAAGCTCCATCAACCATAACAGGAGCTCCATCAATGACTGTAGAACCTCCATCTACCACATCTACAAAAGTAACCTCAGAAAACGCTTCATCAATACGAGCTCTACCCATCATACTGCGAGCCCTATCAACCACAAACGGAGCTCCGTCTACAACAGTACCAGCTCTCTCTACCACAGACGTAGCTTCACCAGCTCCACCAACCATAGAGAGAGCTCCATCTACCACAGTACCAGCTCCACCAACCATAGAGAGAGCTCCATCTACCACAGTACCAGCTCCACCAACCATAGACGGATCTCCATCTACCACAGTACCAGCTCCACCAACCATAGAGAGAGCTCCATCTACCACAGTACCAGCTCCACCAACCATAGACGGATCTCCATCTACCACAGTACCAGCTCCACCAACCATAGAGAGAGCTCCATCTACCACAGTACCACCTCCATCAACCATAGAGAGAGCTCCATCTACCACAGTACCAGCTCCACCAACCATAGACGGATCTCCATCTACCACAGTACCACCTCCATCAACCATAGAGAGAGCTCCATCTACCACAGTACCAGCTCCACCAACCATAGACGGATCTCCATCTACCACAGTACCACCTCCATCAACCATAGAGAGAGCTCCATCTACCACAGTACCAGCTCCACCAACCATAGAGAGAGCTCCATCTACCACAGTACTGGCTCCACCAACCATAGACGAAGCTCCATCTACCACAGTACCAGCTCCACCAACCATAGAGAGAACTCCATCTACCACAGTACCAGCTCCATCAACCATAGAGAGAGCTCCATCTACAACAGTACTAGCTCCACCAACCATAGAGAGAGCTCCATCTACCACAGTACTGGCTCCACCAACCATAGACGAAGCTCCATCTACCACAGTACCAGCTCCATCAATCATAGAGAGAGCTCCATCTACAACAGTACTGGCTCCACCAACCATAGACGGAGCTCCATCTACCACAGGACCAGCTCCACCAACCATAGAGAGAGCTCCATCTACCACAGTACTAGCTCCACCAACCATAGACAAAGCTCCATCTACCACAGGACCAGCTCCATCAACCATAGAGAGAGCTCCATCTACCACAATACCAGCTCTATCAACCATAGATGGAGCTCCATCTACCACAGTACCAGCTCCACCAACCATAGACAAAGCTCCATCTACCACAGTAGAAGCTCCATCTACCACAGTACCAGCTCCATCAACCATAGAGAGAGCTCCATCTACCACAATATCACCTCCACCAACCATAGACAAAGCTCCATCTACCACAGTACCAGCTCCATCTACCACAGTACCAGCTCCACCAACCATAGACAAAGCTCCATCTACCACAGTAGAAGCTCCATCTACCACAATACCAGCTCTATCAACCATAGATGGAGCTCCATCTACCACAGTACCAGCTCCATCTACCACAGTACCAGCTCCACCAACCATAGACAAAGCTCCATCTACCACAGTAGAAGCTCCATCTACCACAATACCAGCTCTATCAACCATAGATGGAGCTCCATCTACCACAGTACCAGCTCTATCAACCATAGAGAGAGCTCCATCTACCACAGTACCAGCTCCACCAACCATAGACAAAGCTCCATCTACCACAGTACCAGCTCCATCAACCATAGAGAAAGCTCCATCTACCACAGTACCAGCTCCAACAACCATAGACAAAGCTCCATCTACCACAATACCAGCTCCATCAACCATAGATGGAGCTCCATCTACCACAGTACTAGCTCCACCAACCATAGACAAAGCTCCATCTACCACAGTACCAGCTCCATCAACCATAGAGCTCCATCTACCACAGTACCAGCTCCACCAACCATAGACAAAGCTCCATCTACCACGGTATCAGCTCCACCAACCATAGACAAAGCTCCATCTACAACAGTAGAAGCTCCATCTACCACAATACCAGCTCCATCAACCATAGAGAGAGCTCCATCTACCACGGTACCAGCTCCACCAACCATAGACAAAGCTCCATCTACAACAGTAGAAGCTCCATCTACCACAGTACCAGCTCCATCAACCATAGAGAGAGCTCCATCTACCACAGTACCAGCTCCACCAACCATAGACAAAGCTCCATCTACCACAGTAGAAGCTCCATCTACCACAGTACCAGCTCCATCAACCATAGATGGAGCTCCACCTATTACAAGCACAACCCAACTGGCCACAGCTTCAACCGAACCCACATCGTTGTTACCAGTTTTTAATCTGACCCGGTTAATCACATCTACACACCAGCCAAGTACAACCACCCAGAGATCCTCAGCAGACCCTACGGTGGACCGAAAGACTAAAGGAGCTCCAAGCTGGATAACTACAACAGCCAGCAAGTCTGTGGAAAGACAAAAACCAGGTAAATACACAATAGTTGATGAAATGCCCAATCTGTACGTTGGTGTTGCATATGAATGTCAACTGGAAGTATGTGAAGCATCTCATTTGTTAATTCTCAATCAGAAGAGGGACCTTGACAGTATAGTTTAGAGACTATTACACAACCAAGCCCAAGCTAAAAGAAAGGGAGGAACGTCCATCTGCTACTTCAGCACCACGGACAGCGCCATGGATTCATGGGGCACAGCTTCTGACGCGTCCATGGACACAAACCAGATGAAGGATGGATGAGTCACACACACCCGACTAACACGTTCAATAGTCAACCCTCGATGGGGAAGTTACTCTTAGCTGGTGGTGCCGATGCTGATGTTCCTCTTTAGGAGTCTTTATGCATCAGGTGTACGTGTTTGTATGAACGCCAGCAGACATTAGCTTCGTATTAAATGAATTATTTCATTTGTGAAATCTTTAAACCGACAAATAACACATTTTCCTTCTGATAATCTGCTATCAGTAAGTCTCTAATCAGACAATGCAGATACTCAATAGAAGACGTGCTGCACGCTGTAATTATATCAAATAAAAGTGAAAGCTCAAAGCGGACTGTGACCCAAATTTCTGTCATTATTGACGATTGACTGTAAGAATACAAATCCCAATAGTCCTAAATGACCTTGAAGGGATGAAGAGAGGCCATTTGAAAGACGTCAAGTGCAGGTGGACATATTTCCCATAGATAATATCTGGAGGGGTTTTTGGGGGGAAAAGCAGCTTTAATCACATCAGATGCAATAACTGTCACTCCTGGGGTCACTGACGGATATTCAATTCCTGTGTGTGCGCGTGTGTGTGTGTGTGTGTGTGTGTGTGTGTGTGTGTGTGCGTGCGCTTGACAGAGCATGGGAAGGAGAGAGGGAGCCGTACAGGAGGCTAAGATAGTCGCTATGGTAACGCAGACCCCCCTTGTGTGAAAGCTTTGATGGTTTTAAGCTGCGAATGTCTGGCGTCTCTTCTCTGTTGGCGGGAAAAGAGATCAGATGATTCTGAAGCAGGAATCACTGATGCTTTTTAAAAGGAGACTATTGAGTAGATCTGACAAAAAGAGAATTCACAAAAAGATCAATTCTCATAAAAGTGAACGTAACAAAGCTCTTGCGTCATTGTCATTGTTTGCTACTGTCATCATTTACATGTAACAAACATTAATCAGTAGAAACTGAAGAACACTGTTTAACATTCCCATCCAACCACTAGGGGGCAGTAAGGTCTCACTGCAGTAACCCCCTCCGAACCCCCACTTCTGCCTAGCAACAGACGGAAGGCCGCCGTTTGTCACCAAGGAATTAGTGTGCAGTAAAAATGATCGTCTGTGGCGACACACACATGCACACAAACACACGCACGTACATGCACACAAACACACTCACACACATGCACACAAACACACTCACGTACATGCACACAAACACACTCACGTACATGCACACACACGTACATGCACACAAACACACGCACACACATGCACAAACACACGCACACACACGCACACAAACACACTCACACACATGCACACAAACACACTCACACACATGCACACACATACACAAACACACACACACACACACACACACATGCACATGTTGTGTGCGGGAAGAGTGGATCAGGCTGCAGGAGTGGCTTTAAAGCACCGGCCAATAGCATTTGAGTTAAATCCTCCCACGTGATAACAATCGACCAATCCAGTCTTTGCATTCCAGGCAGGACGATTTCGTCTCAATACTGCGGACAGACGTGAGAGGTAGCGGAAAATTACAAATAACAAGACGGTAGGAAGAAAGGAAATATGGCCACATTTGAGAAAAAGACGAGAAGGAGACGGAGAGAAACATGAGGAACAAAAGGCGCTCTGCAAAAAGAGACACGTGGACAGCGAAAGTAGAGCATCTAATGCTCAATACTTCCCACTGCAGCACTAAACCAGCGTCTCATGAGCTCAGAACCCAATGCTCCTCCACGCGAGGAGGAGAACCTGATGCATTCAGACCAGGTTTAACCTTAGACCTTCATAAAGGCCTTTATATGTCTACGGGTTTAACACCCTGACAGGAAAAACTAGACCTTAATCCTCCCACTTACCACTGAGTGCGGGAGTGGATTATATATATATATTCTATTCAAAACGGTTCAAGTGTTAAAATGTGTTTAGATTTATTATTCATAATTTGTCGAGAAAAGGGGAAATTCAAGCTTTTCTTCCTGTTATTTTAATCACTTTATTTGAACATGAAGACATTTTCACTTTATTTTTGTAATGCAACCTTCATTTAGTTAATTAATATTTGCAGTCACACATATATGTTGAGGTCTTTGTTACGTGACAGTAAATATTGTCAAAGAGTTTTGTTAGTCGTGAATTGATTAAATGCAAACGTTGATACATCTGATCCCCTCCAGAGGTTCTGTGATGAAGTTCTTGGTTTGGGTGAAGCAGCATTAATGACTCTGGCTCTGTCTGTTGAGAGGTTGTCCATGGAGGAGGCCCGAGCTGACCGACGCCTCCACCTCCTCCACCTCCACAGTCGGCGCTCACAAGCTGCAGCCCTGCGTCCTGGAGCTCTGCAAGTTCTTCTCTCAGTGCCTCTGCAGACCCTCGGGCCACAGGACGCCCATCAAAAGGTGTCTGCTGTGATGGAGGAAAGAATCCATGTTAATCAATTAAGTCCCATTGCAGACATCATATGTACACTCAAAGAAACATTAAATTAAATTAAAACGATGTTTTTTAAAACTATCCCCAAATAATCTTCATCTCTTCGAGAGAAAGACTGCAGTGTTTTCCTGGTGCTGATCTTGTGATGTTCTGCGGGTGAGCTAACAGATCTTCTCATCCATCAGATACTGTGAGGACCACCTGTGGTACGAGAAGCACACGCTGGAGGTGTGTCGGCGCGTCCGCAGAGTCTCCTTCTCCAGAAGTAAATCTGCTGTTGGTCAAGTGGTCCTGGTTAGCTGCTGATAGATGCTGCAGGTGTTAGTAGAAAGGTGGACGCGTGTTTGTCATCTTTGGGGCTTGCAGGTCTTCTGGGTTTCGAGGTGACCTTCGACCCCCTGAGATGACCTCATTTACCTGCTGGTGACCCTCCTCTCCTCCTCCTCCTCCTCAGATCTGAAGCAGAGATGCCTGACGAAGATGTGCGGCAAACTGTGACGAGAGAGAAACAAGGAGCTCTTCATCTCCACAGGAAGTGGACCTTCTGCAACACACCTGGTGTCTAAATGTGCACGGTTTCAGCGTGGGAGTTGTATAATCTGAGCAGTGATGTGATGTTAGTTTTTAGGGCCAAAGAGGACCAGATGTTCCACTGAGACTTAAATAAATATAATTATTATATTAAATATTCATATCAAATGTAAGAAACTTCTCAAATCAACAGAAGGTTTTGTTCTTCGGAAAAGAGTCTGGAATTAAAAGAGAAAAGTTCCTTTCAGTTTAATAAAAGTCGGGTTAATTTTCCCAGCTGCCCCGGCTCCGTGTCTCTTGTGCTGGTTTATATACCCCGCAAACATGACTTCTAAATGGCGGCTGATTAATAATTAACACATATCATAGACGTCTATGGGAGCAGAGGAGTCGCCCCCTGCTGGTCACTACAGAGAAGTAGAGTCATTTCCTCATAGACGTCTATGGGAGCAGAGGAGTCGCCCCCTGCTGGTCACTGCAGAGAAGTAGAGTCATTTCCTCATAGACGTCTATGGGAGCAGAGGAGTCGCCCCCTGCTGGTCACTACAGAGAAGTAGAGTCATTTCCTCATAGACGTCTATGGGAGCAGAGGAGTCGCCCCCTGCTGGTCACTACAGAGAAGTAGAGTCATTTCCTCATAGACGTCTATGGGAGAGGAGGAGTCGCCCCCTGCTGGTCACTACAGAGAAGTAGAGTCATTTCCTCATAGACGTCTATGGGAGCAGAGGAGTCGCCCCTGCTGGTCACTACAGAGAAGTAGAGTCATTTCCTCATAGACGTCTATGGGAGCAGAGGAGTCGCCCCTGCTGGTCACTACAGAGAAGTAGAGTCATTTCCTCATAGACGTCTATGGGAGCAGAGGAGTCGCCCCTGCTGGTCACTACACAGAAGTAGAGTCATTTCCTCATAGACGTCTATGGGAGCAGAGGAGTCGCCCCCTGCTGGTCACTACAGAGAAGTAGAGTCATTTCCTCAGAGACGTCTATGGGAGCAGAGGAGTCGCCCCCTGCTGGTCACTACAGAGAAGTAGAGTCATTTCCTCATAGACGTCTATGGGAGCAGAGGAGTCGCCCCCTGCTGGTCACTACAGAGAAGTAGAGTCATTTCCTCATAGACGTCTATGGGAGCAGAGGAGTCGCCCCCTGCTGGTCACTACAGAGAAGTAGAGTCATTTCTCATAGACGCGTCTATGGGAGCAGAGGAGTCGCCCCCTGCTGGTCACTACAGAGAAGTAGAGTCATTTCCTCATAGACGTCTATGGGAGCAGAGGAGTCGCCCCCTGCTGGTCACTACAGAGAATGCAGCTGTAACACAAAGTTAAAGCTGCATTCATGAAACAGCAGCAACCCAGACCGCCATCCCTCAGCCAGGCTCACTTCTAGTAAACGCTGTAGCATGGGAGAACTAGCGAGCTAGCTAACCAGCGAGCTACATGCTACATTGCAGAAGCTACATATATAAATGAAGGAAAAGTGAAAAGAGTTCAGCACAGAACTGTCCTCTGAATTAACTGATTCATTGAGTGATTTAAAGGCAGAGGGAGAAGAAGAAATACTTTGAGCCGTTTAGTGCCCCCGCTTCATTCAGCATGAACACAGCAGCGGTTTTGATTGCCACCTCGTAGATCTAAACGCCTCCGTGTTGTCGTGACTATGCAGAGAGGATTGCTTCGGCCTTCAGGTGACATTAAAGATGGAAGAAATGAACGTAT
Source organism: Gasterosteus nipponicus (assembly GCA_014132575.2). Lineage (NCBI taxonomy): Eukaryota > Metazoa > Chordata > Actinopteri > Perciformes > Gasterosteidae > Gasterosteus > Gasterosteus nipponicus. The sequence continues at coordinate 940,017 of BMAF01000015.1, forward strand.
GAAACTGCACTGAGGAGACAGCAGACGTATTGCGACGTGCTGCGGGCCCTGAATAACACCGCTAATGGTCCACTCCGTCACCCCCGCGAGCCCCCGCTGGGCCGAGCTGTTGGAAGCCATTGAGGTCGCCCGCCTCGTGTGCAGCGGCGTGATGGAGGGGGTGATTTATGGAGCCTGTTACACCGAGGAGGGTAAGCGGGGGTCAGCGGGGAGCTTCCTGGTTCCATCGCTCCCTACCAGGCTTTATGGGGTCAGAGGTCGGAGGAGGGTGGAGGTTGTTAAGCCCTCTCAAACATGAGGCTACACAAACAGAATTGAATGAAATCGCAGGTTTTTATTGTAGTCTTTAACCTCTGAACCATGTTTCCCATGTGGATTTTCTCTGCTGCTCCGAACGGTGAGTTCCTTCCTACGTTCCCTTAAAAACACTCACACTAATATTAGGCTCTCTTGGGGGTTATGTGATCACACAGACGGGGTTCACTGATGTGTTAAATATTATTCAAACTCCCACATTATAATAATGACTCATCTTCTCTTCAGCACTTTCTGCCAGCTCCATCTTCTGCTCCATCTTCTGCAGGGACCCCGGGGGGCCGGAGGCCAGAACGCGGCTGACATGAGCGGTGAGGAAGAAGACATGAATGAGGCACGTGAGCCATGCGGCTCGCTAAATATCTATTAATGCGTCCAGGGTTCAAAAGGTCAAGCTGCATGTCAGCGTGAGGAGGTCAGAGGGTTCACGCTCACGGGCCAAACATCATGTGAGATGTTTTAAAGGAGGACGTTGTTACTAATCCTGGTCGGACCCTGAAACCCGGGACCCTGGAACCCGGACCCTGCACACAATACAGCAGCTTATACTGTGTTTCCTAATCACAGAACTAGAACCTCCTCACTGGTTCTACATGAGCTCCTCTTTGTCTTCAGGATCAAAGATGGCTTCTTTTGGGCCCCGAATGCTTCGGTGCACTCGGCAGTTTCTATGATTAACGATTAAATCTCTGCTCACCTGTACGAGATGCAGGAAGTGAGTTAGCACTTCCTGTGAGGCTCACGGCAGCTATCGGAACGCCATCGACTGCATGACTGACAGCTCGTACAACCGGAGCCTGAGAGGCCTCGCCGGGTCGTCCGGCTCCGCCTCCGACCACGGCGGTAACCCTTCATCACAGCATTAACGTGCACGCTAAGCACAGCGCGGAGGGGGGAGGACTTGAGTGACCATTGTGTGAGGAGTCTGTGTTCTTGGAGTCATGACTGTCTGTTGCCATGGAGATGCACTTTTGGGTTGCAGAGGGAGAGAACTGCTAACCGTCACAGACGAGTGACGTGGTGTCTTCTTATTACGTTTGACCTGCAGAGATGGAAACCGGAGTGACGCGGCGGGATTGGACGTCGGGCTCGTAACCCCGCCCCCGCTGCTGACACCTGCAGGAATCTGCTGCTCTGATTGGTCTAGTTGGATTACGAGGCGTGTCGTTGCAACATTTACAGTGTTTAAAAGTAGTTTTCTCTGTGTGGCTTTTCATGTCAGGGGCTCCTCCTCCGCGTCGTAAATCCTAACTCCTCCTGACTCCTCCTCCTAACTCCTCCCAACTTCTCCTGACTCCTCTTGACTCCTCTTGACTCCTCTTGACTCCTCCTCCTAACTCCTCCCAACTCCTCCCAACTCCTCCCAACTTCTCCTGACTCCTCCCGACTCCTCTTGACTCCTCCTCCTAACTCCTCCCAACTCCTCCCAACTCCTCCCAACTTCTCCTGACTCCTCCCGACTCCTCCGGACTCCTCCCAACTTCTCCAGACTCCTCTTGACTCCTCCTGACTCCTCCTCCTAACTCCTCCCAACTCCTCCTAACTTCTCCTGACTCCTCCCGACTCCTCCGGACTCCTCCCAACTTCTCCAGACTCCTCTTGACTCCTCCTGACTCCTCCTCCTAACTCCTCCCAACTCCTCCTAACTCCTCCTAACTTCTCCTGACTCCTCCGGACTCCTCCCGACTCCTCCGGACTCCTCCCAACTTCTCCAGACTCCTCCTCCTAACTCCTCCAGACTCCTCCCAACTCCTCCCGACTCCTCCTCTTAACTCCTCCTGACTCCTCCTCCCTCTTGACTCCTCCTCCTAACTCCTCCGGACTCCTCCCAACTTCTCCTGACTCCTCCTAACTCCTCCCGACTCCTCCTCTCCTGACTCCTCCTCCTCCTAACTCCTCCCAACTCCTCCCAACTCCTCCCAACTTCTCCTGACTCCTCCCGACTCCTCCGGACTCCTCCCAACTTCTCCAGACTCCTCTTGACTCCTCCTGACTCCTCCTCCTAACTCCTCCCAACTCCTCCCAACTTCTCCAGACTCCTCTTGACTCCTCCTGACTCCTCCTCCTAACTCCTCCCAACTCCTCCTAACTCCTCCTAACTTCTCCTGACTCCTCCCGACTCCTCCGGACTCCTCCCAACTTCTCCAGACTCCTCCTCCTAACTCCTCCAGACTCCTCCCAACTCCTCCCGACTCCTCCTCTTAACTCCTCCTGACTCCTCCTAACTCCTCTTGACTCCTCCTCCTAACTCCTCCGGACTCCTCCCAACTTCTCCTGACTCCTCCTCCTAACTCCTCCCGACTCCTCCTCTTAACTCCTCCTGACTCCTCTTGACTCCTCCTGACTCCTCCTCCCAACTTCTCCTGACTCCTCCTCCTAACTCCTCCCGACTCCTCCCAACTTCTCCTGACTCCTCCTCCTAACTCCTCCCGACTCCTCCCAACTTCTCCTGACTCCTCCTCCTAACTCCTCCCGACTCCTCCTCTTGACTCCTCTTAACTCCTCCTGACCCCTCCTGCTCATCCCGACTCTGAAACGTTTGAAAGAATAAATAACGGTATTTGTTTTTATGGGTCATAATCGTCGCCGTGGGTTTTACGTTCACTGTTATCGGAGGCGAGCGGCGACCTCACGCGATGACATCACGGCGTCCATCTTCCTGAGGACTACGGCTCCCAGCGGCCTCGGAGGGAGGCGCTTATGGAACATCGGTCTTTTGTTAAACGTTCCTTCTTTTCATTCTTAAACATTCAACAAAAATCATTGGAAAAAATATTTGTGTGTGAGAATAATCGTCAACGTTTCAGCGAAACCGCAAATCAGTCCTGAAAATAAAGTCTTCATCTAGAGAGGAGGAGGAGGAGGAGCAGGAAGCTTCTGATCAGCACAGCAAGTCTAAACAGACTAAAGTCCTCTTGAGTTTAATCTTATTCTCTTTGTTTCTTGGACTATTGAATTTGCGTAATACACAAATATGACTTTTTAAATATGTTAAACCTTGAGTGTAGTAATGAGGTTCCTGTTTCTAATGTTTACAAAATCATTCTTTTTGCTCAATAATTTATATTAATATATTTAGTAAATTTTCACTTTGACTTCTTTATTAAAAAGAAAGAAGTCAAACGATGACATCACAGCCCGTCAGTTTAATGGAACATTTTATTTGATTCAGCAACATCAACCAACATTTCTAACAATCTTTAGACTTCTGCTGGTTCCACTTCCTTTATTCTACGTTCATCCAGAGTTCAAAGGTCAACGCATTAACGCTGAAAATGATTGGTCTTTTTATCGATAAGTAAATACGGAGAGAAAATGTATAGAATCATTAACAAGAGAAAACAAGCAAAATAAAGCAAAAATGAGGATTTGCATAATTAAACATCAAGATCTTGTTCTTTAGAAAACTAGATTTATTTTCTAATTCTCACATTTTTATTGATGGTTGTAATAAAAGAATTCATTGTGACGGCTTTAAAATTCATCTGCTGGTCTCAGTGGGCGGACCGATGAGTCATGTGACCATTAAACATCTGAAGCCTGTGAACCCAAAACGGGTCCAGACCACCAGTGGTCCAGTCCCTCTTGCTATGGTACACGGTCCACAGTGATCAAAGTGCAAACTCCGTATTTCATCTTCTCATCTTAATACGTCTGGATCTGAACGTTATTAAGTAGCAGCGCCGACTCTTTAAACTCAGTCTGCTTCGACTGACTGGTGACCTTCACAAAGTCGCAGCTTCAGGACCAAATTCACTCAAATATCATTATTATTAACATTATATTATTATCTCTCCAAGAGAAACCGTCTCCAAGTCCTGCATCTTCAGAAGATGTTGACCAACGTATTATTATTACTTTCAGGTCCCAGTAGGACCTCCGGTGGTTCAAAGGGTTCTCGGGTTCTTCATAGAACGTCCAAAGAGGTCGAGGGTCGAACTTTCACAGATGCTTCTAGTTGGATCAATGTGGTCGAAGCAGTTTGTCTCGTATTGACGTCACAATAAAATATATTCAACCTGCAGGAGAACCGTTCTCACAATGAGACATCTTTTTATTTCTAAAGCTGCAACTTCCTGAAGGAACGAATAAAGACGTAAAAGCTAAATCACTAAATTACAGATTCTCTCCACTTTATCACAGCAAAAATAACTAGATATAATATTCATTCATGTATCAGCATATTTGAAATGGCATAATGGATTCTATAATAAAAGTAATAATCAAGTAACATTTCGTAACTGAGACCATTCGTCCCGTATTGATAAGAACTGCACAATCCCATCGAAACCTGAACCTCAATAAGCATCTAATCTCTACCTGGCAACACTGTATCCGCACACGATGCATCAGATGTACAAAAATATATGATTTACTGCTAGAATGACACATTCATCGAGCAAGTGATCGTTCTTCTTGAAGAGAAATGAGGGTTTTAATAAAACGGTTGCAGGTCACTGAGTGCAGCGACGTGCAGGACGACAACGAAAGTATCAACGGGATCTTTGTTTCTTCCCTTCAGTCCAAACATCTCCAGCCGCTTAGCTTACACACCAAGCGGTGAGACGGCCTCCAACCACCAGCGCCTCCATCCTCCCGTCTGAGAACCACCACAGACCCGATTCCAGAGACGCCCCCCCATGCTGGCGTTAGCTTCCTGGGTAGCTAACCAGCTCAAGTGCAGTGGAGATCATTTTGTTTTTGTGCATCCTTCTGCTTATCGTTGTTAAGAGCGTTCACTGCCGATTCTGTCCTGATGGAAGGAGACGGAGACGTCCCCCGCGGTCAAAGAGACAAAAGTAGTTTCATTATTGCTGCGCATGTTGGTTAAAAACGTAAATAGGTGCTGCGATACGGATGCAGAACAATTTGTCGATGAGTTCTTTCTGACTGAAACCTCTCATGTCCCATTTCATCAAGTCATCTACATTCATTCATTCATTCATTCATTCGAGTCCATGAAGGCTGGTGATGGACATTTCTTCCATGTCCCGTTTTGGGATCCCGTCCCATCGACCTCTTGGTTGTTCGTGTTTGAAACGGACAATAAATGATGCTGGTAAACTGAACCTGACTAATGAGTAAAGATTTGTACGGTGACGTGACTTCCTGTTCCTGAAGGTCTTCAAACATCCCACTGGGAATATTTGACACTCACAACACCTGCATCCAAAGAGCGAGACATTTCTCTGTGCTGCTTTCAGTCCACTTCCCCCGTCCTCCATCATCATCCTCGTCCTCGTCCTCGTCCCTCCTAACGGGTTGGACGTTTCTACCAGCAGGCGAGTTACTGCAGTCCTCCTCTGTGACAGCGAACACGTCGCACAACTCTGCACGTGACGATAAGAACGGATACACAAGGCGCTACACAAGGCGTGAAGACATCACACCAGATGCATGCTGGGAAGCCTACGCGCTGAAGGTGGAAGCTTTGATCTCGGTGACTTGCAGGGAAACAAAGTGCGACCAAGCGGTTGGTTCAGAGCATAAAGGTTAGAACTCAAAGTTCAGAAACACAAGAAGCTGCGGCTGAAGTCATGAAAGCACATTTTGGGGGAAAAAGAAGAACCGTTTTCAGCCTGAGGCCGATCTTCAGGCGCGTTGCACGGGGGGGGCAGGGGGATTAAGGGGGCTTGAGGGGGGGGGTTTGAGGGGGAGGTTAAGGGGATTTGAGGGGGGATTAAGGGTGGGTTAAGGGGGTTTGAGGGGGTTAAGGGGGTTTGAGGGTGGGTTAAGGGGGTTTGAGGGTTAAGGGGGGTTAAGGGGGACGGAGGGGATTAAGGGTGGGTTAAGGGGGGTTTGAGGGTGGGTTAAGGGGGGTTTGAGGGGGATTTTTGTGGGGGTTTGAGGGAGATTAAGGGGATTAAGTTTAAGGGGTTAGGGGGTTTAAGGGGTTAAGGGTTAAGGAAGTTACGCTGTTGATGCAGCTCTTTGCTCCTGTTCCTCCTCCAGACGAGCATCAGTAGACACAAAGGTCGGGGAACTTCATCTCGTAGACGGGGACCGACTGGTGCTGTGGGTGTCCCGAGGAGATGGAGACCACTCCGGAGGGGCTGGGTGGAGGCCTGGGGGGGACGAGACAGGGGGCTGTATGTTAATCAGGGGGTGAAGCCGGAGAAACTGCTGATGGAGGACATGGATGCGGACGTCTCTGCAGTCACATGGAAGTTACACGCTGTCTGATTCCAGGGACTGTGGGACGAGGTCCTTCTCCAGTCAGTGAAGCTTCAATACGCAGTAAACATATTCCGTATGTCAGCTGGAACGTATGACATCACCACCTGCAGAGCAAACGATAAGTCGCCTAAAAGCGCCGACTCACCGGATCGTCAGCTCAAAGATCTGCGCCAGCCGGTCGTGCAGCATGTTGGCCTGAAGGAACAACAACAGGCCGGTTAGTGGACGCTGAAGCTGGGAACCGGATCGCTGCTCCTCTCGGAGAGGCTCTGCACCTTGGACTCGCAGTGGGCGGCGATCTCCTCAAACGGAGCTTTCTGGAACTTCTCCATCAGCTGACGCCTCTTCTCCCTCTCCTGCTCCTCCAGCCCGGTGGTGTCTGGGACCGGGAGGAAGCTCGTTAGCAGGTGTCTCATGGTCATTGGTCAACATGCCAGTTTTGTCTCTACTGATTTAAAACACACTTGGAGACAAACGGGCAAAGCGTCTCTCACCGATGGCCTTCTTCAGGGTCTCGAACGTGATCTCCTCAGCCAGCTGGGACTGAAATCAGATGAGGACACAGGGGTCAGAGACATCCACGTCCACAGCTGGACATGTGAACACGTCGCTCACCTTGTCTGGAAGGCTGTTGGACATGATGTCCACTTGGAGGGAGATTGTGTCCACGAAGCTCTTCCTCCTGGTCAGACGATCTAGATCTACAGGACGAGTCCAGCAGGTTAACGCTCTCATGAGACGTGGGGGGGGCTCTGAGCTCGCCGCGTCCTTCACCCCCTCTACACAACACAACGCGCGCCCACAGATGAATAATAGAAACCAGCGTCTACATCAACAGCCTGAAGCACCACAAGATACACGACTACTCCCCCAGGAGGGGGGGCCGTCTACTGACACCTACGCTCACGTACTCACCGGGACATTCCCAGACGCAGTGCAAACAAAGGCAGGGGCCATTTTTAGAGACAAAAAGCATTTGGGTACACAGAGAGATGCTACAGCTACAAGAGCTACGAGTGGAAACAACATGGGGGCTCATCTAGGGGGGGACGGGGGTCCTCTGGTTCCTGCAGCTCCTCTGCAGCTTAACAGAGGAGCATCAAGCAGCTTCTCTTCAGCTCTACGGGGACCAGGCTCTCCTCACGCTCCCTTACAACCAAACTGCAAACTGACGTTCAGCGTAAAACAAAACCACCCGGACGAGGACGTTCGTCCCTCTGACGTCCCACGATGTGAACGAGGGGGGGGCAGGTTGGACCTTCTCGCACCCCGTCAGTGGGTTGGTCCAGACGTGAGTCAGAATGCAGTTTGGATGCGTGGGAGACAACACATCTAACAGCTGGAGATGTCCTCATTAGGACCTTCAGCACCTCTGCCGACCACATCTGGAGTCAATAACACACCTTCCTTTATCTCGCAGCTTTAGCACACAGATGTTTACGTGCTGTGTTCAGACTGGAGGTTTGGCTGAGGTCCTTCAGAGGACTCGTCCTCTACACTAGCCGTTACCTCTGGACGTCTGCTTGCACCTGTGGAGGATCTTCCCTACTGTGTAAAGCACTGGAGTGTGGTGAAGGCGGGGGGGCAGAAGCACACGGGGAGTTAGACTCCTCTCAGAGAACAATATCTGCCGGCACTTCAAGCTCCGGATTATCAAATTCATTTGGATTAATGAATCTTCCAGATGTTCATGTTGTTCTAAAGTAAAATATCGCTTTAAATCCCCAGAGAGGACGAAGGCGGCGGAGCTGATCCGACGATGTTCTTATTAAAGTTAGTTTGCATGCTGTGAATGTCGACATGTGGCTCCTTATGAAGACATGAAGGTCCAGGCCTACCTGTGACCTGGGGGACGTACGGGATGGACAGCCTCTCGGCGTTGTACCCGGGTCCCGCCAGGCACTCGGCCATGTCGGCGGTCTGGAAGTAGAGCGGCCGGTCCTCCTTGTCCAGGGACTCGGGGAGCCTGGGAGGAGGAGACGGGGCCGTTACTCTCGTTGCGGTTGGTCGGAGACCTTCGGGCCTGCTGCTGCGTACTCACGGACACTTGTCTCTGAAGACGTGCTCTGGGAGGAGGTACGGAGCGTCCAAGCTCCTCAGCTCAATGACCTGACGAGAGAACGGAGGTGAGCATGTGCAGCCTCGGGGGGGGGGGCACGTTCACGCCACGCACCTTGCTGACGTGCTGACAGAAGGGGGGGTTTGCGATCATCTGGCTCAGGAAGTTGAGGTACGCCGCCACCAACGCCATGATGCCACAGCGGATCAGCATGGGCAGGTTCTCCTCGTTGGCCAGAGCCGTGTCCTACAGAGGACACAAGGCAGCATGAAGACACCAGCCCTGTCCTCCCTGTTGGCACCGAGTGACAGGGCTGCTGGGTAATACGTCGACGAGACCTCGATCGAAGGTACTGACCCATCAATCACTGACGTAAAGATCCAGATCAGAAATCATGAGAGAAATCACAGACGAGACTGAGACCATAAACATTGTAAACACACAATGTTTACATGAGAGACGTCTAGGGGGGCAGAGGAGTCACCTGGATGGCGATGGAGAGCCGGATGAGGTCGATGACGGCCTCCTCGTTGGCCAGCTCGATGGTCAGAATCGCCAGCGTGGTGAAGAGCAGCTCAAAGTTTTTGTGGACGTTGTCCTCCTCTTTGCAGCCCAGGTAGATGTGGCGGTAGAGCTGCTGGCCGTGCTGGGGGGGGGGGGGTCATTACTTCATTAAAGACAGAACACATTTACCAGTGTACATTAGTTGTTACCAAATCAAACATCTGTTCTACCACCACACAGGTTCAACATGTTTAAAGATTCTCGTACTTAAGTCCATTAAAAC
>BMAF01000015.1:954354-971854 GCA_014132575.2 Gasterosteus nipponicus
AAACGTCCCACAGACAAACAAGGGGTGCGTTTGTTTTTGTCAAACAGAACTTCAGACGAGACATTTCAGCATGAACGTTGTTTAAAGCTGGAAGACGACCCGAGTCCAGTTCGATGACGAGTTTTAAGAGTCTATTCTTGGAACTCGTATAAAACCAGCGTTAATAAAAAGGTCGGTACTGTGGACGGACCACAGGCTGCGAGCAAGAAGACGCCTGTGGACACAGCTGGTGAACCGGCTGAGGAGGAGGGGCTTGAAGATGTCGTGTCGTACCTGCGAGATCCAGTGAGGGTGAAACGGTTTCTGTCGAGTTGAACATGTTTATCGAGCTGTTAGCAACAAAAAAACAAGAACCGACTCACAGGAACAGCAAGAAAGGAAAGTGTAAGAAGAAGAAAGTGGGCGAGGCCTGAGGCAGAGGGGGCGGGGCCAATTGTGAGAAGGAGCCATGACACAACGTGAACGTGGTACGTCAGAGTGTGTGTATGTGTACGATGTACTTATTGGACGGTGTGCACGGTACCTGGATGGAGTACATGATGATTCTGAAGCAGGACACGGCGAACTCGTTGGGGTCCCACAGGTGGTGGTTGTCCAGGTGACTGAAGACAGAAGAAAAAAAAACAACGATCCTCATCAATTGTCCCGCCCAATGAAAGGTCAAAGGTCGGGCTTTCCGTGCCAAGTATTAGACCGAATAAAAATAATGATATATCCATATGTGGGAATGGAAGCAGTTGGTGTCTTTTTCTAATAGAAGCTTCATCCCTCCTGAGGACGGAGAATCTCATCATTGACCAGCAGCAATCGACCCCGTTACAAACAGCACGCTAATCACGTCTTTTTACGCCTTTTCTGGGGGATTTTAATTTGATTTATTTTATTCGTATAGGTCGAAGCACTTATTTTGAATATTGTACTATTGTCTGTTTCATTTGTGTTAAACATCTTTCCTCCAGATGACGGACAACAAATTAAAGAGATGTAATGTGTGTATTGCTCATAAGAGCCTTGTTATAACTCTCAGTATTCATTAAGCAGTGAAACTGAGTCGTTACGAAGGGAAATAAACAAGGAGAAGCAGTTTATGAGTAATGCGCCGAGAGGCAAAAGCAATGTGGAGTGAAGGGGGGGGTAGTCGTACTACTGGTACATTATCAGACCACGCCCTTTTAGTGCACGTGAGCGTACGTTTTAGTGCACCTGAGAAGCTCAGGCTCAGGATGGGGACTTATAAGCCCCGCCCCCCCCCAGGTACTCACACCAGCACGGGCCGCACGGCGTTGTTCATGTTGCCGTAGGCCGCTCGCCCCAGCAGCTCCCTGAAGCAGCTCTCCGCCAGCGCCGCCGGGTTCTCCTCGCCGTCCTGACCCGCCACCGAAGGGGTGCTGGGGTGCCCCGCCCTGCCAGACACACGGCGAGACATTAGGGTGCAGGGAGGTGAGGGGGGGGGGGGGGGGGCGCATAGAGGCCACTCAGTTGAATCTAAAGCATCACGGCAAATGTATAATATCATAATATCCTCAAACCAAGTTCAGAGGACAAAAAGCAGCTCAATGAGGCTCCAGAACAAGTCAAGAAACCCTCCTCCACATGGGGGGGGCAATAACATTTAGAGAAGATAAGAGAGAGGATCCTTCAGGACAGACGAGAGAGAAGAAAGACTAAAGACAGAACCAAAAGAATCAATCAGCAGAAATGAAAGAGTATCGACCGCCTCCACCGGAGAGGTGTGTGTGTGTGTGTGTGTGTGTGTGTGTGTGTGTGTGTTAGAAATGTGTACAACAGGAGCTGAAAGCTGAGCTGATGTTGAGTTCTTTTATATAGGACAAACATATACATTATATATATATTATATATTAGAATATATATATATATATATTATAATATATAATATATATATATATATTATGATTCGGTTTTTCTACAAGATGACCTTATCTAGAATAAAATGAGCTGGATAGTTAAGTTATGCATCCATTTATTATTGCATATCGTCTTTACTTTAAAATAATCTGTGATTTTTCTCGTTCTCCGTCAAACCAGCAACTAATCCTGGTTTTTAAAGGACTATTATCACCAGGGACTTGTGCATTTAATAGGCACGTTATTGCATTTTACTCAAAACAGACCCGGTAAAAACACATTAAATTAGAGCTTCTCAGAATAACTATGAGGTCATGATTGATTCAGCCGGGACCAACAGGGGGGAGAGGCGGAAAACATGGTTAATATGAATATATAGAGCACTTAAAGGCTCCATCTTGCCTCAATATCGGTAACACTAGTGGACACTTTGAAACATTTTGCATAAACAGAGTCCATTGTCTGATTTATGGCGTTCTAACTGGGCCTTTGTGCACCAAAGACATGTGAAAGTGGGTTGATGAGATCAACAACTATCATCTCGAGGGCAGTGTGTGTGTGTGTGTGTGTGTGTGTGTGTGTGTGTGTGTGTGTGTGTCTACCTGTCCAGGTCCTCACTGTCCTGCATGTTGAACAGCATGGAGGGGATCAGCTTGTCCATGTGCTGAGGCTCCCAGATGATGGCCTGCAGCTCGTCGTTGACCGTCTTCCTCACGACGCCCTGCAGGCCTTTGATCCCGGCCACACGGATCCTGACACGCACACACGCCCCGTTAGAGGTCACCAGAAAGGTCGATTCTACCGCTTGAATGGGCTGGTGCGGATACTGGCTGGTTAGTTATGGACTCATCAGGATTATAATATATATATATATATATAGAACCAAATGAAGTGATTCCTCGATGCTTCACTTCAGGGACCTTCCTCAGGAGGACACCAGTCGAGAAGGAGCATCCTTTAGTCTTCAGCATGAAGGTGGTTCTCTGAGGTTCTCACCTGGTTCTGGTCTCAGGCTCGTCGTGGGTCGAGTGGCACATGGCGCTGAACTGGGACACGAAGAAGTCGTAGCGGCGGTGGTAAGACGGCGTGTCCTCCTCGATGTTGGCAAACTTCACAAACTAGAGGAGGACAGGGAGGAGGAGGGACATGCGTGAGTGTCCTTTGCCTCACGCTTTGAGGGGAGGAGCTGATAAAATACTGCGGTCTAGTTCTATTGCACAAAAGTCATGAAATAATATTGCAAAAAAAGGAAATGTGGAAACTTGAACAGTTCACAACCCTCTTCACACTATTCTGGTTTATAGACAAAAGGTCAAAAACAAGCAACTAATTATCATCCTCAGCATTTACACTCAAAGAAGTCAAACCCTCGAAGCAGCTGGAAGACACTCAGAATAAGTGGTTTCAGTGAGGGGGCGGGGCCGAGGCTCCACGGCGTGCAGGCGACCAATCAAGGAGCAGCGCGCTCAGGACGCTCTCCAATGAGCACGCCGTTCATTCTGCTTCCCTCGGGCACATTTAAAGAGCTCAATTTAAAAGGAAATGAATACAAGGGCCCTCAGAGCATGCTGGGTAATGGACTGGTTCCACTAATCTGCATACTGATGACATGGAATCCATTCCCGCCGACATGGATCTCTGGGGAAGCTCGTCGTGAGCGTTCACAAACTAAAAACGGGATCGTTTCCCAATCACGGAGCTACAGATGAGCTTTGCTTCCTGCTGGTTCCACTTGGACACATTTGATCTTCTGTGGCAGGAACGCGACGACGCAAACTAATAAAGTTCTGAGCAGAGATCAGGTTCAGTTCAGTCCGTCGACGGGAAGCACACAGGAAGTTAACAGCAGTGAACTGGTGTGATGCCCTGACCCCACCCACAGGGGCCCAGGAGAAGACCTTCCCCCCAGGTCTCCTCTACGGAGACTGGACGCTCAATGCAGAGACACTACTTACAGCATAGTCATGACAATATAATGACAGAATTACTAGAACCAGGAGAAAATAGGGCCTTCGTCCTACCGAGTTGGTGCCCAGGACCTGCAGGTCTGGTTCTCTGGACTCCAGCAGCTTGGCCACCATGTGCAGGAAGCTCTCCACGAAGGGCTTGATGCTCTGCGAGTGACAGGCCATCAGCAGCTGGTCCAGAGCCTCCATGGCGATCACCACGTTCCTACAGACGACCAGGGGGGGCGGGGTCAGTTCAGCGCCGCACGGGAGGCCCCCGCCGCTCACGCTCAAACACGGCAACGGGGTCAAAGGTCACGCACATAACTCTCTGAGCATCAGGTCCAATTATCTACTGAGGTTTTCCTTTCTGGTGTTCACTTAGCATGTTTAAAATAGTAACAACCACAATAATTATAATTGTCCAAAATTACTACTTAGTATTACTAAAATAATACCATTTTTTATTGCACTAAAAGGTACTCAAGCCTCTACACTGTATAAATATACATTATATATATATATATATATATATACACACACACACACACACACATATATTAAAACAGTAAAAAGAGAACACGATATGAATATGCGGTACAGAAGTTGTTGTTGTTTATTTTAAAGTGAGGAGTTGTTTTAAAGTTTTATTTGATCATTTCATGTCACAGATGACCCTCCCTTCAAATCCCCTCATGACATCACGGATGAAATATGCATCACAGCAAAGACTTTAAATCCAAATTCAATCATTTCACGATTTCATTTCAGATTTATGGTCCCTCACGATCGTTATGATCCCTCACGATCGTTATGATCCCTGACGATCGATATGATCTCCCTCACGATCGATATGATCCCCCTCACGATCGATATGATCCCCCTCACGATCAATATGATCCCCTCACGATCGATATGATCCCTCACGATCGTTATGATCCCTGACGATCGTTATGATCCCTGACGATCGTTATGATCCCCTCACGATCGATATGATCCCCCTCACGATCGATATGATCCCCCTCACGATCGATATGATCCCCCTCACGATCGATATGATCCCCCTCACGATCGTTATGATCCCTGACGATCGTTATGATCCCTGACGATCGTTCCCCTGACGATCGTTATGATCTCCCTCACGATCGTTATGATCTCCCTCACGATCGTTATGATCCCCCTCACGATCGTTATGATCCCTGACGATCGATATGATCCCTGACGATCGATATGATCCCTCACGATCGATATGATCCCTGACGATCGATATGATCCCTGACGATCGTTATGATCCCTGACGATCGTTATGATCCCTGACGATCGTTATGATCCCTCACGATCGTTATGATCCCCCTCACGATCGTTATGATCCCTGACAATCAATATGATCCCTGACGATCGTTATGATCCCTGACAATCAATATGATCCCTCACGATCGTTATGATCCCTCACGATCGTTATGATCTCCCTCACGATCGATATGATCCCCCACGATCGTTATGATCCCTGACGATCGTTATGATCCCTCACGATCGATATGATCCCTCACGATCGATATGATCCCTGACGATCGATCCCTGACGATCGATATGATCCCTGACGATCGATATGATCTCCCTCACGATCGTTATGATCCCTGACGATCACAGAGATTCTTTGAGAGAACATCTGAAGGATCCATCCTTGTTAAGCTGAACTCCTCCTTGGTAAAGACAAGGAAAGAGGAGGAGCCTGAAGGCGGGCGAGGGACTCACCCGTAGCGGTGTCGCACCACATCTCGGCTCAGCCTCTCGGCGAGGTAGGCACCGATCCGGTCCAGCTTCTCCGGGGCCGACACGGCGTAGAAGGTCAGCTTCTCCATGTCCGATTTGCTGAGGCCATCCTGAAGGACAACACAGACGTTCAAGCCAAGTAGGGCAACGCATTTGGATTCATCCGCCGCTGGTAGTAGTCAAAGTTCTGTTTGTTCGACGAAAGGCATTTAAACGGTTTGACCTTTATTCCCCCAGAAGGAAGCGACAGGCCGGGAGCCACAGACAGGAAGTACTTCCTCATCGATGAGAGGGCGGGCAGGAGTCACGTTCTTATATTGTTAGTATCAATTTCTTGTTGCTTTGATCACAACAAGCTGAGTGACATCTAGTCCTGTTGTTGAGGAGAGACGGTAAACTCTCCTCCTTGGCATCACCAGCAGGTGTCAAACATCTGGGGGGGTTTAACCGGAGAGCCTCGGCCCCCCGAGAGCCGTCAGCTAGCGACAAGTGATAATTAAACCAACGAGGTCTCGACCGTCGGAGCTTTTTCGATTTCCCTTCGCGCCCGTTCGCTTAAAAAAAACAAAAAACAATTAAGAAACCGTAGTGGAGGGCGAAGAGAATCCCTCGTGTTTAACGATTAACGCGCGGTGGAGGAACGGCCTGTCAAAGCTTTATCTTGGTGGTCTTTGAACGCATCATGTGTAATAGCTTTCCTCAAAAAATGTGACCCAAACGAAGCTTGAAATTGTTGATATTGATTTTTTTTTATGTTTGATTTAAAATATTGGCCTTAATGAACCGTTTGCTTTAATCATATTCTTTAAACAACCTTAAACACTGAACTTATCAATGAAACTCATGATCGTCATGTGATCGTCAACACGGAGCAGCTGAGAGGAGTCTGTTAAACATCTAGACACATAGTGCCTCCATCAGTGACATTAGTGCCCACTTACCCAAATGTTGGACTTATGATTATTTCATGTGCGGGACAAAGTCTCATTGACCCCCAGTCTCAGAAGTGGACAATCACCTCCTTGTGTCTTCAATAAATCAGGAAGCGGGACTTACTTTGGGGTCCTCGGGGAAGATGTTGTCCACCAGGCGTTTGTACCTCGGCCTCAGAGGCCCACAGCAGCCGCACACTCCTGCAACACACAACACACAACACACAACCCTTAGCACACAAGTACGCGTCCGATGAGGCGGGAGACGCCTCCTCCAACAGGTCCTCTGCCAACACGCCTCAGGACCTTCAACTTCCACTTCATTTACCGTGCAAACGCAAATCAATGATTTACTTCTCCCACAACCGGCGACCTGCCATCGACCGGCAGCGGGTAGCGAGCGAGCCGCCGGCGGACAGGAAGTGATGAGTCGCGGCAGGAAACTCCCCCGGGGTGTTCACGTACGTCTGATCGACCCCAAAGCACGCGCTGCTGCATGGTCTGTTAGAGACCTGTCAATCAGCGTGAAGCCCCGCCCCAAAGCATTCCCTCCTTCATGGTCTGTTTGACTCCAAAAGGACCGTTTTACTAAATGAACATCATGCTGAATTGAAGAAGACTTGAAACTAGAGATTGAGACCAGAGGAGTCGCCCCCTGCTGGTCACTACAGAGGACGCCGCTTTAACACACAAAGCTCTGACTTCACTCCATCAACGCCCTCAACACAGACCAGACATGCATCCCGACTGCCCCCCCCGGTTAACTTATTTGTTTGTTTGAGGCGGCATTGGAATAAAAACATAAAAACAAATGACAGGAGCTTCAAATGACATGAAAAGATCTGCTGTAATGGAGGCGATGCATCAATGCCGTCTCCAGATGATGCATCAGCCCCCAACCAAACCAAGCCAGCAGGCCGAGCATCCATCATCACAGAGGCCAAGGAGATGTGCAGCAGACTCAATGGCACGATAAGACCAGAGGATTCATATCTAGAGTGCTCGTTAACACAGCCGAGGTGCATGATGGGTAAAGAGGGAGCACGGTCTTTAAATCTTAACACACACACACACAAGGAGATCAGGTCGTAAACTGGACAGAATCATAATGAAGTTCATATTAAACTCCATATGTTCAGAGCTTGAACCTTAAATTAATTACAGAACCACCTTGAAAGGTTAAACTCTTCTTTATGGTCAACATTAATCCAACAGCACCACGATAAATAAATGTGAAAAGGCAGCAGGACAGTTCGCCAAGGTTGTTTCCTTCAGATATAAATAATCTGTGTGGGTTAAAATAAATAAGTAAAAAGCAAAGCAGATCCAGCTCTCAGTGCACTGCCCGGATTCCTCCAGTAATACTTCTGGGATTGAACGCTACCATTTTCTTGACGTAGCACAAAATACGCATTTGAAATACAGCTCGACACCCTTTTCTATTCTTTTAATTAACTTATTTTCCATATCGAACGCATATTAAATTCCATCTCTAAACAATGCTTCATTATTATGAAACATTGGGCTCAACTGAAGCCGACTGAGGCTTTTGGGTGCCGACCTACCGGAGCTCAGCAGGCCCCTCCTGGGGCCGAAGGCCCCGTCGGCCTGGCTGACGGGAACCTGCCGGTACCTCCCGAGGTGGACGCAACACGCCGCCATGTCCGAGAGCCGTGAGGCGTCTGCTCCGATCCAAGCCGTGGACTTCACCGGGGGCGCCTGAGTGGAAGCTTCCAGTTCACCTCACGCACCGGAAACCTCATCCGGCCCCCGAGCCGCCGCCGGCCCGACCGGCTCCCCTGCGCCCGCCAGGTCCGACGGGGGAGGAGGGAGGTGGGGGCTCGGGTTACCAGCCTCCGTGTGATCCGAGACAAAAGCCTCCCGAGGTTCCTATGACCTCACACGACAACCGGCCAGGGGGCGGGGCCCCGGTAACCGGATCTCTGTGAGCGTCACACCTGGTTTCCATCGTCCGGTGAGCAGAAGAAGAGACCCCCGCTGAAGCAGAACCACCAGGTCTCCTCAATAACTGGGGAAATGTACGAGTCATGAACGTGAAGTTAGGGGTCCCAGAGGGACGTCGGCCCTCAGGGGGGCGGGGGGAGAACCTCAGAACATCCAGACTAAGGAGCATAAACTGCTCCTCTATTAACGCCCAGTTATCCCTCTAGGGCAGGGGTCTCAAACTCGCGGCCCGCGGGCCAATTGTGGCCCTCGGGACGATATTTTGTGGCCCCCGCCTTCATATGAAAGTGTAATGTTAGTGCGGCCCGCGAGTTCCATATTGTAGCAACCTCGCTGTTAGCAGCCACTTACAACCTCCACCCCAGCGCCCGACCGTTCCGTTCGCCCGGTCGGGACCGTCAGTGTCATCCCCCCCGTCGGCCATAATGGTCTGGCCCGCGTTCGGTCGAGGTGGGCTGCATCTGGCCCGTACCTGACTTGAGTTTGAGACCCCTGGTCTAGGGTCCTTCTGCACCCCGAGAGGGAATAACAGGCTTTAAGGAAGAAAAACACCCCGAGCCAGATTATCACTTCCATCCACCCAAACTCCACCCTCCACAGGGAGCCTCTGCTCCGCTGGCTTCCACCTCCACCCGGAGCCTCATCGAGGACGAGACGGTTCCTCCTCCACATGTATAAATATAACATGCAAGATTCATAAAGAAATACACTGAAAGACTAGTTGTAGCACTTAAATTGTACCAATAGTGTCTCTTATGTGATGAAATTGCACTTTGTTTGTTGTTCTTCTTTGTGTCCTTATGGTTGAAATGTACTTATTGTAAGTCGCTAAATGACATATGATGTGATGTAAAGTGAATAGTTGGCAACAACGAGCCAAGTGCTGAGCAGATGGATCCTTTCCGTCTGTAGACTCAGATTCCAGAAACCTCCCTGTAACCCAAACGCTCAGCTGGTGATCTATGGGGGGGGCTCATTGACTTGCATTGTCACGTCCTGCTTTTTGAACCTTGAAGGGCGCACTCGCAGGAAAAACAGATGATGACCCATAAATTTGCCGCCTCCACCGCCGCTCCGCTCCGGCCAGACGGACGGCTAAATTTATATCGCTCCAAAAAAAAAAAAAAAGTGAGGAGGAGAATAAATGTGTGTTTGTGCTCAGCAGGATCATCTGACGCCACACGAGGCTTCTCGGCAAGGAGACAAAGACCAGCATCCAACAGCAGACGGTTGGAGGGAGCACGAACACCGCCTGATGACTCATCGCACCAAAACATCCACCATGTTGTTGTGGAGAAAAACACCGTAAAAACTGCTTTTGGTTTCTTTTGCTCAGTGCAGGTTTTTTTACGGTGATGTCGGAGTGTCTGTTTCCCTTCACACAGACATCGCTCACTATCGGCACAGTGGGGGGGCTCCTGACGCATTGGAGGGCATCAGATGGCAAAGTCACCCAACCGGTGAGCAGAAAGCGCTCTGCAGCTCGCCATGGACGGTTCGTATGAAGATGGTGGCGTTGTTGCAGACCCAGATCCTCCAGCAGAGACCGGTCCACCGTGGACAGACCAGGGTCCTCCAGCAGAGACCGGTCCACCGTGGACAGACCAGGTCCTCCGGCAGAGACCGGTCCACCGTGGACAGACCCAGGTCCTCCGGCAGAGACCGGTCCACCGTGGGACAGACCATGGTCCTCCAGTAGAGACAGACTCAGACTCAGGTCTCCAGCAGAGACCGGTCCACTGTGGACAGACCAAGGTCCTCCGGCAGAGACCGGTCCACCGTGGACAGACCATGGTCCTCCAGTAGAGACCGGTCCACTGTGGACAGACCAAGGTCCTCCAGTAGAGACCGGTCCACCGTGGACAGACTCAGGTCCTCCGGCAGAGACCGGTCCACCGTGGACAGACCCAGGTCCTCCGGCAGAGACCGGTCCACCGTGGACAGACCATGGTCCTCCAGTAGAGACCGGTCCACCGTGGACAGACTCAGGTCCTCCAGCAGAGACCGGTCCACCGTGGACAGACCAAGGTCCTCCGGCAGAGACCGGTCCACCGTGGACAGACCCAGGTCCTCCCGTCCACCGTGGACAGACCAGGTCCTCCAGCAGAGACCGGTCCACCGTGGACAGACCATGGTCCTCCAGCAGAGACCGGTCCACCGTGGACAGACCCTGGTCCTCCAGCAGAGACCGGTCCACCGTGGACAGACCCTGGTCCTCCAGCAGAGACCGGTCCACCGTGGACAGACCAAGGTCCTCCAGCAGAGACCGGTCCACCGTGGACAGACCAAGGTCCTCCAGCAGAGACCGGTCCACCGTGGACAGACTCAGGTCCTCCAGCAGAGACCGGTCCACCGTGGACAGACCATGGTCCTCCAGCAGAGACCGGTCCACCGTGGACAGACAGTCCTAGATTGACCTTCCTTGTAGTAAATAACCCTTTATCACCTCTGGGTGCACTAGAGCATTGTGGGAAACGCAGCCACGGCTTTCAGCGGATCTAAAATGAATGAGAATCTACTTTTGGCTTTTAAATTATTCTCTAAATGTGGTGATCGGTTTTATTTATTCATCTATAAAAACCTTTATTTACAGAAACGAGGACGTGAATCCTTTTAGTGGCTTTTTTTAGTTTTAAGTGATTATGTTCGCATCCAGTACGATTTGAACGCATCCAGTTCTAAACATGGTGCTCACGTATCACGCTGTGAATGGATCGGGTCCAGCTTACATCCAGGACCTGGTCCAACCCTACATCCCGACCCGCACTCTCCGCTCTGCATGTGATAAACTACTCGTCCCTCCCACACTGAGAGCAAAACACTCGACTAGGTCTCCACTCTTTGCTGTCCTTGCGCCGAAATGGTGGAACGAGCTCTCTGAAGACATCAGGACCGCAGAGAGCCTTCACATCTTCCGCCGCAAACTAAAGACACACCTCTTCAGACTCTACCTCCACTAAAGACTAACAAACTGTAGCACTTAAATTGTACTTGTAACGTCACTCATCTATAGCAAATTGTAAATTGGCTTATTTGAGGAGTCGCCCCCTGCTGGTCAGACTTTCTAATTTATTACCTAAATTAGTTTATTACCTGAATTCCGATTGTTAAGAATGTTCTCAGCTTCACTGAGCCGAGCCTGAACGCATCATGACGTAACTGAAGTGACCCTCTGTTGTTTAGCCGTTAGCGGTGCTGCTAACGTTACCAGCTCTCCTCTAAACGCCGATTGGTTGCTTACAATGTCACATGATCAGAGTCAATCCAATAGAAGCTGATAATCATCTCACCGTACAAACAGTGACTCCAGGTGGAGCGAGATGCTCAGGTGACCTCGCATGAGCTTCATCAAAGCAACTTGCTGCCATGTTCTACCCCCACCCCCCGTTATGATGGCGTGAAGAATCCGTGTTTGCGTCGAGGTGCCCGAGTCAGACCCGGGCAGTCGATTGGACGGAGAGCCCATCGATTTAACCGGGACGAGGAGCAGGACTGTTAGCCCGCCACACACACACACACACACACACACACAGACACACACAGACACACACAGACACACACAGACACACACACACACACACACAGGAGAGTAAGAAGGTAAAAAGCAGCCTCCTACCCGACTCGTTGTTCTCTGAATCCATCGTATCGGAGGAGAAAGCTGAGGACGGCCTGCCAGCTGGACCTCGACTGTTCTCTCTCTCTCCCTCTGTGTCTGTCTGTCTGTCTGTCCGTCTGTCTGTCTGTCTGTCTGTCCGTCTGTCCCTCACACACAGTCTCTCATCCCTGACCTTGCAGTGTTCGTGTTTCCCTCGCTAGCAGCAGCAGCAGATCTGCTGGAGGCTGCAGAAGAAGCTGCAGCATCGAGTCCAAACAGAACCAACCAACCAACCAACCAACCACACACACACACACACACACACACACACACACACACACACACACACACACACACACACACACACACACACACACACACACGTTTTCTGTGTGTTGGAGGTGTTTTAATCATCAGCGTAATTATACAGATGGATGAGAGCTGCTGAAGGAATTTAGGAATTTGAAAGTGTGTGTGTGTGTGTGTGTGTGTGCAGACAGTAGCATAGTGTGTGTTGGGCTCTGCTGTTGTGTAACTCTGTGTGTGTGTTCTGTACTCTTACAAAGAGGAGACGAGTGAGGACATTCAGAGGAAATGAGAATTGTTCTGTGTCGATTAGATGTTCAGAGCTCCAGTTGTGTGCGTGTGTGTGTGCGTGTGTGTGTGTGTGTGTGTGTGTGTGTGTGTGTGCGTCACGGCGTCCTTACAGCCTCTAACTCACATCACACTATTATTACAAATATGAGCATCTCAGCAGCTTCCTGTTCAACATAACTCAAAAGAATTTAACGTATTTGCGAGAAAAATCACATTTCCTCCTCCTGCTCTTCCTCCTTCTCTTCCTCCTCCTCCTCCTCCTCCTCCTCCTCCTCCCTCCTCCCTCCCTCCTCCTCTCCCCCGGTGTGTTCAGACGTTCCTCGCAGACTTCACTTCTCCATCCGTAAAAAGAGGAAGGAGATGAAGCGCTGAGGAAGACGAAGATGACGGAGGAGTCTGCTGCACCTGCAGGAGAAGCTCAGCAGCTTCTAATAAATACTGCAAATACCTTCTGACGAGCAGAAGAGCACCAGGACGTTTGTTTGAACTACTAAGAACTTTCAATCTGCTGCTTGTATTTTACTTGTTTCGTCTCTCTGGTTTTTGCGGCATTCGGCAAAAGAAGCTCCGAAAAATCAGAGATGACGTCTTCCTCTGCAGCGCGTTCATTAGTTTGTTTGGCCGACGATCACTTGAAGCCGCGTCTTAATTCCAACATGCAGGAGGACGAGAACAACGGGCTGCAGAACAGGACAATCCCCGAAGAAAGGCGAGCGCCGCGACGACGAAACATCAAAGCCCCCCTCTGCAGTGGGGGGCCTTTCTACTCATATTTAGGCCAAATCCTCCTTTGCAGAACAAACCACGGTGAATACCAATAACGGGGGGAGGAGGGGGCATCGCTCAGGAGCCCGTCTGCAGACCCAATGCTGCTGGAGACAGATGCATGCTGGGAGACTTCTGAGCAACGCCACACTGCTACAGAGACGCTACCGTTTCACTCCGAGCATCGACGTGACGCCGCAGACTGGGGGGAGGAGGGGGGGTTCAGGGGTTTACGGTTGTCTCCGTGTGCTCCTCACAACGTTCCTCCAGTCTGAGGAGCAGCAGAGCGACGGGTTTGTGCCACATAATCACTTAATTGAGGCAGTTTGCCCCCCCCCCCCAGCGCACACACACACACACACACACACACACACACACCAGGGGTCGATGCTGAAGGTGTCACATTACCTCTAATATGATCAACAGTTCACCACAGGGAGTAATTACAGACACGAGGCCCCCAGGCTGCTCTGTCCTTCAAGCTGCCTGCATCCAAACCCACCCAACACACCACACAACGCACACCAGTGGCTCCCAGTGGGGGGGGGGTCCTTCTCCCATGCTGCCTGGTCAGTGAGCAGCTGCTGGAGGAGAGAACGGCGACGGCCCCCCAGAGTCCAACACACACACACACACACACACACACAGGTTGCAATGCATGTAGGGAAATGAACGTGTGATGTGGACAATTAAATCCAACTTGCTGCTGTTAGCCTGCTAGCTTGTTAGCTAATTGGGGGGAGCTAATCTCCCCCAGTTCTTATTTCCACACATTCCCTTTCTGCTCCACACATAAATCACAGACGCCCCCTGAACGCAGCGCGGGAGGGCGAGCGACAGGTTCCTCCTGAAAGAGCGTAACTGAACTTGGATCCTTGTGTTTTTGTCTTCGACTTACGACCTCATTGTTCAGTGTGAAGGTCCCGACGTGTCTTCAAAGCTTCACAGAGACGACTTCAAATAGGATTGAAATTATTCTCTGATATGAAGCTGTACGGAAAGTCAGAAACATCTACAGGAAACTCAATGTTTGGTGTTTTACGTGCTGAAATACTTCTACAAACAAGTATCGAAACTATCAAGGAGTTTATTGATTACGGATCACATGGCTGTTACTTTCACAGGTTTCCATTGATTCCAAGAGACAGTGAACTTTACTCCTTCTGAAGGAGGAGGAATGTACAACTCATTAAGTACAAGATTAACACACACACACACACACACACACACACACACACAGAATGGGGGCATTAATTAGTTCTTCTCAAAATAGTAAAAAATACTGTTGTTTGAACATAACACCTCTAAAAAGAAGCAGTTCTGCCTTAATGGATGTTTTTACTTCCTTAAAATAACTTAAATACACTTTCATGCTACTGCTTTTAATATGCAGGTATTTTCCCTGAAATTAAGTACTTCTAATTTAATTCAGGAGTATCTCTCTTTAAATACTTCTTACCCGGTGACCAAAAATCTCACATTCGCACAAATGACCCACACACGAGCAGAGACCCTGAACGCATCACTGCACTTCTTGTTCGTGCGATGCTGCTCAAAACAAACTTCGACCCTTTGTTTTGAGCAGCAACACACACACACACACACACACACACACCCAGTGAGTCAACACACACACACACACACCCAGTGAGTCAACACACAACACACACACACACACACACACACACAGTGAGTCAACACACACACACCCAGTGAACAGGGAGTCAACACACACACACACACACACACACACACACACACACACACACACACACACACACACACACACACACACACACACACACGCACGCACGCACACCCGGAGACGCGCGCGCGGCTTACCGGCTGGCATCCTGCTGCTGGCGGCTTCAGTTAGCCTCCATGTAGCTTCTCCTTCCGCTCTGCGGGCACCTGGCACCGGAACGACGACCCGTTAAAACGTTCACAACCCGCGGAGCCCGCTTACCGGGCGGGGGCGTCACTAACCGACCGTCCCCGCAGACACAGAGCGTGAGAAGCTAACGGCTAACGCCCCTGACTACAGTGCGAACCCCCGCTGCGCCGCTCGGAGGAGGCGGAGGTGAAAGTGACGGTCTGACATACCTGTGGGTTCACAGCAGCGGGCTCACTGCGACACTTTACCGCCCCGCCCCCTGCTTTACGGCCGCGGCCAACGCGGAAGCGTGTGTGTGTGTGCGTGCGTGCGTGTGTGTGCGCGCGCGCTGCGGCGGCTGAGGCGCATTCAGGTACAACGGAGAGATTTACTGGAGGGTAATAATTGGGATTAATAAATAACTAATAATGGAAATGTGGTGGGTTAAACAATGGTTGTAATAAAACTGTGAACTGGAATTAAAACTTCCTCATTTTTGTCATTCATGTATTTAATTATATTATATAATATTTAATTATATTATTATCTTATACAAATCTTATTTACTTACTTTTTTATAATATACCTTTAATTTGTTATTTGTAACTATATTGATTATATTATGTGAAATGTTGACAAAGTAGCCTAAAATGCGAATGTGGCTCCTCACCTCGGTTCTGCTGTGGTTCACCGGCTCGCTGCCGTGACGTGCCGAGTCCGTCACTCACTCACGTGGTGTTTAACCGGATCGCATCGCACACACGGGCAGTGTAATGTCGGCACGGGGGACACGATGCCACTACCATCCCCAACGGGACCAAGGAAAGTAAAAAGTGTCACTCACAGCCGACCAAGGAATGTGTGAGAAAGTGTGGCGGTTGTTTAAGCTCTTAAGGACCTTTGCTGCTCCGTCCAGGACTCAGAGCTGATTAAAGGCTTTGCTGCCACAGATGGACTGAAACGTGAAAACACACACTAGCAGATCCTGTTTGTTTAATCACTCCAAGGCAGCCACGTCCTGATCCTCCCTGGAGACCTCCATCACCATCCGAGAGAAGATGGTCTTCTTCTACAGTCGGATTCTGGTGACCCCTGATGGCCTCGTGCAGGTTCACCAGGACCCCCTTCAGCGCTGGTCCACGGGGACCACCAGAGTAAACACCCATTTTTGAATTCCATCTTCTCCGCCCGACACTCACAGCCAAGGAAGTGTGGATTTAACAGTGTTTGGTGAGGTGGGGTTGGTGTTGGGGGGGGGGGGCTGTCCTGGTTGCCCCCGGCAACCAAGCTTACGCACACGGGTCCTGCGTAGCTAAGCCTTGAGCAATGCCGAGGCTAAGCTCCTCAAAATGCAGCTGTAATGCAGCTACCTGGTGGGAAGAAGACGCGCGTGTAACATGTGTACACGTGACACATGCATGTAGACTGCATGAGGTGCATGGTTGCTGTGGGGATGTACAACAGTTCTTTGTCGTTGTTGGACTTTTAAATCCAGCTTTAAGAGCAGAGGATCAACTACGCTTTAACAGGAGAGGCAAAGCACACCGACTCCTCCAGAGCGCACTAGTCGTATCTCACATGTTTAATACGCACACTCATGCAGGGAGTTACCCAACGCGCTGCCTCTAAGCATTGTTGCCAACTCGGGGTTGCCAGGCAACAGTAGAGCGCTGTTGCTAAGCTAAGGCATCCTTCTGGTCATAGCACAGAAATAGAAATGGTGTCAGAACTTGGCAAGAAAGGGGATGAGTGTATTTCCAAAAAGTATTTTTACTTCCAGTGACCAGCAGGGGGCGACTCCTCTGCTCCCATAGACGTCTATGAGGAAATGACTCTACTTCTCTGTAGTGACCAGCAGGGGGCGACTCCTCTGCTCCCATAGACGTCTATGAGGAAATGACTCTACTTCTCTGTAGTGACCAGCAGGGGCGACTCCTCTGCTCCCATAGACGTCTATGAGGAAATGACTCTACTTCTCTGTAGTGACCAGCAGGGGCGACTCCTCTGCTCCCATAGACGTCTATGAGGAAATGACTCTACTTCTCTGTAGTGACCAGCAGGGGCGACTCCTCTGCTCCCATAGACGTCTATGAGGAAATGACTCTACTTCTCTGTAGTGACCAGCAGGGGGCGACTCCTCTGCTCCCATAGACGTCTATGAGGAAATGACTCTACTTCTCTGTAGTGA